>VDFB02105785.1:274088897-274688897 GCA_007258455.2 Sequoia sempervirens | reverse complement strand
AGGATCTTAGTGATCCAATTTTCTCTTGTTTAAGTGATCTCGCCTTTTGTGATGTATTCCCACACACTGGGATGTGATATGAGGATAGTGATCTTGTTGGCCGACATCAACTGTCAAAACTTTTTTAAGCTTTTAACTATGGAAAAAGCTTGCTTTTCTATAAAGTTATACCTAACCTCATAACCTTTCAAGGTTCTTGAATGGAATGCAACAGGATGTTCTCCATCATTCTGATTTCCTTTCTGAGTAAGCACCAAAGCTATACTATCCTAACCATTGTATACATAAAGTAGGAAATATTTGGAAAAATCCAGATTAGCTAAGACTAGAGCAGCATAAATCGCTATATTTATTTTCTCAAAAGCTTCTTTTCCTTTGGGGGTCCACTTGAACAACAGATTATTTTTAAGCATTAGTGTAAAATAGGCCTCACAATACCGGTAAAGTCCGAAATGAACCTATTGATGAAATTTATTTTCCCCAAAAACGACTAGAGTCCTTTCTGGTTTAGTGTCAGGGGTAATTCCATTATAGATCTAACCATTTTAGGTTATATTGCTATTCCTTCTTTAGATACTATAAAGCCAAGTAGCTTACCTTGAGGCACTCCAAAGACACATTTTTTTGGATTTAAGGAAATCTCGAACTATTGATGTATACACCTAAAATCGGTCAAGATAATTAATTAATTAAATACAAGTTATTTAATTAATGACCCCTTTAATTCATCTACTTATAAATAAATTCTAAATTTATTTATATAGTTCACACTTTTCTAATTCTACCATCTTAAATCACATTCTTCTAAATTTAATTAAATAAACAAATGTCAATAGTTTGTTTTATTTAATTAATAATCTTCTCACTAAATTTAAATTCCCAACTTGAATTTAGGCACATGTCTATATAAATTTTCCTCTTGCCATCTCATCAAGTGTCACATGAATTTAAATAAGTCTAATATTTAAATTACAATTATCCTCAACCAATTCCAAAACAAGCTTTGGACACTTGACTCTTTCACACTTTTTATTCCCTCATACACTTGGCATGGTGTTCATAGTCAAGGGAACATCCTCGATGATTCTCTCTAACTTCTTCCATCTCCATTGTTCATCTCTCATGCTGAAATCTTGACCGTCGGTTGTTGCCACATCATAAGATGCTTTGGAAATCCTATAAATACAAGCCCATTCTACAACATTTTGCAACACATCTTTGAGAAAACTTACTATGCAAAAATCATATGAGATCATTTAGAGCATAAGTTTAGAGCATTAGAACATTTTAGCATTTAGCAAGTTTCATTGTAGAAGCATTTTAGTTTAGAATCATGGCTTAGTTTTATAGCGACATTTTAGTTATCATTTATTTTTCATACAACATTTCCACCATAGCATTTAGCATCATTATCTATTGTCATATCACCATTATCATTTGTATCCTTTAATATCGTATCATCATTCAGCATTATCATATAGCTTATTAAATCATGTAGGAATTAGAGTCTTGAATTTTGAATAGCATCTTGTTTCTCAAGTTGTCATTCTAACAATTATAGTGCATACACAAATCTAAGAGCCAATATGATTTAATGAATCCTTGAGAATAGAGAATAATGGAACAATTTTGGAGAATTTGCTTTGTTTGCAATTAGATTAGTTTTATGATTCAAATCTCTAATGTAATACGTTTCATTGGTTTTGTGTGTTTGATTTTATTTTTTTGGCGAAAGTGGCAAGCCACTAATATATTTTATTATATATTAAATAAAGTATTACAAAATCTCATTCTGGGGAGCGTACCGGCAAGAAAGAACCAATAAGAAAACCTCTAGTTATAGCTTCAAGCATGCAAAAAGAGATAGTTGCAAATTGTTTGTACAAAGAATGTTGATGGTTCAAAATTCAACATTTACCCAAGCTAACCTATGACAAACCTACTGAAAAAGAAGACCGACCCCGACCAACCACTATACTAGCTGAGAAACGACTCGAAATGTCTAAAAACCCAACCCTTACAAATCATTTTAAAATGATCATTAACCCAACCCTTACAGACATCATATTTTAAAGCAATTAAACCCTTACAAAATGTTTCAAATTTTTCATTAACCCAACCCTTACAAACACTATTATTTGATACATTTATATCCCCATATGAAGACCCAAAACAAAAATCATAAGACCCGATATGCAAAAACCTATAAAATTATTAAACTTTTCCACCTGTCTCTTTTTCATTTGTCAAATTTTCATCCATCCCTTCTGCTTGTAGAATATTTCTATTGAAATCCCTTCTAGCATAGCATTGGGAACTCTAAGGCTCCAAGTGTGTCAGAAAATGAGACAAAGCTCTTGCAACGGAAGACATTTGAAGGTGGTTTGCAATGTGACCCTGATTCTAAACATTTTGGCCATGATTTGACAGATGGTTTGGAGAATTTACCCGCAATTGCAAGTCCAGTTGCAAAATTTGATTACCAGGGCACGAAATATATGCATGAAGAAAAGACAAAGCATAAAACTTGTCTTTGATTTCCAATTCCATTAGCGTGCACACACTCCTATTTTTCCATAAGGGTCTCAACAAAATATTTTCATTCTTGTTTTGAAGAGCAAGTCGAATAGCATCAAAAATTTCCTCAAAGCCCTAACATTTTTGGACCAATTATCTTGGGAAAAGACCCCCAATAAACCCTTCTCCATTATAAAAATTGTATTGTTGAATAGCTGGAAGAATGGAATTATCCATTTGAAATTGAAACTTAATGAAATTCCTAGTCAATTCCTTGATTTCATTCAGGGATTGAAACAAATCCAAAGCATTGGAGAGAAAAATATAGATCACTTGTGAAGGGAAGAGGAGACAGCGAGCACAAGGACTAGTAACTTCAATACCCATAATGATTAGAATACATTCCTCCACCCTTGCATTATCAATTTTGAATATGGAATTCAATATCTCCTGCGTGATATACTCTTCAATGGGCTTTTCCCACAATTTTACTGGTAAGAAAACTCTATAATTCCAAGGACGAAGCACCATTGCAACTGTAATCAATTTCAAACCAACACGTGCACTACCAAGATGATGCTAACAAACACTACAAAAACTATTGTATTTGCAATGAGTAAACTAGAAACCACTTTCTACTTACTAAGTTTAAAGAGAAAGCTTATCATTATAAGCAAATATACGAGGAGCTATGTACATACAATGTATTGCTCCCATAAATTCTCATACATGTTGAGTGAATGCCAAGATGCTTAGCAGTAGAGTCTACATAACAAATCATAATTACCCAGTACCCATAAGTTGTCGCCAACTTGAAGAAGCATAAGAGAATGAGGTGATGTGACCCAAGCCGAATATTTAGTTTGATGCTAACATCATCGGGTGCTATTTTTTTGTCCTTTAAGAATGGAACAAGTACCCATGAGGAAAGATAAATCATCATTAATGCTTATGCTTTGTATAAACCATTCTACTTGATTATGTGACAGAGAACCTAATGATGTCAGCACCAATTTAAATAAAGGAGGCATATTACCTAGTCTTAGAACAAGGTACTCATAATAAAGAATAATTAACTTCAATTATGCTTCTCAAATTTTCCAACTCCTAGATACAAGTGAAATAATTATTGTTATTGCTATCATGAATATAAAGAAATTCCTTTTTATCACAACCTAAATTAGCCAAACGATCTACTAGAAAATTTCCCTCTCTATAAGTATGGGAAATCTAAACATCTTCAAAATCATCTAAAAGTTTCCATACAATCTCCAAAACATATTTCAAGGCCCAATTAAAACATGATCTCTCTTTACATGCATTTATTATTAAAAGAGAGTCACCCTCAATATGTAGTATTTTGATCTGCAATTGTTTTGCCAAGAGCAACCCATAAAGAAGAGATATTGATTCTACCATATTATTCATTCCAGGAGGTAAAGATAGTGATCTAGCTACCTTGAGAAAACTTTTGTTATCTCTAATACAAAAGCCTACTCCCAAAGTTCCAGGGTTGCCTCTGGATGCCCCATCAATGTTCAGTTTTGAGAAATTTTGAGATGGAGGTGACCATTTAACTGAATTCCTATCTATCTTTTTTTTTTTTGGTTGTTTTAAGCTTCCCTTAAATGGAAGAACTATATGTTTCTAGTTTTGTAAAATGTAATTATCCCAATTTGAAAATAGTGATCCAACATTTTTATGGTTTTGGACCCAAGAATTGACTGTCTCTGAGATAGAATTTTCAATCAAACATGAAAAAAAAGTACAGATGAAACCATTTTTCTGAAAATTCTTTTGTTTCTTTCCCACCAGATAGCCCATGTTACCATTGTTGGAATAACCTGCTAGATGCATGCAAAAAAGGAAGTTTTGTAGAGCACTGGTCAAGCAGAGAAGAGATCCCAAATTGTATTAGGAAGGGGCATTGAATGCATCACTTTCCTCAATACAAACGACCAACAAGACTGTGCAAAAGAGCAATGCAAGAACAAATTATCATAATTTTCAAAATCTCGGTCACATAACACACACTTGAATGGTTTTTCAATGCCTAATTTAACTAGACGATCACTTTTCAATGCTCTCATTCTCATTATTAGCCAAGCAAAGCTACCTACTTTTGGGAGGAAAAAATTATTCTAACAAAATGAGAATTCTCTTTGAGATTAAGTTGGATCCCTTCTACTGAGAATTGCTCTATACCCCTATTTTACTGAATAAGATCCATCCTTTGATGGTTCCCATATTATATGGTCAGGTTTGTTCGTTATGAAAATTGCTATATTTTGAAGGATGTTTGATAATAAATCCTTTTTCTCTTGTGATATCCACAAAGAGGGGAATTATTTCCATTTTACTCTCCCTGATGAAGATTCAATGGAATTTACATAATCTATTAATTTTGTTCCCCACATTTTTGATATAATTGGAATGGTTGACTGAAAATCATTATTATTGCTCAAAGGAGGTTGGCCATTCCAAGAGTCAATCCAAAAATTAACTTCATCACCTCTATTGACCTCCCAAGAGATGTAATATGTTACTAATTTTCTACATGAAAGCATGAAATTCCACATAACTAAACCTTCCAACAGATTAGAAACTGTGAAAATTCTCATAGGATCTTGACTATCCAAATATTTGGTTCTCATTAAAGAGAACCATATGGATTCTGGTTTGGCATACATTTTCCATATTAATTTTCCCCCAAAGGCTTGATTGTGTTTAGGTAAATCATGTAACCCTACACCACCTTTATGTTTTTCTGAGACCATACTATCCAAAGAAACAAGAGGAATTTTTTTTGCATCATTCATATTCCCTTTCCACAAGAAACCTCTTATGATCTTTTGAATCTACTCAACTATTGAATTTGGAGCCCTTAGGATAGAGATGAAGTAATTGGGTATTGTTGAAAGGATTGATTTTATGAGGAGAATACGACTTGAAAATGATAAGCATATAGATTTCCAAGCACTAATCCTTTGTTTGATTCTATCAATAATTGTATCCAAATAAGATGGCTTATTAGACCCCATAAAAAAAGGTATACCTAAATACTTACAAGGAAGCTCAGCCTCTTGAAATCCCAGAATTCTTAAAATCTTCTTTTTTATTGCAATTTTGGAGTTAAAGACAAATATTTTTTTATTTTTGTGCATTTATCTTTTGCCTTGATACCAATGAATACTTATCCAATACTTCCTTTATTTGTTTTGCTTCTGTAACAAAATCCTTCCCATAAAGAAGAGTATCATCTACAAATAAGTTATGGGCAGCTGAAAAATATATTTGAGGGATGATAACACCTTGCCATAAACCTTTAGAATGCTTATCTTTTATTGACCTGCTCAAAGCTTCTACCATGATTATGAAGAAATGGTGACAATGGGTCTCCTTGTCTGACCCCTTGGGTTGCTTGAAAGAAACTGCATGGTGAACCATTGATTATAACTGAGAAATTCACACTTGAAAGACACAAGAGTATCCATTTGCACCATTTCTTTGCAAAACCAAACTTGTCAAGCAATTTTAACAAAAATTCCCAATCTACTCTATCATAAGCTTTCATCCTATCTAGTTTAACTATGAAAGAAGACAAATTATTTTCCTTTATAGAGTGGAGAATCTCATGTGCCACCAATGCCCCTTCTATTGTTTCTCTACCCAGAACAAATCCTCCTTGCTCAGGAGATATGATTTTTGAAATAAAAGGCTGCAATCTTAAATATATTGTTTTTGTGAAAATCTTATACACTATATTGCAAAGTGATATAGGCCTAAAATCTGCAAAAAAATTAGGTTCCTTTACTTTTGGAAGTACTACTATGTTTGTAGTGTTGAAGTGCTTTAAAAAATTTCCTAATCTACGAGATTCCTCAATAGCCATAAGAAGATCATAATTCACAAAATCCCAGCATTTTTGAAAGAATAGAGTTGTAAAACCATCATGGCCTGGAGCCTTATCCATAGACATTAAGAAAATAGCACCCTTTAATTCTGCTAATGTGAATGGTTTGAGCAATGCTTCATTGTCATTTGAAGAAATGAGATTGAGGATCACAGAAAATAGCTCTTGCTCTTCCTATATAGCAGTAGTAGCAAACTTAAGAGGTGCAAGGAGGTTTTTAAAAAATTCCACTCCTTCTTGAATATCTTTAGCATTGTTTAGATGTTTCCCTGAGTTTGCTTCCTAAATTGAAAAGATAGTTTTAGCAGCTCTTTTATGTTGTGCAAATACATGGAAATTTGTTGTATTTCGGTCACCCTCTTTTAACCATAATTCTCAAGACTTTTGTTGCCAATATAACTCTTCCCTCTTGCTTAGTTCTTCCCATAATTCTTGGAGTTCTTTATGTTTATCATAAATGATAACATTCATACCATTTTGGATGATGTATTCATGAATTTGTGCCAATTTCCTAGTTGTCTCTTCCTTCTGAGCAAAAATATTTATGAACACACTCACATTCCATTCTTTAATTTTCCCTTTAGTATATTGCAACTTTTTAAATAGTTGGAACATTTTTGTGCCTTGATGAACTGGTGCACTTTCCCACCATTGTTGTAATAAAGGGAGAAATGTTGGATCTCATAACCACATTTTCTCAAACTTAAATGATGGCTTGTGAGCTGAAATCCCTATTTGACGAGTGATAGATAACATTATAGCATAATGATTTGATCCAACAAAGGGGAGAATCTACAAAGATAAAATAGCTTATGCAACTACCCAATCTTGAGACACTAGAAACCTGTCTAAACGAAATGCTATTTAATAGAAGTCTCTTCTTTGATTTGTCCAAGTAAACCTCCCCTTATCTAGTAAGATATCTCTAAGAGCATTATCTGATATGAAATTTCCAAAATCAGAAATTATTTTGTGGGACGGACATATCCCTCCTTGCTTTTCATTGAGAGACACAACCGCATTAAAATCCCCAACAATAATTACTTTTTTATCATTAAAATTCTGAATTAAGGCTGTCAACAAATCCCATAACCTCTTTTTATCATGAGTTGAAGTAGGACCATAAACACTAAACTGCTTAAACTGTAATTCAAAGCTTTGAACATTTAAGAGTTGCCAGTTATTATCAACATTTACAGGCTCTACTGTAACTGTTCTCAGATTCCATAAAGAGACTAAACCACCAGAAGCTCCTTGATCTGGTATAGCTACAAATTTTCATCTTCCCCATTTAGAAATAGAAGTTTCAAACATTTATGTGGATAATTTAGATTCTTGAATGAGGAAAATATCATCCCCACTAGCATCAATTTGACTAACTCTCACAATTCACACAACACATTTTTGGCACCCACCGTGGGGCATAGCCCCTTTTTATTGACATTTTCTGGAAGTTGTGTTACAGATTCTAGATGTGAACTTCTTTTAGTGTGATCGTGAGTTCTTGTAGTGCATATGGTCCCTATTACAATGCATCCAAAGGATCTTTCAGTGCATACAACATCTATTTCAGTGCATACATGGGGTTTTCTAGTGCATTTGGTATTTATTTTAGTGCATCCATTAGTTTTCCTAGCGCATTGGATAGTTATTTTAGCACATTCGTTTGATACTTTAGTGCATTTGATGATTGTTTTAGTGCATCTAGTTTATTTTGCAAAATTTTAAAATCCCAAGAACTGATCATCACTTTTTGTTTGCAAGTACTTTTATACGTTGGTCAAAGATAATCGTGTGCACTACTGATGATGTATGTAGGGGCTGGAGTTTTTATTGTCTTCTTTTAATTAAATTAGGAACCTAGTTTAATTAGAAGGTTAAAGAACCCCTTGTCTTTTGTGCTTGAAGTGATAGGCCTATGCTCTCCCCTTAACTGGGTGACCAGAATGCTAGACTCATTATTTTATGCTTTTTAGCACCTTTAGAAGGCCTATCATAGAGGGAAAAAGTACTCACCCTATGGGAATGACCAAAGTGGGAACAACTAAAGCCAAGTTTTCTGACCCACTATAATCAAAAGTGAATTCAAAAAAAGTCTGCAATTCGACGATAGTGTGCAAGATAACCATCCCCAAAGCCTTTGTTCTAAAGGTTGGGAGGTCTCCTAAGGTGTTTTATCTATTATCACATCAAACAGAAACCCTTATTATGAACCTTAGTGTAGAAGCCAATTGAGTCAGTCTCTGAACACTTCTAACATCATATGTAAGGGGAGGGAAGAATCTTCCCTAAAGATACTCACCATATAACCATCAAATATTACTAGCCAAAAGTGGAGGATTCGACTTTGGTTAAGACCAAGGAAAGGAAAAAACATGGATGCCCTCTAGGGGGTGACAGGGTTGTGTGAGCTCACATGGTTCTAAGATGTGGGTTGTGGTATTTTAAGTGACCCTTGAGATTAGAAAAGATCTTGATATGTCTTCTCTTGTGTTATACCTATGGAAATTGAAGGAATTGGACCAGATTCTTGAATACACACTCAATGTTTAGTTCCTACGTGGAAACAATTGTTGGACAACTTGTTGTTGTGTTTGAAGTCATAATTCACGAAAATAATCCATTTAAAGCACTTACTTCACATAATTTGCAAACTAGAAACCAAGAAAAATTCATTGTTCAACTTATTACACCCCCGAAACACTTAGATTCAAAGCAAAAAAAATAGACAGACTATCAAAAAAACTAAAAAATTCCAGTTTAGCTCATTCATGTACTGTTCTAGCGCATAAATTGCTTTGTTTAGCACATTCATTCACTGTTCTGGCACATTCATAGTATATTTTAGCGCATAGAGTCAGTTTTATGGGACATCTAGGGGACAGTCTAGCGCATCTAAGTCATCTTTCAGTGCATTGAGTCAATCATGTAAAGCATATAGGTCATCTTCCAACGCATCAATTCCATATTTTAGCACATTCACCTACAGGATAACCAGTCGAAATCACATCCAAGAGGGGTAGTCTAGCACATCCCTGGCATGTTTTAGCACTTTTGACCCATTTTCTAGTGTATTTAAGTCATTGTTCAGCACATTGAGTTTGTTTTCTAGCACATATTCAGTATAGTCTAGTTCATTTGGTATATTTTTTGGCACATCAGTGTAGTATTTTAGCTAATCCATACCCTATTTTAGCACATCCATTAAATTCAAAACCAGAGGGCTAAATTCATACCATGTTTGTTAGTTTAAACCACATTTAAGGATCCTTGTCAGAACAAAAGCATTCCTCAGTCACACCAATGCCTTAAACTTGTTGAAACTGACATTTACAAGTGAAATTCTTCAAACTAAACCAATATCTAACACCTTAAAGCTCCTAAATCATCAAACCTATCACACCTCTAATTATTAAGTTGAGTTTCATCATCACGATCTGTCATCCTCCATCACGAAACAAAGTCTTATAATCAAACTCAAAATTATTCTCATCAATATAATTTATCATTCTATTTGACTTAGTTTTTATCCTTGGCACTCCCTCAAACAAGGATCAAAAGTTTAGTTAAATTATAACACTTGTATGCCCGTTCAAACAATATTACAAAAGTAGAAACTCAAAGAAAAAGAACTTGAAACTCAAAACATCATGGTTGAAGCTGAAGAGAATCATGTCCATGGAATTCACCAATCTGAAGGTGAGGAAATAACTAAGGAAGACATCCAACATGCTCAACAAGATCCAAATTTCCACAAGTTCCTAGAAAAGATTTTTGAAAAATATGGGAAAAAATAACTTTTTAATGTTGGCTAAACAAGGTGTCAAATTGCTTAATGAATTTGATTTTAATCAATTGAAAGCAGCTCCTAAAAGGACAAAATTTGATCCACCAAACACAAATCCAGTAGTTTCTCTAACTTGTCAAATGAAAAATCTCCAACAATAGATTCAAGACATGCAAAGGGGAACCTCAAAAAGATACTTGCTACAAGACATTTTCCCATATCCTTTTGACCAAAATATCAACATCATTCCTTTTCCCAAACATTGTGAATTCCCAAAGTATGATAAATACAATGGTAAAATAGACCCTATAGATCATGTAAGGGAATTTTGAACCATGAGTCTTGAATTTTCACACGAAGAAACTTACTTGATGAGACTGTTCCCACATAGCCTTGGAAAACAATGCATGGAATGGTTCTCCAAACTTGCACCACCAATTAAGACCTTCAAAGAGTTGGTTAATAAATTCATCACCCAATACTCCTATAACATACAACATGAGATAACCATGAAGGACCTTTGCAACACAAAGAAAAAAAATGGTGAATCGTTCCTCACATTTTTGCAAAGATGGAGAAGAATGTTTCCAAGATATTCTCATCCCATACCTGAAAAGGAAAAGATGGAAATCTTCATTGACAACCTAAATGATGAGATGAGCTATAGGCTTGAATTACAATGCCCACCTACCTTTGAAAAAATGATCAAATTTGGAATCAAAATCGAAGAATCCTTGGTCAAGAGAGGAGTCATAAAAATTTACAATGAAGGAAATAACTCAGCTAGCTCTTCTAATCACTATAACAATAGCGATAAACCAATTTTTTGGCAAAGAAACAAGAATGTTGGTAACAATGATAGTTCATCTAAAACACAAAATGCAAAACCAATATTTAACTTGACAACAACTGCCACCAAGACCAATCAAAACAACAACCAAAATTCCAATCAAAATAGCAATCAAGGTAATGTTGAATCTAAACCACCACCATACCGAACATCATCAAATTGAAGAAGATTCACACCTTTGGGACAGTCATTAGAATCAACATTAAAGGATATTCTTGCAGCCAAGGTTATAACATTACCAGAGGCAAGAAATTGGGAACCACAAGTTAAACCATCATGGTGGAATGATGCACATTATTGTGACTTTCATAGAAACAAAGGAAATAAAACCAATGACTGCATGCAATTGAAACATTTGATACAAGACTTGATTGATAACATGACAATATTTGTAGAAGGACCCCAAAAAAACAATGATCATGGAGCATTCAAGAATCCTTTACCAAACTACGAAAAGGGGGAGTCCTCTTCATCAAACACCAAAGGAAAAAATGTGAACTATGTTTATGATTCTACCATTTTCCATATTGAGGTTTTTGATGATCAAACCCATGAGAAGAAAGACATTATTGCAGCTGATAATCCAATTAATGACATCCTAGTTGAGCATGAACAAAGCCTTGTTATATCTGAAACTCATTTTTATGATATCAACACCAAATCACATCAAATTAATGACATTGTACCAATAAATCTGATCACAAACATTGCTACAAGTGACAATAAAATTAATGTCATTAAAATCAAAGAGAAACAAGATTCCCAACCAATCAACGCAACCACGAGAGGGCAAGCTAAGGTAACATTGAAAGGAGTTGCCTCCTCTACGTCCAAAGCAACTGTTGATGTCCCTGCAACTCAATACAACATAGTGGACCAATTGCTGAAAATACCAGCTCAAATATCCATATTGGAACTCCTCAAGATTTCACCAGCTCACAAGGAGATTCTAGAACAATCTCTAGTAGCCACCACAATACCAAATGATCTAGAAGTTTTCCAATTCCAAGCTATGGTGGGACACTTGACCACACCTCATTACTTATCATTTTTTGAACATGATGATGTATCAATTAACCATCCACATAATGTTTCCCTTCACATTGAGGTTTTAATTCACAAACACAGGGTCAAATGTGTTCTAATAGATGGTGGAGTTGGCCTAAATATTTGTACTTTAATACTTATCTATGCACTTGGATATTCAAAAAATGTTATTGATCCTAGAAGGAAAATCACTATAAAAGCCTATGATGATGAAGAGAGATCCTCCCAAGGTTTGATTGTCTTACCAATTCAAGTGGGACCAGTTGTCAAAGATATAATCTTCCAATTATTGGATAAGGATTTGACATACAACATACTCTTGGGACGTCCTTGGATTCATGAGATGCAGGCAGTGTCGTCAACATATCACCAATGTTTGAAATTTCCCTATAATGGATAAGAAATCACCATTTCAATTGATTCCAATAATCCACAATATTGCAACATGCTTAAATCAGTTCAAGACACCTTTGTACCACATAAAAAGGAATCCATCACTCCTAGTTCATCAAACAAGGAAGGTCAAATCAACTCTTCGTCAAATCATCCAGAGAAAAAGGTTTAGTCAAAGGATAAGGAGATTGGTGATTCTAGTTATTCAAACAATAAAATTAAAATGAATGTCTTATCAAAATAGTTTGAAAAGGTCTAATTGAAAGACAAAGGCATGGGGGAACATTCTATTAAGCAATCATTATGCCTTTCACTATTGATGTCTTCTCCTAAGTCATATGGATAGCCATCCACATCAAAACAACAATCTTCACAACCAACCACACTTTTTGAGGGTAAATTTGTCAAAGTAGGCACTTTAGTGGATGAATTAGAAGACAAGGATTTTCTAAACTGGTTATACAAAGATGAAGATACACCACAAGCATCAACTTCCAGGGTACAAACAGAACAATATGGTAAAGGGAAGACAATCCTAGAAAAGATGGGATACGAAGGAAACAATCTTGTGGGAAAAATAAAAGAAGGTATCATAGAGCCAATACAACCTACCATAACCAATTCAAAGTACAAAACAGGATTAGGATACATAGAGGAATCAAAAGAAGAAACTATGCAGTAGGTTGTTGAGAGAATCCTTCAATTACGAGATAGTTCTGAAATGGATTCCAATGAGTATGAGTGGGATTCCCTCTCTGAAGAGTCTTTTCATGATAAGAAAATTGATATGATACAAAATTATGCACCAACACATATGGATGGACAAAGTTCAATTTCTAGACCTCTTGAATTTGGATCACAACATATCAATGACTCAAGTGAAGACAATCAGACTTCACGTAAGATAGATACTTCGGAAGAGAGTAACATCAGAGACCTCGATATTTCCATTGGACACTTTGATGATGTTTCCATCATGACACTTACCCCTTTTGACCTTAGCCAATCAAATGATTCCTTGCCATTGGTACACCCTGAACTGATTGACTGGGACTAAACTAAGTTGCTTGACATACCTGTCTTTCCAAAACATGACACCATTGTGAATTTCCTTTGCTCTGATGATCCTGAAGCATGTTCCACCAGGGAATCTCATAATGAAGCTTCAGACAAGGGGAGTGTCAAATCTCTCAGCTACAAAATGAATATCAAAAATTGATCTAATGGAAAAAACCATTTAATGGCAGTATTAGATCAAGAAAAAGTAAAAATAAAGAGTGCATCTAATGGTGAAAACCTCTTTGAGGCACCAAAAGATGGGAGATTTGACACTCTTCCTGAACACTATCATGAGAGATCTTAGTACTAATTGAACCCACACAATCCATCAACATTGGCACAACTGAAACAGTCAAGACTCTACACCTAGCAGCATCGATGACAAAGGAAGAAAAACCAAGCTTCACTAAGTTCTTTGAGGAGGGAAAAATTAACTTTGCTTGGTCATATGCTGATATGCCAGGGATAGATTCGAAACTTATCATGCATCATTTATTAGTACCACCTGGAGTCAAACCAGTGAAACAAAAGTTGAGAAAAATGCATCCACATATCACCCTTTTGGTAAAAGTTGAATTGAAGAAGTTATTGGATGCAAGATTTATCCAACCTATTGATTATGTTGAATGGATATCAAAAATTGTACCAATTTGAAAACTAGATAAAAGTATCAGGATATGTACAAATTTCAGAGATCTTAATAGAGCTTTTCCAAAAGATGATTTTATGTTACCTAACATTGACATCATTGTGGATTTGATAGTCGGTCATGAAATGTTATCACTTATGGATGGATTTTCAGGTTACAACCAGATCAAAATAGCACCAGAGGATCCAGAGAAAATTGCTTTCACATGTCCATGGGGTGCTTTCTATTGGAACATCATGCATTTTTGGTTGAAGAATGTTGGGGCTACTTATCAATGTGCAATGACCACTATCTTCCATGACATGATGCACACCTTTATGGAGGATTATGTAGATGACTTGTTGGAAAAATCCTACACTAGAGAGGGACATCTGGAAATCCTAGACAAAATCTTCACTAGGTTGGAAAAGTTCAATGTCAGATTAAATCCCAAGAAATGTGTATTTGGTGTGACATCAGCTAAACTTTTGGGCTATATTGTATTAGATAAAGGCATTGAAGTGGATCCTGCAAAAGTAAAAGCCATCATGGAGATGCCTCCTCCTAAAAAAATCATTCAACTCAAATCTTTACAAGGATGATTCTAGTCTATCAGGAGGTTCATTACGCGACTAGCAGATAAAACTCAGCCATTCAATCATTTGCTACACAAGAATGTTTCTTTCAAATGGGATGAAAAGTGTGAAGGAAATTTTAATCAAATGAAATAGTATTTGATGTCACCACCCATACTGGTATCACTAATTGAAGGAAAACCATTATTACTCTACATTGCAACAATAGAGGTATCTTTGGGTGCTCTATTGGCACAGGAAGATTTTGTGGAAAAAGAAAGGGATATTTATTATATCAACACAACCCTAAATGGCTATGAGATCAATTACACATTCATTGAGAAAGCATGTTTGGTGGTAGTATTTTCTACTCAACAACTAAGACACTACATGTTAACTCACACCATCAAACTCATAGAAAAAATTGATCCATTGAAGTATCTACTCAGCAAAGTTGCCCTGACAAGAAGACTAGCCAAATGGGTAATGATATTGAGTGAGTTTGGAATTCAGTATGTGGATAGGAAAGCAATTAAGGGCCAAGAAATAGTTGATCAACTAGATGAAGCACCATTAGAAGATGATCATCCCATGAACATTGAGTTTCCAAACGTAGATTCCTAACAATGTCAACACAATAGTGGATGTTATACTTTGATGGATCTTACACGCAACATGGATCAGGAGTAGGAATCCTATTTGTCACACCTCAAGGAAATACCATTCCAAAGTCCTACAAGTTAATGTTTCCTTGTACTAATAACACAACTGAGTATGATGCACTTATCATTGGTATAAAGAAAACTATGGAGTGGAAAATCACAGAGTTGCAAGTCTATGGTGATTCTCAACTAGTCATAAATCAGGTGAATGATGACTATCAGACAAAAGATGAAAAATTGATGTCATATAAAAGAATGGTTGATGATTTCAAAAAGTACTTTATTCAAATCAAATTTGATCAGATTCCTAGAGGAGGCAACAAAGTTGTCAATGCCATGGAGACCATTACTTCTCTCCTATAGATACTAGAAAAAAGAGCCTGTTATGAGTTCATGGTGGAACAAGTGTTTAACCCTACCTATGATAACCCTAAATCCCAAGTCATATGCCATCTGGTCGACATTGAATCCTCAACCTATGGGAATATCTACACCTATTTGAAAGACAACACCCTACCACCTGATCTATCCTGAAACCAAAAATGAAATTTCATTCGACATGTAGCTCGACATACCTTCATAGCCGATGTACTTTGCCGATGAGGTCTTGATGGTACTCTCCTTTAGTGTCTAGAACGTAATGAAGCTAAAAGTGCTTTACGTGAGGTTCATGAAGGTATATGTGGAACTCATTAAAGTGGACTAACTCTCGCTAAGAAACTCCTATGCTTGGGGTATTACTGGTTGAATATGGAGGAGTCTTTTCAATTTTTCAAGAAGTGCCAAAAATGTCAAATCCATGGCAACCTCATACATGCACCAGCACAATAATTGTAACCATTGCATCAACATGGCCATTCTGTCAGTGGGGACTAGATCTTGTGGGAAAAATTCATCATCACCGCCATAGAATACTTTTCAAAATGGATTGAAGTTGTTCCCCTAAACATAATCAAAGGAAAAAAAAATTGCATCCTTCATGCTGAATTACATCATCTTCCAGTATGGCATTCCCCAGTCCATTGTCACTGACAATGGTAGACCTTTAAAAAATCAGGACATCCAAGAACTTTGTGAAAGGTTTCATATTCAACATCAATTTTCAACACCATACTACCCTCAAGGAAATGGCCAAGCAGAGGCCTCAAACAAAACCATCTTGAAGATCCTGAAGAAAACCGTCAATGATGTTGGACAAGATTGGCACATTCAATTGAAACCTGCTATGTGGGCTTACAGAACCAGTATTTGTACCCCAAAAGGAGCCACACCATATGTTCTTGTATATGGATCAAAGGCCATTCTACCTATTGAGGTTGAGCTACCAGCACTCTATGTGTCATTAAAGGGGATCATTTCAGATGAAGATTATCGGGTGTCTAGGTGACAAGAGTTGGGATTGTTGGATGAGCGTCGTTAGCATGTCATGGATCACTTGAAAGACTATTAGCAGAGGATGTCCAAAAGTTACAATCACAGGTTCAAACCATACATGCACAGTCTCAAAAATTTCTCCTCAATAATTCATGCTTTTAAATATCAAGTGAACTTTGAAACAAAGGTCAGATGCCAATTCGACAATAGTTTAAACCTTAATAAATATAACAGGCCAAGAAAAATAGTTTTGCAACTTTACTTCTGAAAATAATTCTAAAACCCTAAGAAAACTAAAGAAACTTTTATTTTAAACAAAGAAACTATAACTTGAAATCCAACCCCTCATTATGTCGTTTCCCTCCTTATATAGCCGTCAAAAGAAGAAAACACTATCTCAGCATAGAAGTAATTGCTACCAAATGTTGATACTTGATAGCTTGCAATCTGATCATAGATCCTTGGTTAGGTTGCAACAATATTTTTTCATTAATTCTCAGTTGTTGCATTAATTCCCTTTAGATATTTAGCAAAGATAGAGGCCTATAAGCAATCAAATCCTAAAAATAGTTTGGGAAAAGGGTCCTATTGACCAATCCTATCATCAAAAGGCATCGACTCAAAAATCCCATCATAAAAACCAAGAGAAAGAAAGGCCAACAAGCTCCGAAAAACTCTCAAAATATATCATCTTATAAGAGGTGCAATCCTCCTGCAGTGAAGAGATGACATGTCACGTGGGTGGGGATCTTATGCTTTCTAAAAATTGTTTTGGAGAAAACTTCCACCAAGTGGATGTGTGTCTTCAGCCCTCCTCTAAAAGGAAAACAATAAAAGAAAGTCATGCAGCCACCACATGGCACATTGCACATCTTTCCGACCAGCCTTGCATAAACCCAGACATCTCTGAAGCCAAAAAAACAAAATAAGTCAAAGATCAAAAAGACTAAGGCAAAGAAAAAAATTTCACAAAACATTCAGAAATGTAGAAAATAGAGGTATTTTTATTGCTTCAACTTTCAAAACTTCAACCACCACACCCTCCAACCATGTCTTCGACCTTACAAATCCTTTTAAAACATTTACAACCATTTTCTAATGGTTCTCAACCAACTTTTTAACTTACAACCATTCAAATTCCCTCATTTACAACTTATGACTCTTCATATTCCATGTTTTTGCAACTTTTACAACATTGACAACATTGACAACATTTTGCAAAATTGAAAACTTATGCAACTTGACACTCCAACACACCTAGCAACCTAATATGGACTTAGAAACATCTAAAATGGTCTTATAAGACCTTATTACATGAGAAAACCACAAAATCAAAACAAAATGACACTTTTTCCTATTGAAGGCATGAAACTTGAGGGTGCCTCTGCACCATACTCCCAGGGAAGAAAAGAACTCAAGCTACTCTTGAGTTAGGGTTTGCAACATGAGAACTATGCTTGAAACCTCTTGTCTAGTGTCTTTAAATCCCTTTGCATTATCTTTTAAATAGTCCCATGCTGGTTTCATCTTCACTATACATTTCTTGAACATTTGACAAAGATGTTTGAACTTGTCAATATAAACATGTCCTCCATTTGCACCTCTAAATCCTTCTTTTAACAATACTTTAACAATTGAAATAGCAACTCTATATTGTATATATGGAGCAAAAAACTTAAATTTCTTGATTTCTTGAACTTGAAGGGACTGAATTCCACTTACAACTGCTGATATGTTGGAGTTAAAATGACACTGAGAGGGGGGTGAATCAGTGTCTTAACAGATTTGACCAATTTTCAAAAATTCAAAAACATAGCTCAGATTTGATCTCAATATTACTTTGATTAAAGCATTCATCAATTGAATGTAATCATTCATAAACAGAATTGAGAAAAGTAATAATTAGTGAATAGAAACAACAACACTGTAAAGCGGAGAGCACACAGAAGAACAAAGACACAAAAGATTTTGCTGAGTGGAAAACCCTCTTGGGGTATAAAAACCACTCCTAAACTGCCTTACTGGCTTAATCTTCAAAACCACTGTTAACAATGCCTTATAGGCTAATTTCTGAGCACCAACTCAAGGAGCACCAACCCCTCATTTAGAGACACCAATCTCAAGGAGCACCAACCCCTTACTCAGATTTCAGAATTACACTCATAATATCAGAGGATCTCTCTGTTTTCAGTAAAGCACATATTTCTCTATTTTCTCGTCTACAGAATACCCTAAGGATTACAACTAGAGAGCTTACACTCTTTTTAACACAGGTTTTTATGTACATTTCAAGTATTTCTATCATAATGAAAGTCTTCAAAGAATTCATTTTTCACAAGAATCTGAAACTCACTTGCCAATTTTAGAATCTGAAGTTGAATAATGAAAATTTGTAGATGATGGAAAAAATCAAGAGTAATGCCTGTCCAAAGGGCTGCAAATAATCCATTATTTTAAAACCACGACTGCCCACAAGTTGAGAACCATAACCTCCCAATTCTCAGAGAATATTTTTCCATGTAGCCATTTTGAGATTCGATGCCAACCAATGATGTCAGCCTGCAACTATATTTAGAAAATCACATGTCGGCCACAGTGATTGATTCTTCATTAATCATTCGCTGAGACATCCAAATAGTCCTGCTGAAGGAAATTATAACGTTGATCACTCCTTTGGTCCCTGTGCATCACCATGACCTTCTATCATTGGGGAGAAACCATATCGAAGATCTTTATGTTTCCCCGAGATCACATTTCGGTTAAATTTGTTTCAGTCGCTGAGACACAAGATTCTTTCTCACCGAGACGTGCCCTTTTGTTTCATTCACTATCACTATACCATATCATCATCGGGGAGACCTCTTCTAGAATGCTTGAGTCATACCGAAAGTCACCAACCATCTTGTGTGTCGTAGAGACAAGACTGATCCTATGCTGACAAAGACCTTTTGTGTTCCATTGGCCAGACCAGAGGTCACTCACCGAGACCTCACGCTGAAAACCCTAGCTCTTACCGAGATGTATGCCTTTATGTTATCAGTCGCTATAAGAAATCAAACTCACCAAGACCTTTCTTCGATGCACATGATTCATACCGAAATGCTTTATCCACTCTAAGTCACTGAGACATTACAAACTCACTGTGACCCTATACCGATGACTCTAACTCTTACCAATATAACCTTTGTGCACAAGTTGGTAAGACACCACGAAATCGCTATGACATTTCATCAAAGCCACAACCTTTGCCGATAAGACCTTTCAGTGCATGGTCGGTGAGACAATATGTCTTTAGTGAGACCACATACCGAATACAACACTCCTGCCGAAAGACTTCCACATGCATTAGTCGAGGAGACATCACCCTTTTCGCTATGACCCTTCACCGAAGCCTTAAACTCTTGCCGATATGTTCACATTCAACCTCCGATCGATGAGACAAAGCAATTTCACTGTGACCACATACCGACGGTATAACTTATGCTGATATAATCCTTTTCTGTCGCCAAAACAAAAGAGAATGTCATGCTGATAGATGCCTGGAGATGGATCCCGATCGTTGTGACATCAAATAAGTCTTGCCGATATGAACTTTCTTGTGTCAGTCGCCAAGACACAAAGCGCTCAATGAAACAACATGCCAATAGGGGTTACTTACGCTAATGCACCACCTCATGTATTAGTCGGTGAGACCCGACTCATTCGGTAAGACCTCTCAACGGTGAACAAACCTCATTCCGATAGACTTTTCTTTTGTCGCCAAGACCACGATCAATGTCATGCCGAAAGCTGCCTGTATGTAAAAAAAATCATTATGACATCAGAAACGTCTTGTCGATAGGAAACACAAACGTTTATCAGAGAAATGGATCGGGGAGACACAAGCATTCTCACGCCGATATGTTCTTTCTTGTACAAATAAGATAACCTAAGACAAGATAGAGCATGAGACACCAATCTGAAACTTTCAACAAGTAGAATCAACAGAAAGTAATTTTGTCATCAAGGACAAACCATATGATCACAACTAACAACCAACATGATAATCCTTGACAAAACATATCACAGGTATATAGACTATGTTGCAACTCACCTTCCAAAGATTCTTGTTCAGTGTTTTTCTCAGATGGTTGTTGCTCTTCCTTCATCAATGAAGATTCTTCAATTTTTGGTTCTACTGTCCTCTCTTGCATTCTTCTCTTCTAAATGATTTTCTAGATAGGCCACTTTACCTTCTTTCTTATTGGTAAATTCCAACCACTTTCTTGTTTTTCTTTCTCAAGAAGTATTTGCATCTCAAGTTCCATTTTTTTCATTTCTTCTTGAATTTCTTTCATTTATTCCAAGGATTTCCTCAAATCTATTATCTCTTCCTAGAAATTCATCTTTTATTCCATCTCATTTATCTTCTTCACCTCACTTTTCTCTTTTCCTTTCCCTTGTTTCTTGCTTGGTGCCTCCTTACTCTGTAGGTCTCCATAAAAAAATATTCTCAACATTTTCATTCTTCTTTCTCAAGAAAATCTCTTTCACCTTACTTCTTCTTGTCTTTGCGATACCTCACCTTAGGCCTCTTTCTTTTCCCTTGGCCTAGTCTTTTGGCATCCAGGTTCTTCCTTCAACCTACAAAAAAATAAAATACAAACTTCAAACTTCTTTTCCTAGACCTTTTAGGCTTTGATACCAATTTTATGTAGAGAAGGGATAGTTAACTTCAATGTGACCTTAAACAACCAATTTTTCAAGCTCTCAAGCATTTAATGGTGGGTTTTCATTCATTAGGCCTCAATCTCCTAGTATTACTTCAAATTGACTAAAATGGGCACAACTTCCCAAGAAAATTTGATCTCCAAAAGAAAAACCCATATTTGGATACCTTTTATGGCTTTATTCAACATATGAAGAAATAAAATATGGTTACTTATGAAGGAAAAGTTCAAAACTTGACTGTTCTACTCTTGACTAGGCTTGAAGTGGAGCAGAAAATTCATGTTTTTTGGTCATAACTTTCAAACCAGACTTGATACCAAAAATATAAACACAGTTCTAGATACTCATTTGGGCTTTATAAAACATACTATTAATTGGGGTAGGGTTTTTTTGGAACACAAGACTCAAATTTGGATTGTTCTCCCTCAAATTAAGCCTACTAAAGTTTCAGACCTGTTTTAGTAAAATGGACACAACTTGTTAGAAACTTGATGAAATTACATGAAACCAATGCCAATAGACACTAGATTCATAGATTTACTAAACACAATTAATTTGGAGTCAGTATGGGATCATACAGATCCGTACTACATCAAATAATAGCAAGGAAATGTTCAAAAATGCAGAAAATAGAGGTATTTCTATTGCTTCAACTTCCAAAACTTCAACCTCCAACCATGTTTTCAACCTTACAAAGCCTTGTAAAATATTTACAACCATTTTCTAATGGTTCTCAACTAACTTTTCAACTTACAACCATTCAAATTCCCTCATTTACAACTTATGACTCTTCATATTCCATGTTTTTGCAACTTTTACAACATTGACAACATTTTGCAAAATTGACAACTTGTGTAACTTGACACTCCAACACACCTAGCAACCTAATATGGACTCAAACACATCTAAAATTGTCTTAGAAGACCTTATTACATGAGAAAACCACAAAAGAAAAACAAAATGACACTTTTTCCTATTGAAGGCATGAAACTTGAGGGTGCCCCTGCACCACTTTTGCATGAAATTTGAATTATTTATCCTAATAAATGCATACATTGAAATAGGGGTCATTGAATATTGTAATTATTTCCCCCCCTTAGGCATTGCCTGAATTAATTTTTGACAAGAGTATCTGCACCAGAGGATGGCATAGAAATGACTGATGATTCTAATTTACTTTGCTTGAATTCTCCTTCCTTTCTCCAAATTCTTTTCATTTCTTTTCTCACTTCTTCTGGATCCATGATCGGTTTGTGTCTCTTTACCAGATAGATAATTTTCATCCTTCTATTTCTTCAATTCCTAGAAAAAATTTCTAGTTGTTGTAATCACAACAAATTGCATTCTTCCTTCCATATTTTCTTTTATTCAATCTATATTCACACTAATTAGCCTTGTGTCCAAACAAGTTACAATGATAACAGTAGCCATTAAATAAATAAAATGCTTTGTTCAACTTCTTACTACTGCATTTCATAACCTTATGTCCAATATTTTTGCACTCAACACATTGACCAGAGAATGATAAAGTATCATTCATCTTACTATTGCAGTATTTTTCCCTATGTCCAAATTTATTGCAAAAATAACAGACACCATTAAAAGATAAATACCTTTGATCATTTGGTTGTCTAATGGGACTTCTTCTGATATTTATCCTTAGATTCTTGAATTTTCCACCATCGCTTTGAGTCTTCATGTCAGGAGGTTTCTTTTCTTTTCAGCTTTGTCCTTCTTTAAATCCCAAACCTCTTTTTTCCACAGCAGGTCTCTGAGAAGCAATGAACTCATCAAGCCCTATAGTGCTTTCCTTGGATTTATCCTCATGTCCTTTTTCCTTTTTCTAAATCTGATTTCAGAGTTACCACTTCTTGCTCAAGCTTTGCACATTCATCCATCTTACTTTGAATTTTAATTTTTTTATAATCTTCAATCTTTCTCTTTTCTTCCAATTGATCTTTTAGTCTGGTGATGAATTCATCTACTTTCTTTAATTGATCACAAGATTCTTCATATCTTCTCCTTAGATTCTTGATACATTCATGTAAGAGAGGGGTACCAACCACACAAAGGCTATAGGTCACAGAGAGCTGAGATCAGAGGGATGCTCTAACTTACCTCACTCTATCGAGTATTTTGGAATGAGGATCGAGATTAAAGAGCACTCTCAAGTGCTTTTGTCACTCTACAGACCCAAAAATCCAATTGGGGCTAAACGAGTCAGTTTCTGGAGTCCAAACTACACCTTAGACAACTCTCTTCCCAAGTATGACAGTGCGGGTATGGGACGATAGCACAACACGCTGGTGTCTCTCTAGTGCATTGGCATTCTTACGACCAAAAAATGTAAATACAGTAAGAAAACCATCAAAATCCTACTAGTAGCCTAGCTAACTAATTTCAATGAAATGAACAAAATGAAAAAGTACAAAAAGTAAATGCGTAAGTGATAAAATAAGTAGATGAGTAAAAGGGAGACAAATATCAACTCACAAAAGTACCAATTCACCAGTGAGCTTCATGCACACGTTCACCCACACATGGGAAAGAGGGGAAAATTGTTGGGGTCGTATAGGGGTTTTCCTTAGTCAAATGCCTACTTTGGTGTTTCCACCTCCACAGACAACCAGAAAAGCAAAAAAGTAGAAAGTATGATAAAGGAAATGGGAGAGAAATAGATATTGTTGAACACTACAAAAGAATGCTATGCTACTCTATCAAACCACAAAAGGAAAAATGAAGTGTTACCACCTCCACCCAAAGACTCTCAATGCTAATGAAGGGAGAATGCAAGAGACGAACTTGGAAAAGTCACCATATCCACGGAGGTGATGAAGGGAGGTCTCACAAGAATCCAATCTCACAACTTCTATGGTAGAACCACACGTGAAAAAGTGAATTTGATGCAGCAACAAACTACTGCAATGCTCAATGGAGTTGTGAAAGCTGCTAGAATTGTGAATAGAATACTCAAGAGAATGTTGAATATGGAGAAAAATTCTAACAGATGAAGCGAGTGTGGAATGAATGCCTTTGAAGGCCAAAATGAGAGGGAAAGAAGTCATTTTTAGGTATGTTATTCATTCAAATGAGTTACAATTCAACCCCAATGAGGTGTGTAATGTCCCTGCGGACTCTAGAGTTAGGAATTTGTGAGGGATGGCAACATGTTGTGTAGATTTCTGAGCATCGCACTCGCATCTATGAAAAAAATTCCCTCACCGACACACAAAACATGCACCAAGTGGATGGAAGGTAGGTGGGTGATGTGGAATTTCACCTTCGGGTTTGATTTTCTAAGGTGAGCATATGCAAAAGGGGAATTTACACAAGGGGTGAAAATTCACTCCTATACATTTTTTCCCCACTTTAGTGAGCACGAGTATTGATGAGTGTTGGATAAAGTAGATTGAAGAGTTATAAATGTATACTTGAACTGTCGAGGAAGCAGATCATGATCTAGCGAACTCAAAAGCATGGGGAAGGAAAAGGACTCTATAGGTACTCTTTCCTGAGGAGGTTCAAACAAAAGGACTTCGTAGCTCCATAGAACTACAAAGTTGCACAAAGTACATGGAAGGATCGCATACCAATGATGGACAAATCTCGTAGGATGCAAGTGCTTCACAATCCCTCAAACCTACAAAGAAGGAATTCCCCAAAGTACTCTCTAATGAAGGAAACCCAATGTGAGGGGACTTCATAGAGTGGGATTGAAAAGTGGCTTCATAGTCACACCTGCAAAGCAACATGTTAATCCACAAATAAAACATATCATATAACAAAAAGAAGCCATGCAAGCAAATAGATAGACGGTCAAAAAATTGAAAGGATTTCAAATGGGTCCCTTAGGAACCCTTAAAAAGAAAAAGGGTCCACTCAAGGGACGCGTTGTTTGAAAGTGTAAGAATTTTTTTCGCAAATCAATTCAATCATCAAGGAATCCTTTTGAAATATGTTCACTTCATCAAGGAATTAGAAAGGAAGAAAATGCCCCCTCATGAGGGGAAGGTCAAGGCTTCTCCTGTAGGAAAATTTTCTCCCACCTCAAAGGAAAGTACTCAAGTTATTTCTTTGTGAACCCATGACAAAGAAAACATGCTCCACTAGGGGTCCAGGTTGAGAATGTGATTTTTGAAAAAGCTTACAAATATTTCTGAGAAAATATTTATTAGCAATAAATGTGTTTTCTGAAAATTAAAGTATTATGAAAGTGACATTGTTGCACACACGAGGGAAAACTCAAGAAAAGAAGAGAGAAAGATGCAAAAAGAGAAAAAAAAATTACGAACAAAGGGCACAAGGGAGATCTAATATTTTAGGGTTAGATCTACTCATAATTATATATAAGTATAGTAATAGTATATAGATGAACTGTCATCAACCCCCTACTATATTAGACCATGTGAAGAATGCATGAGAAGACAAAATACAAATAAAAAAATTGGGTCAACATGGAAGGGAAGCCTAAATTCCCCCAACACTTTGCATCATCCCCAATTTTCTAAAAACCAATACACATAACAGAGGAAGAATGATGGAACAAATAGAGGAAGTTTTAAGAAACATAATCTCTCCTGTATCCAAGAACCTACAAGGGTGACAAGGGTCATCCAGGAACACATAACACAATCACGGGGGAACAAATCACAACAAACACAAACCTAATATAAAGGTAAAGAAGAGGTGCTCCCCTAACACTCATCAACCAAGAGGTTGTCTACTTCCTAATCTAGATCATTATATGAGGAAGGCAGATGATCCTGCAATGGTGGAATATTAAGTGGGGAGCCCTCTGACCCTCTTGAAACAAGGGCCAAGAAAGGAGACTCTTTGGGGTCTCCTGCACTCAGTTCTTGTGGAGCAATAGTCAATGACTTCACAAAGATTGTTGACAAGGCTAGGACCTCATCCAAAGATCTAAACATGCACTTCACAAGAAGGCCATGTGTTACCTCAACGGGTGAGGGAGGTGGCACCTGAGATTCACTACTAAGCTCACTGAATGACTCAAGAGCAGTGACGAACTCAGGGGACACCGAAGCTTCTTCCATCACAAGGATGGTGCACACTAATGCAGAACCACCCTTTGAAGAGGTTGGACTCCTCTTATGCCCCTCATTTCTAGAAGGGCCAACCTCCACCTTCTGCTTTGTTGTAGGATGTGAACTCCCCACAGATGAGGCAAGAGGTGTGGAGGAAGAGGTGAGAACTGTGGTAGACACCACTTAGGTGTTTGGCATGTCCATAGGTTTAGAGAATGGTGGGATGTTCAGAAGGGACATCAAGTGAGGCAGCTTAATGGAAGGAGTGATAAACACCTACACCGTTTTAGGGTTGGGGGTGTCTACACTCATAGCAGGAGCTCGAAACATAACTGAATTTGAATGAATGGAGGAAGAGGGGATGGGAGAGGAGGAGATAATTTAGCAGGAGGCCCTAAAATAGGGACTTTGAGCTCCCCTTCCTTCCTCTTCAAAGCATCCTGCTTAGCTACCAAAGCCTTTCTCTGATGCTTGTGCTCACATGCAAGGTAGTTTCTATGACTCGGGGAGCTAGAGACCAGAAACTGAGAAGGGACAGAAGGCTCCTACTCAACCATAGGAGTGTCCATTAAGGTCATCTCTGATGGAGGGAGGGACTCCTGGATGGGAGCAGGAGGAAGAGACTAAGAAGAGGTTGAAATGACAGTAGGGGGAGTTGGCTCTAATTCCTCGGAAGTGGGCCTCTTCAAATTCAATTCTTTGGGAGTAGGAGTGGTAGGAGGCCACAAAGGCGGAGACATAGAGGATTCCCCATGGGGACCTTTCCTTATACCATATCAAATGGGCCTAGGCTCCATGGGTAGAATGGGAAGTTCAAATGCAAGACACTTGGGATTTTGCCAAGCAGGCACCATAGGGTTCTCCTACAAATGCGAAGAAAAATCTTATGATGCCACACTAGGGCGAGAGGAAGTAGTAGACTGGATAGTGGAAGAGGAGGAAGATGAACCCCAACAACACTTCTCTTTTTCCCCTCTCTGAGCCATGGTGGCATCAATGTCAGTTTTCAAACAAGCCCTATGTGAGATAGCATAAGCAGATGGAGGGTACCTCACTCTAGGAATTAAGTTCCCTTTCTTGTACTTCTCATAGGTCTGGTACAAGAGGTTCATTCTAAGTGGAAGTGGACCAACAAGCGTAGACCAATAGTAGTCTAGAGAATAGCTTCCATGCACAACTAGTGGTTTATAATTGGTGCCATGGATCACGTGCACTGAACCCTCATGGATAAATTTCAGACATTTATGCATGACTTAGGGAACTACATTCATAGCAACCAACAAGGGGATTCCCAATTTCACTCTGAAGAGTTCCGACCCCGAGATTATGTCAAAAATAAATTTTACCAACTTAGGTCCAAGAAGGACTTACAAGGTGATGCTACCAAGGGGAGGTACAGAAATTCTATTATGTGTATGGATGGTACTTTCAGGTGTACTGTACCCATCTTTATATACGAAATTGATCAACATAATCTCCTTAGTTATGATATTCACTCGACATGTGAAGTCAACATGAACACCTATCACAATGTTTCCATTGATCTATATGGGAATATAAAGAGGAGATGGCTCTCTATTGAAACCCATCGATAGGTCCTACAAGGTGAAAGTTATGTCAAGGGCACTACTCGCAGGTTGCGCAGAGGGGATAAGAAGATGCAAAAAGGAATTCATCGCATACACTAAAAAAAACCTTCACATAGCCCCTAAAGGTCTACAGTTGGACAATGACCCAACTAAGGCTTTACTTTGCAATTCCTACATAACCTTCCAACTATGCCTGCTAGGGGTCGCAAGTTGGGTTGTAAGACAAAACGCCTCAGATAACTCACACCTACAACACTCCTAGAAAATGAGGAAAGGACCCTTCATCACCGCAAAATAGAACCAAAATGGTTCACATTAGGTTCACCAAAAATGTAGGAGAGGGGGACCAACCACACCAAGGCTTTAGGTCACGAAGAGTCGAGAGCAGAGGGCTGCCCTAACTTACCTCACTCTAACGGGTATTTTGGAATGAGGATCAAGAATGAAGAGCACTCTCAAGTGCTTTTGTCACTCTACAGAACTGAAAATCCAGTTGGGGTTAGGCGAGCCAGTTTTTAGAGTCTAAACTACACCTCAAAAAGCTCTCTACCTGAGGACGGCAGCAAGGGTCTAGGATGACAGCACAGCGCGCTGGTGTCTCTCTTGCGTGCTAGCATCCAAATGGACAAAAAATGTAAAATTTAGTAAGAAAACCACCAAAATCCTACTAGCATCCTAGCTAACTAGTTTTAATGAAATGAACAAAATGATAAGGTACAAAAAGTAAATTCATAAGTGATAAAATAAGTAGATGAGTACAAGGGTGGAAAATATCAACTCACAAAAGTGTCAATTCGCCAGAGAGCTACACGCACATGTACACACGGGAAAGAGGGGAAAATTGTTGGGGCTGTCTAGGGGTTTTCTGCAATCAAACCCACACTTTGGTGTGTCCACCTCCATAGACAACCAGAAAAGAAATGGAGTAGAAAGTATGATAAAGGAAATGGGAGAGAAATAGAGATTGTTGAACCCTACAAAAGAATGCTACACTACTCTATCAAACCACAAAATGAAAAGTGAAGAATTACCACCTCCACCCAAAGGCTCTCAAGGAAAATGAAGGGAGAATGCAAGTGACAAACTTGGAAAAATCACCACATTTGTGGCAGTGATGAAGGGAAGTCTTGTAAGACTCCAAGCTCGCAACTTCTTTGGTAGCACCACATGTGAAAAAGTGAAGTTGATGGAGAAAAAATTGCTACAATGCTCAATGGAGTTGTGAAAGCTGTTAGAATTGTGAATAGAATGCTCAAGAGAATGTTGAAGATGGAGAAAAATGCTAAGAGATGAAGTTAGTGTGGAATGAATGCCTTTGAAGGCCAAAATGAGAGGGAAAGAAGCCATTTTCGAGTCAGTTGGTCGCACATAGGTGTTACAGTTTGACCCCAATGAGGTGTGTACCATCCCTACAAACTCTAGAGGTAGGAATTTGTCAGGGATGGCAATATGAAACACAAACGTATGTGTGCCACACTCGCATCCCTAACAAAAATTCCCTAACTGACACACAAAACACATGCCAAGTGGATGGAAAGCGGGCGGGTGATGTGGAATTTTGCCTTTAGGTTTGATTTTATAAGGTGAGGGTATGCAAAAGGGGAATTTACATAAGGGGTGCAAATTCACTCCTATACAATTCACTCACTTCCTTCAACTTATTTTTTAAGTATTCATTTTCTTCTAAGATTCCAATGGTGATTACTTCGAGAGGAAAAAAAATTATATTCAAATTTTGGGACCTTCCTCAAGTTGTTAAGCTTCTTCAGAGGAACCATGCTTTGATACCAATTGTTGAACATCTGAAATAATAAGAGGGGGGGTGAATCAGTATTCCATAAAACCATTCACATAAAACCCATTTAAACATTACCACATATCTGACCAAATTAACAAGAGAGAACATGGAATCAAGATTATGCATCAACACACATGAACACTAGTCTTTTTACGTGGAAAACCTTGAATGGGAAAAACCACGGTGAGGATTAGCTCATAATGCAATATATCTCTATATAGAACATTATAAGGGCTCACTGCCAAGACTCACTATCCTTGAAAGGCTCATAGCCTAAAGTAGATACAAAATATTTGGCTTACTGTCAAGATACAAAAAGAAGTGGCTCACTACCAAAAGCATGAACTGATGAAGATTCACCTTCCTTGTGCTAGGGTTCAGCTTTGGTGAAGCACAATACATAGACTACACACTTTTCTTCACATCTCACACATATCCATTCGCATCTTTGACTTCATGTATCTTTCACATATTCTTCCTCTTAGCTTCACACTCTTGCTTCTATATTCAATGTCTTGCATATATACATATATATCCATGTTTACTAATTAGTTAGACCTAATCAACTCTTTCAACATTGTCCTCATCTTTGTTAGTGTAATTAATTATTTAATTACACTTGCATAAGTTTACTTAGGTAATATTTAATTCCTAGGTTAATTAATTCTCATCTTTATCTTATTGAGCTATCTTGTTGCTCAAGATAAGATTAGGGTTATGCATCTTTGCTTTTATAAAGCAAATCATATCTTGTAATTATTGAATTCCTGAATAATATTATGTTGCACATCCTTTTGCAACCTCTCTGCTTTTTTTGTTTTTCTCTTATGTGGAAGGATATTCTAGTTTTCAAATCTAATCTTGGTTTCTAACATGGTATTAGAGCCTTGATTTGCAGCCCCTTCTCAAATTTTTGAGAAAATCAGTGCAGAGTCATTTGGGATTCCTCAAGGGTTTCATACCTTGAGTTTGTCTCTCTATTTGGGTGCTCTTGCATGGTCACTTTCAGTGCATGTTGGAGGAAATTTGAGCTCTTTTTCAAGTCCAAGGCTATCGAAAAAGTCAAGATCGACTTTTGTTTCGCCTAAATCTGACATTTTTTGCCAGAGTTATGAGGGTTTGAAGATTTGTCAGATCTGGGAGTTGCAAAGCTTCTAGTGCATTTTCAGGTAGATCAAACCTCGCCATCAGATCCAAAGCATCTGAGAGATGAAAATCGACATATAATACGCCTATATTCAGCGTTGGCTATTCGTGAGACAAAAAAATTTGTCCATTTGGCCTCGTATGACCGTCTGCACGCGGATTGAGTTATTCAAAAAAAAATTGTCAAAAATTTATATTTTTTTTTCCTCCACAGATTTTTTTTTTTTAAAATCATTGAAAAAAATAGATATTAAATAGCTTTTTAAAAGCTGTGGTGAATTGACATGTTTTGGTGGAACGAAAAAATTGATGGATGGCTCGGGACTGTGGTTTCGGGTGCCGAGCTAAGGCATCTGCGCCCTAGCTCGTGGTGGTTTTGCACTGTCTCTGTGCTGGCTGGGAGGGATCTTTGTGCGTGGCTGGGGGTTGGATTCTTCATTTGGAGGAGCTGTGTCCTAAGGTGAGTGGTGGGCTTCAGGCTCGATTCATCTTTCTGAAATGGTTTTCTTTGCTTTTTGTGTTGGACGTCCTGTGGGTGGTTAGATCTGCTACAGTCCAAGTGTGGGGTGGTGGTAAACGGGGAGGGTGCGGGGTTGTTTGGTGGTGCGGTGGGGGTGAGCGGGCTGCTTTCTTTTTGTTTGTGTGTTTCTTCTTCCTAGTTTGTGGGTGGGAAGGGCTTGTGGTGCAGGTGCTGGGGTGGAGCAAGGAGGAAGGGCGTGGGGAGGACTCCCACACCCATTGTTGTTCAAGGATTGTAATTATTATTTTAGTGGATGATGGTATTCTCGAAGGGTGAGACGTCTGTGGGGTGCCCTAATTTGGACTTTTGGGCAGCATTAGGCTCGAATTTTTCAAGTCAAGGGATGAAGACTTTTGATAACAACCTATTTTCTCCGAATACTGGGATTGTTGATATTGGGTTGTCTAATGGTGTGTGAATAATGAAGATTAACGGATGTCTTGAGCGATGCAAGGAGAGGCCAAAACTGGTTGTTCCATCTGAAATGATTGCTGAAGATGTTGAGTATTATTCAAATCACTCATTATATTGTAAGTTTTTGGGGATGAGGGTTTCCTTGCAATTTATGGAGGTTTGGGCCCAGAGGACATGGGAGCCAGAGGGGGAAATGTAGATAATGTTGTTGGCAAACAATTATTTCATGGTTACTTTTAATTGCATTGCTGATCGCAATAGGGTATTTGAGGGAGGCCCTTATTTTCATAATAAGGTAGGGTTGTTTATCAAGCCATGGCATGCAGGTTTTAACCCCGCCGAGGAGCTTCCAAATCGTGTCCCGGTGTGGGTTCATCTACCAAGGTTCTCGGTGGAATGCTGTCGAGAGGATGTGCTACACCTTTTGGCCTCGGTGCTGGGAAAACCAGTTGGGACTTCATCGCAAACTTTGGGTAAAAAGGTAATGACTTTTGCACGCATTTGTGTTGAGATTGATCTAAGTAGGCCTTTGCCCGATGCAATAGATATGTGTGCGGGCACTTATTCTTGGGTGCAACAATTAGACTATGAAACTCTTCCTTTTCGTTGCCGGCTCTGTTGAGAATATGGCCATTTGCAGCGGAGATGTCCAAGGTATAAGCCTTTGCAGTCGCAGCCTTCACAACCTGCTAGCAATCTTCCTGAAACAGATAAGGGGAAGAGCAGTTCTCTTAATGAAGTAGGTGTGTCTGATGGTTTTACTCTAGTCAAGGCTCGAAATTGGAATAGGGGTCAAAAGAGGCCTTTTAAAGAAAGGCAGGATGAAGGTACCTTTAAAAAATTTGAGGTTTTGGATGAGCTCGGCCAACAGGAGGTAAACCCAGGTTTGATTAACTTAGATCAGGGGCTTGTGGGCTCAGCTCGGGAGGATTTTGTTCTTGATTCTTCTTTGGTTTCACAAAGGGATGATTGTCCACACATGGAAGCTGGTCAACAGTTGGTGGTGTCAGAAGTGCAGGAACCCTCGGCCGTTGTTACATTAGTTGGTGAGGATTCTTCTCTTCCTAGGCAGACCATTGGTTCAGACCCGACTAAGAAGATTAAGCCTCCTCTCAAGTTGGGCATTTTGCAAAAGGATATTAAGAAGGGTGGGGCAGAGAAATTTGCTAAACAAGGCAGAAAAAAGGATGTGGAAAAGATTAAACTGGCAGGCGAGAATTTGGTGGATTCAGGGTCAGTAAAGACTCTGGATTCTCATTTTTCAAGCCCTTTGAAATGATTGTTTTTTCATGGAATGTTCGGGGCTTGAACAGCGGCCCTAGACAAAAAGCGGTTCAGGGTTTAGTTAGAAGGAAAGGTCCTGATGTTTTATTTTTGCAAGAGACTAAGTTATCTATTGAGAATATGCAAGGCTTGGCACCTAAGTTGTGGAGGAGCGGGGAGTGCCAGTGCATTGGAGCTCATGGAGCTTCTGGGGGTTTGGCATGTTTATGGAATCCTCGAAGAATCTGACCTCTTTGGTGGATTTCTTCTAAATCCTCTATGTCTATGATTGCTACTAGTTTTGAGACAGGGGAAGTCATTATTTTTTCTAATATATATGCTCCTACAGATTTTTAGGGTAAACATGGTCTGTGGTCTCATATCAGGCTTATCTGTAGCATGATGCCTTTTCACCCATGGATTTTGGGTGGAGACTTCAATGCTATTTGTGAGTTGACTGAGAAGCGTGGTGGTACTGGAAGGTTGGAGCCCTCTGCTCTGCTACTTCGTGATAGTATCAATACCTTGAATCTTGTTGATGTCAAACCCAACAATGGTCAGTTCACCTGGAACAATCGTAGGGTTGGTGATTTCTGCATTGCTGAAAGATTAGATCGATTTCTAGTTTCCTGTTACTGGGTTGGAGGGATGTGGTCATCTTGCTCTGAGATCTTGGATTGGAGAGGATCTGACCATTGGCCTATTAAGCTTGCTACTGAGTCAACTCATGTGCCTCGTCTGCCCTCTTTTAGGTTCCAACTTATGTGGTTGCAAGACCCTTCTTTGAATGCCTTGGTGACTGACTGGTGGAAGAAAGGTAGACCAGCCTATGGTACGGCAATGTATGCCTTTGCTAAACAACTCCAATATGTTAAATTTGAGCTCAAACAGTGGAATCGTCAGTACTTTGGGAATGTCTTCCATGCAAAGGTGAGGGTCCAGGAAGATTTGGATGGTATCATGAGGAGGTTAAGGGAGGATGGGGTGATGGCTGAGTTGCTTCAGGACGAGGCTTGGGCTGTGAAAACTCTTGAAGAATGGGAATTGCATGAGGAAATGTATTGTAAACAGAAGGCTCGCATTGAGTGGCTTCAGGAAGGGGATAAAAATACTGCTTTCTTTTTCAATTCAGTGAAAGCCAGGAGACATGGCAATTCTATCGGTAGTCTGGTGAATGATAGGGGAGACCATCTTTCCTCCTTCCGATAAATCTCAAGGGAAGCGGTGCAGTACTTTGAATCTCTTTTTAGGGAGGACTCGCAAGGGGGGTCTCCTGAGGAAGCATAGATTCTTTCTTGTATCCCCTCTCTCGTGTCTGGAGATTTGAATCAACAACTCATGAGTGATATCTCACTTGAAGAGCTTGAAGGGATTGTTTTCAATATGAAGAAAGGGAAGGCGCCTGGTCCAGATGGCTTCCCAATTGAGTTTTTTCAAGAATTTTGGGATATCATCAAAGTTGACCTCCTGGCTGTGGTTCAAGAATCTCAACAAAATAAGCAGATGCTAAGGTCCCTAAATCCTACCTTTCTAGCTCTCATTCCCAAGAGTGAGGGGGCCGATAGGTTAAGCCAATTTTGGCCCATTTCTTTATGCAATGTAATTTATAAAATTATTTCTAAACTTATTGCTGACAGGGTGAAAAAGGGGCTTGGGGAGCTGATCTCCGAAGAACAAAGTGGTTTTGTAGCTGGTAGGCAAATTTTGGATGGGATTGTTATTGCAACTGAGGTCATCCATTCTATGGCTAGCTCTAAAGAAAAATCGATGTTTATCAAACTGGACATGGCTAAGGCATATGACAGAGTTAGGTGGTCCTTCCTTCAACGGGTTCTTGGTGCTTTTGGTTTTGCTGAAGAACGGATTCAATGGGTTTTGAGTTGTGTTACTTCAGTCTCTTTCTCTGTGCTTATCAATGGGAGTCACTCTGAGTTATTTGGTGCGTCTAGGGGGCTGTGTCAAGGTGATCCTCTTTCCCCTTACTTGTTTATTCTTTTGGCTGAAGGTTTGGGGAGATGGATTAAATGAAATGTGGAGTCTGGTCTCATTCAAGGTTGGAGGTGGGGTGGCACCTTACCTCCGCAAACTCACCTGCAATTTGTGGATGATACTGCTTTGATGGGGATGGCTACAATGCGAGAGGCCTCTAATTTATGAAGATTTTTGGATGTTTACCTGGTTGCCTCCGGTCAACAGATTAATGAGGGCAAGTCTTCCATTTTCTTCTTCAACACTCCAGGCCCCATTCAGTAGAGGATTGCCCAAACTTTGAGATTTCAGATCGGGACTCTCCCAATGACTTACCTTGGCATTCCCATCTCAGTGAGTAGACTACCTAGGGAGTCTTAGCAGATCATTTTGGATAAATTTCGGGCAAAAGTTAATCACTGGACTCATCGATGGTTATCCTTTGCTGGTCGTGTCCAGTTGATTAAGTATGTGGTGCAGGCTCTGCCCATTTATAGATGCATGCTTCCGGTTGCCCCTATGGGCTTTCTTAAGGACCTTGATTCTGTGGCAAGACAATTTTTATGGGTTGGGTGCTTGGCGTCCTCCAAATGGAGTCTGGTTAGATGGGAGGTTGTTTGTAGTCTGAAACATTATGGTGGACTAGGCTTGAGGCATTCGGCTTTGACTGGGGAAGCTTTGGCTGCGAAACTGTATTGGAGGTGGTGTAATGAGCAGGATAAGAGTTGGGCCAGGGTTCTTTCTCAGAAGTATCTCCCGAGGATCCCTCAACCCAATATTTCTAGGTATCCCCTTGTGGGGAAGGGCTCTGTTATTTGGGGTACCCTCAAAAAAGGGGCGGTGCTTATTAAGGAAGGATTATTTTGGATCTGCAAGAAGGGGACTGAGGTCCAATTTTGGTCTGATTCTTGGGATGGTTTTCCTCCCATCATCTCTCAATTTCCCAACTTGTTGACTCTTTGCCAGAGGTTTCTTGAGGCTGGTTGGTCGCGAGTGAGTGATTTTAAGTCCTTTTCCTCTTGTGGTCGGATGGAGATGGCCAACTGGAAATCCCCAGCTGAGTGGTCGAATGTTGGTTTGTAGGAGGATTGTGTTTTGCTGCAAAGTATCCTCTCCAGTCGAAGATGTAGCTCTCTTCGAGAGGATGATGTGCTTTCCTAGTCCCCCAATCCTAAGGGGACCTATACTGTTGCTTCTGGTTATAGTGTGTTATCATCTCATAGGTTGGTTGGGCCTGAAATTCAGTGGTGGAAGAAGGTCTGGAACAAGCTTTCTTGGCCAAAATGTAATTGTTTTGTTTGGATGTTGGCCTGGAATAAGTGTTTGACTTGGGATAACATTCGGAAGAGAGGTTTCCATGGTCCTTCTATTTGTGTTATGTGTGGGGCTAATGAGGAGGACTCTACTCACTTGTTTTTTCATTGCTCTTTTGCCCTCCAGCTTTGGCATTTTTGGTGGGGTGTTTGGAAAATTCCTTGTGTTCATGCTTCCTCCTTGATTGAGTTTTGGCAGGGGATGGGTCGGCCCCCTTCTGTGGCCTCTTTTTTACAGGACATGTGGTTCGTGGGGCCTATCTTCTTATTGTGGCAGATTTGGTTGGAACACAATCGAAGGATATTTCGTGGAGAGTGGCGGCTGGTGCAACAAATTTGGTAGAGATTATTGGGCATGGTTCAAGAAACTGTGGAAGCTAGGTGTGAAGTGGAATTCCCTTTGGTGAAAAGGGATACAGAGTTGGTGGAGAGATTGGGGATTCAGGGGTCATCTTTGGCTTTGGAAAGGGCTCGAAGAGGACAGTGAGAGAAGCAAAAAATTGATAGGGATGGCAAATGGCAACTTCCACCATATGGTGTTTTGAAGATCAATACTGATGGATCTTCAAGGGGCAATCTGGGACCGGCTGGTATTGGGGGGATTGGTAGGGACTCTTTGGGCTCGGTGATCTTCCTCTTTTCAATCTATGAAGGGACTCAGACCATCAACCTTGTGGAAGGGTTGGCTATTCTTGACGCTCTTGAGAGAGCTCATGCTTTGGGATGGAGAAGGATTGTTTGTGAATCTGATTCTTAGATATTGATCAATTTGCTTATAGAGCAAAAAGTGGCAGATGTCAGCTGGCAATTGGCTAGGGTTGTGCAACAAATTCTTCGGGTTAGTTCTTTGATGGAAACGGTGACTTTTGTCCATATTCCATGGGAGTGGAATAGGGCAGCTAATTGTCTGGTGAAATGGGCTTCTGAGCATGCTGAGGGATGGAGAATTGAGGAGTGGGAGTTGGTTCCTCAGGAGCTCTGTCTTGATTTAACGAATATTCTTGCTGAAGATAGGGCTGGGAATGGTGATAGATGATGGTGTTGGTCGTTTTATCTTAGTTTGGTTCGTTGTGCTTGGTTTTCCTTGGGACCTTGGTCCTTTGATTCCTTTGTAATGTTGCTTTCTGATATTCAATAAAGTTTTTACCCCTTTTTTTTTTTAAAAAAAAAGTTGTGGTGAATTATTTTTTAAAAAGGGAAGATTAATTCTAGGGTACCGCATGTACCCTGCCATGGCAGGGCCTGCGGGACCCTCCCGTACCCTTCCTCCCGGCACTGCACCTCACCGGCAGCGGCGTATTGAGCCGCCGACTTTTTTCTCAACCACCGGCGGCTTCTTCTGCGGTCTCCCATTCTTTGCCAATGACCACATACACTCCGGCAGCCCATCAGCCAAAATCCTGTGACACCCCTACAACCAGCAGCGCAGCTTTCTTAGGGAATATCCCTTCAAAATTCTGGCGAAGATTCCTCAGAACCCCCAGAATATTCCAGCAAAATTGCAGATTCTGATGCCCGTCAAATTTTTGTCAGTGGGAGTTTTTTGCCCTGACGACCAGATGGCCGTCAAATTTTTTGCCATGAAGTGCTGATGTCAACATGATGTCATCGGTCGTACGGCCCTCTTTGGCCCCTCCTAACCCCAGTTTGCCTTCAAGGAGCAGTTTTTTTTCTTTTGGTCATAACTTGGGCATACGGTATCAAAATCGAGCAAACAAGATATCACCGGAAAGCTGGTTCCAAGCACTTTCTAGTGGTGTAGTTTATTTTACAGTATTTTTCTATTTAGCTATTGGTTTTTCTGTTTGAAGTCAAATGTTCATTTTGGGCTTCACAGCTCATAACTTTTTGCCACGATCTCCAATTTTCGTCTTCTTTGCGGCATTGGAAAGGTATTGAGGAGCTCTATCTTGCTATCCATGCACTTTTTTTCTATATCTGTCCCAAGTTTATCATTATTCCAGATTTGTCTCGATGGGTGTTTTGGAGATTACTTGGATGTTTTGGCAGTTGGAAAGGTGAAACTTGAATATTTGTACTTCATTTCAGTACCACATCATGTTATTTTCTATTTATGCATGCATTAGAATTCTCTCCTTTTACAGTCGTTGGGTTATTGTAATAAATGAACTGAGATAAAGTTCCATTAGGGGGGTTTCTTGCATAATAAATCTGATTAGAGTGTAGCTTTCACTTTGATCTCCATCTTCATTTTGATTTGTTGGCAACTCGCATGGGTTATTTGGTTTCCGAGTTTCTTTTGGCCACATTTTTTCTCTTGCTTGACACATATCAGATTCACATCGGTTCACACTTTAGATTGAGAGCCTATGGTTAATGATCCGCATTGGATCCATCTCAGTTTAAGGGCCATGTTTTTATGGTTAATGTTCCAGAGTCTTCATGGTACTCCTTCCCATGGAAGAGTTTTAGTCACAATTTGGCATCAGCATCGAGATACACAATTTCCAGATTCTATCATCATCTCATCTACGGTTGCTTCACATATTCCAGGGTTGTTCTAGTTTGTGAGTTTTCCAGTGTTCCATGGCATCAGGTCTGCTGTCGCATTATCATGATTCTATTTTTTGTTTCAGTTGTAGACATAAGTATCTTTCCTTGCTTGTCAGATTGCGGTTATAGTGTTACTCCATAGTGTTCTTCCAGTGCTTCTCTACAACAGTCATCTCATTGTAGGGGGGTTTTGTCCCACTGGGTTTTCCTTCTCTACCTCATTATTGCATTTGTACTTAGGTACCTAATCAGGCCTTGTTGTTGGGACCCATTCATGCTTTCTTTCATTCATCTTAGTTTTAGGTGCATGCTTTGTTAGTCTCCCTAAGTTGCACTTATGAGGGGTGTTAGTGTAATTAATATTTAATTACACTTGCATAAATTTACTTAAGTAATTTAATTCCTAGGTTAATTAATTCTCATCTTTATCTTATTGAGCTATCTTGTTACTCAAGATAAGATTATGGTTATGCATCTTTCCTTTTATAAAGCAAATCATATCTTGTAATTATTGAATTCCCGAATAATATTATGTTGCACATCCTTTTGCAACCTCTCTTCTTTTTTTGTTTTTCTCTTTTGTGGAAGGACATTCTCGTTTGCAAATCTGATCTTGGTTTCTAACAATCTTTACACAGAAGTAGTCAGCGTGGACCTAAGATAGATCCCATAAAAAACTTTTCAATATTGATACACAATTAGGTTGGCCAGAGTTAGACCAAAAACTCCAAATATACTTGTAATCCATCAAATGTGTAACACAAAATCATGTTAGCATATTGAATTCTTAAACAATGTCGAGCTACTTATCTTCAACACCACATAATAAGATAATTAAATATGAGAAAATGTGGAATCTCCCACATCAGTATACTATATGAAGACTCACTGTAGACTAAAAAACATAATATTTTCATTCATATTTGTAGACACCCAAAAATACCCTCTTACAACACCTGTCTCGACATTACATCATTTAGGCATTTTGTGGCATGTTTTTCCCTAGGTACCCATGTCATCATCTAATTAGTTAACTAAATCTTATTTATTTGACTAATTTTATTTATTCCCTTCCTATGCATAATCCATCCATTCCTCTAATGTTAATTAAATAATTTATATTATTTAATTAATTAAATCCTTTCTATTCATTCTTCTAATGTTAATTAAATAATTTATATTATTTAATTAATGAAATCATAAATCCAACATTAATTAAATAAACCAAATATTTATTTAATTAATAAAATCCTAAAAAGATCTTCTCGCTTTCTTTCCAAAATTAAAACTCATGTGTATCTAATTAATTTATTTAATCAGATAATTCATCAATTATCCTTCTCGTCTTGTTCAAGATTTATTTCCTTTAAAATAGGAAATGAAATCTTTCTATCTTTTTTTGAAATCTTATCTCATCTTGTTGTATTTCCTCTTTTGTCAAAAATCAAATCCTTGTCGAATCTTGTCAAATCTTATCTTCGTCAACATCACGGCTCCATAAATACGGCCTCTCACAATACATTTGGGAGGTTAATTCATTTAGCATCCTGACTCTGTCAAAATAATTCTTCAGTCCATCTCTATCATTCTTCATCGTCAAGTTGTTATGTTGTAGGAATGAGCCTCCAACATTCCTCCATTATCAACCCTTCAAAATATCGCATTCTCATGCAGGTGGAGAAGAACCATGGAGGTCAATCAAGTCTAGTTTGAGAATTGGTTTGCATTTCCTTTGTTTATTTACATTTTCATTTTAGTTTGTGCTTCATGGTGCTTGATAGGGTTTAGATAGTTTGTTGTTTTCAACATTAAACCTGAGTTTTCCCTATCTACATTTGGTGAACCCGATGTTCTAACCCTTGTTTATATTTTCTAAAGAGGGCTTGGAGATCAAGTTTTTATAGGAGTCCAAAATCAGAAAAATGGCCTCACCATTGCGATCAGGGGGACTGAGAGACAAATTTTGACATATAATTTGATATATTTTGCTTGCAGAAATTTTTTTGAAAGAAATTTGAAATCCCTATTATTGCCAGTGTATACACAGTGAATATTTATCAAAAGGGTTTCATTGAATGCATAAAAATTGTATATTGCATATTTTTATTACTAATATCTTCTTTTTTCTCTATATATCATATCATTTTTCTTATCTACTATAGGTTTTCAACGGCAAAAATATGTGAATATATATTCATATGACACTCGACCTGTGGAGTATATCCATAACACCCATGACTTGCATTGTCACGCAGTGTTTAAAATGCAATTCACTCTTTATTAAATACATAAACTAGTCACATGCTTTCAAATGCTAAAACCTTCTATTTGAATGCTTTAGTCTTCCATTTCTTTATGATTACATTTTCAAAAAGTTTTAAAACAATTTTAATTCTAACTTTATTTTTATCTTTAAATTTTTTTTAAAAATTATCTTTTCTTAGGGATTTAGCCCCTGGTCATATGGAGGACCAGGGGTCCCATTAATAAGCACCCAATATCTTTTTGCAAGCTTCTGGTCATGTGGGGGTTAAATTTTGACGTTTAGGGGCTTAAATAATAGCCCCTTCTTTCTTTGCACATCATTAAAATAGCAATTTTACTAAAATGGGCATAACTTTTGCATAACAAGTTGTATTTTCGAATTTCAAAAGGTGTTGGAATGCTAACTCGGCAAGCTATGCAATGTAAAATACCATTTTAGGTGACCATATCAATTTTAGGCTTTTTTTTTAGTCAAAGTCAAACTTGCATTTAAACTTCAAATGAGCATATCTTGAGCAAAATTGATCCAATTTCGATAAAAAAATTAAAAGTGCATGATATCTGCTGAATTTTCTTTTATGCAATCCATTCATCTGTATCAGGTCATATCAATTAGATTTTTATCAGAATTCATTTTTTTGACATAGCTTACTTTTATGCAAGTTACTTGGTCTTTCTCGATTTTGTGGCTTGTAGGGGGGATCTTGTTAGAAACCAAGATCAAATTTGCAAACCAGAATATCCTTCCATAGAAGAGAAAAATAGAAAAAGTAGATAGGTTGCAAAAGGATGTGCAACATAATATTATTCAGGAATTCTTAATTACAAGATATGATTTGCTTTATAAAAGCAAAGATGCATAACCCTAATCTTATCTTGAGCAACAAGATAGTTCAACAAGATAAGGATAATAATCTATAACCTAGGAATTAAATAATGCCTAAGTAAACTTATGCAAGTGTAATTAAATATTAATTACACCAACACCCCCCATAAGTGCAACTTAGGGAGACTAACAAAGCATGCACCTAAAACTAAGATGAATGCAAGAAAGCATGAATGGGTCCCGGCAACAAGGCCTGATCAGGTACCCAAGTACAAATGCAATGATGAGGTAGAGAAGGAAAACCCAGTGGGACAAAACCCCCCTACAATGAGATGACTTCTACAAAGAAGCACTGGAAGAACACTGTGGAGTAACACTGGAACTGCAATCCGACAAGAAAGGAAAGATACTTTTGTCTACAAGAAACAAAAAATGGAATCATAATAATGTGACAGCAAACCCGATGCGATGGAACACTGGAAAACTCACAAACTGGAACAACCCTGGAATCTGTGAAGCAACAGTAGATGATATGATGACATAATCTAGAAACTGTGTATCTCGATGTTGATGCCAAATTGTGACTAAAACTCTTCCATGGGAAGGAGTACCAAAAAGACTCTAGAACATTAACCATAAAAACATGGCCCTCAAACTGAAAAGGATCTGAACCAATGCGGATCAAGAAACATAATCTCTCAACTGAAGTGTGAACCAATGTGAATCTGATATGTGTCAAGCAAAGCAAGAATGTAGCCAAAAGAAACTACGAAACCAGATAACCCATGCGAGTTTCCAACAAATCAAGATGGATATGGAGATCAAAGTGCATGCACACTCTAATCAAATTATTATGCAATAAACCCCCCCGATGGAACTTTATCTCAGTTCATTTATTACAATAACCCAATGATTGTAAAAGGAGAGAATGCTAAACATGCATAAACATAAAATAACATGATGTGGTACTGAAATGAAGTACAAATATTCAAGTTTCACCTTTCCAACTGCCAAAACATCCAAGTAATCTCCAAAACACCCATCAGGACAAAAGTAGCGAGAAATGGAGCTTGCGGGCCTAGGTCAATTTTTAGTGTCATCCGGTCCATTTTCATCTATTAATTAAATAATTTTAATTATTTAATTAATTTATGTCTATTTATTCTATCCTGGTCGATTAAATAAACTAATTGTGTCACTAATTTCTTCCTCTTCTTCAATAGTTAAATAAGTTATTATTTATTTAATTATTTTGCCATCTTTCATCTATAGTTAAATAATTACCATTAATTATTTATCTATTCATGGTCCTTTAATTCTTCCGTAGTTAAACAATTATTAAAATCATTTAACTATCCCACGCCACCTCCCCTAATTAAATAGTTAATCTAAATTAACTATTTAAGGTCTAATTTTCATCTATCCATTTAATTAAATTAATAAATTTAATTAAATGCTCCTCTTTTCATTTTTTTCAAATAAATTATTTGAATAAATTATTTATTTTCCACTTGTCCATTTCCTCCATTTTTGAATAAATAATTTAAAATAAATTATTTATGCACCACTTGGTCAAAAATGCCCTATCATAATCCCCTGTCATAGCATTTATTTCTGTCATAGCCTGCATGTCTTTGCATGTTTGTCATAGGTTGCATGTCCCTGCATGTCTTCCTGTCATGATTCCTCCAAGAATAGCATATTCTTGGTGCATCAATTCTGGACCATCGATCTTGGAATCCTTCTAGAGGATTAATCTCAGCCATCCATTTGAAGGTTTGTCTATAAAAGCAACCTTCCTTCTCCATTTTTAGCTTAACAACTATTCTTCTCCAACTTTCTACTTATCATTTGCAGGTATTTGCACAAGTTACACTACAAATCTGAGGGCATATTTGCAAAAGGAGAAATAGGAGAGCAAGAGAAGTGATTCAAATTCAAGCATAGGGAGTATTTTAATTTAATGTTTTATTTTCCTTATGCTTACTTTATTTTCTCTTGTTTGGATGTGGGTTAATAGTTTAGAGGTGTTGGCTATCACTTTGTCTATTCTATTTGATTCTCTAACCCCATCTTACATTTGGTGAACCCGACATTTATTTTCTTGCAGAGAAATTGGTTTGTTTGTTTTTGTTGTTTTGCATATTACAGCCAAGAATTTATGTGAAATCCCGTTATCTTCTTTGGAGCACAGAAAAATGGGCGCATGGAATCTTTAAAAATGATTATCTGGGTTTTGTAGGCCTCGTTCTTAGCTTTCTGAAACTTTAAACGGTTTGAAATTTCGTTAAGTTTTGAGAAAGTTATCGCTATTTTAATTTTCTGTTGTCATTAAACTTTTCTTTTGAATTACTAATCTCTTGTTTTTAGCATGTGGCATAGCTTGGAGGGAGTCTAAAAATTGTTTCTATAGAAACAAAAAAATTGAGCTTTTTTTCATTTCTTTAGGCATAATAAATTTTGTTTGTTTTCAAACAACAACAAATTACATTTACACTCATGAGGATAAAATGAACCACAATTTGCATGTCACTCATTTGGTCTTAAAATGAACAGTAAATTGCATTTACACTCATAAGGATAAAATGAACCACAATTTGCATGTCACTCATTTGGTCTTAAAATGAACAACAAATTGCATTTACACTCATGAGGATAAAATGAACCACAATTTGCATGTCACTCATTTGGTTTTAAAATGAACAACAAATTGCATATTTCATTCATGGGGCTTAAAACAAACAACAAATTTGTATGAATCACTCATTGGGCCTAAAATTTACAATTATAACTTGCATTTTCATGTCATTGGGCTAAAATGAATACAAACATACATTGAAAATCATATGGTTAAAATGAACTTGCATTCTTATGACATGAGTTTAAAATAAACTTTGTTTTTCATATTTTAAGTTAAACTTTTAAAAAAGAACAAAGTGTCTTGTGTGTCCTCCTCACATTATCATTTGGTAATTAAAATTTACAAGTGTCTTCAAATTTTGTCACCTTGATGCAATAATCAAAGTATCCTCTCCCCTTGCGCATTCATGTGATCTTGGGTGTAAGAGAAACGGTTATTGCTTCTAGAACTTGGGTCTGCCTTTGTGGGAAAAAATACTCACCCCAAGGCGACTCAGACCAGCAACGGAGTTTTTTGGCCAAGCTACCCCCGACCAGTATATAAATGTGAACCCTAAGGGAAAACCTAAGTGCGGATGTGTCATACGAACCAAGTAGTACTCCCCAAAACCCTGTGGAGCTTAACCTCTTCAGGCTGGAGTGCCTCCTAAACAGAGCTTAATCTTGCACCCCATGTATGGCCACTCGAATGGGGGTTCCGAATTAAACACCTTTGTGTAGTAGTCAAAAACCTTCTATCTGCTAGCGCAGCACCGGTCGGTGTGAAGGCATCCACATCTTTGCAGTCCGTAGTAGAGGTGATCAATCTGCCATGGGAGTTTCATGGGGGTTGGAAGCTTGGTTGGCCTGAGAAGAGAGTGCACTGTAAGGGGGAGCCCATGTAGCCAAGCTTCTGGATTCACACGCTACTGATATGCGGTTGGGGAAACCCACGTGGAATCTAGTGAATATTGTCCTAGCCTAACCATAGGATTGTGCTTGTCTCATGTGTGTTTGCATACACCAAAACATTGTGCTTGTCAAGTGCTTGCTGGATTTTCAAACAATATACACAACATTCACAATCTAGACACAAACAATCAACGTCAGCCAACTCAGAATTTTCAATAAAACATCAAAACAACAGTCTCAGCCTAGAAGTATTATGTCAAAACCAAATCATGAAATTGCTCAAATCTCTCATTCCTTGTACATTTTAGCTTGCATCTTACCATAGGGTCATCTTTGCAAATATTTAGCTTCATCCTTAGGCTTCACCATTTGCATTTTCGGTCATAAACCAAAAACTTAGGTCCTCATCTCATTTTGCATATTTTGGATTAGGACAACCTTACCTCACTTTGCAAAATCTTGACTTTCAAAATTAGGTTATCATTGGACTTATACATCATTATCTCCTTTAGTCATTGTCCTTTTGTGAGATCCTTCTAACTCAAAAGTCTAGTTAGGAAGACTCACTTGTCATTTTGTCCTTGTCCTTTAGTCCTTCAAACAAGTCCTTTGATATTCCAAAATTGAGACATAGATAAAGCATAGGGTGGTTAGGCAACCTTCCTCCAAATCATTTTATACCTTTACATTTGCATACCTTAGACATTCAAATCAATTTAGTCCTCACCTTGCATATCTTTAAAATCCAAAATATTGTCATCATAGTCCTCATTTGGCATCTAGACTTTGCATTGGTCATTTCCTTAACCAACATTTTCACATTAGTCCTCACTGTCACCTTGGCATTTGACATCCTTTCTTAACAATTTATCACCTTGCATTAGTCATTTTCCTTAGGCAAACGTCATTATCACCTTGCATTGACATCCTCCAAAAAATACAAAAAAAAATTAGTATCATAACTTGTCATCTTAGTCTTCATTGTCCTTTGGCATTAGTCATTTTCTTTAGACAACATGGTCATTTTTCATCCCTTATTGTCAAAAAATTCAAAAACATAGTCTTGCATTGTCATCCTTTATCCAAAAATTCCAAAAACATAGTATTGCATCATCATCTCTTTGCATCGTCATCCTAGTCACCTTGGCTTTTGGCATACTTGCATTATCATCTATTTGCATTGTCATCCTTTATCACATAAAAAGAAAAAAATATAGGCTAGTGTCATATTTGCATTGCCATTATCTTCATTTGAGCAATTTCCTTTGATGGTGGAGACAAGACTTCAACGAAAGAAAAAACAAATGGCAGATTTTGGACAATACTTTGACAACAACACCAATCCCAATGACTGGATCTTTGATGACCCATTTGGCAATTTAAATGCACAGTCTTCCATGAACATGTCAACTTCCTTTCAAAATCCACTTTTTGAACAATTCATACAAAGAGATCAAAATGGACAAGTCTATGTTGAAAACTTGGAGGCAGCAACCCAAAATCCTGAAGTCGCTTCATTTGTAGAAGAATTGGTCCTGAACGATCCCAATAGATACCTTGCTATGCTTTTAGACCAAGGCGCAAAATTACCAAAAGGCTTTGACATTAATACCATACGACATGTCTCTCCTAATAATATGACACAAAACACAACATCCCAACATGACACAAACAATACCTCAACCAATAACATTGACGTTACTACACAAGTTGCTACTACCACCATTAATGCGACATCTAGTGGCACCATAAATCAAAACACCTCCACCTCAACTAATATGACATCTATTAGAGGAACATCTTCTATGACCATGCCTACAATGTCCACATCACCTTCACAAACGATAGGAGCTACCTTTTCACAGTCCATGCCTACAACATTCACATCATCTTCACAAACGATAGGAGCCACCTTTGCATCTACATCAATAGGCACCACCTCCTCAAATCCTATGATTGGTTCTTCATCTATGACAATGGGGGAATCTTCATCACATCCTTATAGTGGAACCTCATTTAATCCCTTTGGATGAAATTCACGACGCGTTTTCATCCAAGGTCCTCAACACAACATTAACACATCATCGCAAATGAACATCCCACATGGACAAGGGCACAATACACATATATCACATGGACACTTTCAAGGACCACACACTACCATGCCACATAGACAATTCTTTCAACAAGGACAAGGAACTCAAATGATGCAACAAATGCATACCTTTGGACATCAAACAAGTCAAGGACCTCAAATACAGACAAACATGGTTGGGTCACATATTCCTACGTACTCGTCCCAGATTCATACTCAACAACATATCCCCAATCACAATTGGAAATATCAGCAAAACATACCTTACTTTCAAGCAACCAATGATCCCGTTGTACACACCTTGCTAGCAAAAGTGGATGACCTTCAAAAACAGATGGAAAATATGAAAACCTCTGACAAGAAGATGCAAATGCCATATGACTTATGTCCATATCCTTTTGATACAATGTTGTACATGCCACCATTTCCACATGGTTATGTGGCTCCAAACTTCAACAAATACAAGGGTAAAACAAATCCACTTGACCACATCATAGATTTTGTAACAAGTTGTGTGGATATCACTCATGAGCACACATATCTAATGCGACTGTTTCCTAAAAGCCTCGCAGGACCAGCCCTAGAATGGTTCTATACATTGCAACCTGGAATTCAATCATGGAAAGAACTTGCTGAAAAATTCATGAAAAATTACACATACAACATTGACATAGACACCTCCATTGCCAATCTATGCCAGCTCACACAAGAAGATTCAGGTGAAACCTTTTTACCATTCTTTCAAAAATGGAGGGGCCTAGCAAGTCACTGTCATATAGACATACCTGAAAAGGAAAAGGTTGAAATGTTCGTACAAATGTTATTAGGCCCACTGAAAAATGGCTTGCGTGTTCATTGTTGCACAACTTTTGCAGACCTAGTTGAACGAGGTGTCCAAGTTGAACAAGCCCTCATAGCCGAAGCAAGACTAAAATATGGTCCTAAAAGCACAAATGCAAACCCTCCTTCTACTGACAAAACCAAATTTTGGGTTAAAAACAAACATGTCACCAACGATGGTGCAGTTGATGCTAAGGTTGTCAACACTATGGGTCCTATGATTACTCTAAAAGGGACACAACCACGATGATGACACAAACCTATGCTGCTAATGTTATCCATACAAATCATAATAACCAAGGCAATCAAAACAATCAAATTCAAAGGCAGCCTAGACAACCAAGACAATTCCCTAGAAGTCGCACATATACCCCTTTGGGTGAACCTATTGACGAAATCCTCAAGAAATGCATTCAGAATGGTGTCATCACACTTTAGGACCCCAAACTATATGACCCTGGGCAATTTAAACCATCTTGGTGGGATGATAATGCATTTTGTGACTATCACCAAATAAAAGGACACAAAACTTCTTCCTGTAAACAATTGAAAAATCTAGTACAAGACCTCATTGAAAAGCGCATCATTGAAGTTGATGAACCACAGTTTGCTTCTAATGCACATCATACAATACATAAAAACCCACTACAAGATCATGGTTCTGGAAACCCTTCTATGTCAAGTACAAATAATCGAGCCAACCATGCCCGTATTGGGTACGACTATTCTGGGGGACCTATCATACATCACGTTAGAACAACCGATGACCATGTCTACACAGTCACTATTAGAAAGTCCCCTGAATGCAATGTCACCACCCACGGCAGAAAGGTCACCATAGCTAGTCCTCCTCCCCCTAGACAATCAAAGGTAATAATATCTGGCCCGTCCACTTCACAGTCACAATCACGTCCACAAAACAAGCAATCCCAACCTAAAGGAAACTTTAATCTTATTGACCAGCTTGGAAGAACACCTGCACAAATCTCTATTCTTGAATTTTTATGCATCTCACCTACCCATAAGGCCATCCTAGAAAAAACACTGCAAGAATCCTTCATTCCCCAAGATATTGATGTCAGCCAATTTGAAGCCATGGTAGGATATCTCATGACACCCCACCATATCACCTTTTCTGATCAGGATTATTCGTCATCCAAATCCAACCATAATGATGCCCTTCATATCGAAGTCCTTGTTCATAAACATAAGGCCAAATGATTCTTAGTAGATGGCGAAGCAGGACTAAATATATGCTCTTTAAAATTGGTCAAGGCACTAGGCTTTTATGATGCTTGCGTATATGCCACAAGAAGCATAGTTATCAAGGCATATGATGATGAAGAACGTTCCTCTCGGGGCGTAATTACACTCCCAATTCGAATCGGACCAGTCATTGTCGACACCACTTGTCAAGTTCTAGATGTAGACCTGCCATACAATATTTTACTCGGTCGACCTTGGATCCACGCTCTGAAGGCCATCCCTTCCAGGTATCACCAATGCTTGAAATTTCCTTTTGAAGGCACTGAGATTACTATATATGGAGACCCTGATCCATTCCAATATTGTACCAACTTATGAGGTGTCTCAAAACACCAAGTCCCTATCAATAGGGAAGCTCTGACGTCGTTGTCTTCCAAATTCATTGATCCCTCAGCACTCGTGAAGTCTCTTGCCTCTTCATCAACCAAATCCGCTTCTGCTTCTTCCACCACCATGACCATCTCCATAACACCTTCCACTTCATGTATCACCCCAAGCTTCGACCCGAGGTTCCAAATTTAGGACCAAGGATGTGGAGAGTACAAGCTGAATACGGCCTATTGCATAACAAAGATGCCCAAGTCTCCCCAGGTCTATGGCAAACCTTGTTTTAGAATACAAGCAAAAGAAACTTTCAGGGTTCCTCCAAATACAGTTTTCATAAAGTGGGGTGAAATGAGTCAAGAGGACACAGATGATATACTATCCTGGATTTATAGAGAACCATGAGACTTAACTCCCTTGCCAGTAACAATATATGGAAAAGGATACAACATGATAAAAGCAAAAGGTTATGATGGAAAAAGTGGTCTTGGAAAGGATAAAAATGGAAGGCGTGAGCCACTATCAATTTCAGAAAGACCAAAACATCTTGGGTTAGGGTTAGGTCCACGAGAATCTGGCGATCCAAGTACCAATTTGCTTCCATGTGAGTTAGTGTATGCTTCAGACTGTGTTGAGACAACTGAGAACACCTCCTCTGAAACTGACTCTCACGAATGGGAATTTGGCTCTCAGCAATCCTTAAGTGACTACTGCCTTGACAAATTATTCCTTGAACCTAGCGAGCCTACATTTGAGGAACGATTCTGGAAAATGTTTAAGATCGATACAACACCAAATGATGTCAAGTCCAGATCATATTCTATTCCCATTCGTCCTACCCCCAACATACCAGCCCAGTCATCCCAAGCTGACAACCATCATTTAGAATCACCTGAGCCATCACTTGCCACTACTGATCCTAACTCTAATACTACTCCCTTTGTCCCTTACTTCACTGGTGAGTATGAAACAAGCGAAGGAGAATACTGGATAGAATCTGACATAGAGCCAAATGATGACAACTTCATTTTTAATGTCTCGGCATCCATTTGCATGCTCTCTATGTCATCTCCACAATTTGCAAATGCTGATGATGGAATATCCTTAGTTTACCCTGACCTTATTGACTGGAACCAACAAGGCCCACTAGTAATGGACACTTTTCAAAATGATGAGGCTTTAGCAGAATTTCTTGGACTACGTGAAGGCATTCCAAATGGGGATCACAAAGCTAGATTTTCTATTGACTTGGATTGTGCTACTTATTTCAGGTAGACTGTACCATCCTCTAGTCACAAAATTAAAAAGAAAAATAAAACAAAAAATGACACGTCTCTAGGTGAAAACTGGAAGGCACCTTCTGACGACAAAATAGTAAAAATAAAGGGCATACCCGAGGGTGAAAACCTCCCTGAGGCACCTAAGGGTGGAGGATTGAACTTTCTCCCCGTAGACAGAGAAAAATCAGCAATTCTCATAGAGGACACCATACCAGTTAATATAGCTACTGTGGAGGACCCCAAAATGGTTCTCTTTGCGGCATCATTGACAGAAGTTGAACACCCAGAATTTCAAAAGTTCTTCTCAAAACGTAAGATAAACTTTGCATGGTCTTATGCCAATATGCCAGGGTTGGATCCTGAGTTAGTGTTACATCACTTGCCATTATTTCCAGATACCAAGCCAGTAAAACAAAAGCTAAGAAAAATGCACCCGCAAGTTGCATTATTAGTTAAAGCCGAGCTGAAAAAGTTATTGGATGTAGGTTTTATCAGGTCAATTGACTATGCTGAATGGATATCCAACCTTGTCCCTATCACCAATCCTACTGGATAGATTCACATATGCACAGACTTTCGAGATCTCAATAAAGCATGCCCTAAAGATGATTTCCCTCTGTCGAATATCGATATCATTGTGGACCTTACAGCTGGATATGAGATGTTATCCCTTATGGATGGTTTTTCTGGTTATAATCAGATTCGTATTGCCCCTGAAGACCAACACAAAACTGCTTTCACATGCCCTTGGGGTACATACTATTGGACTGTAATGTTGTTTGGTCTTAAAAATGTAGGTGCTACATATCAAAGGGAAATGACAACAATATTCCATGACATGGTGCACACATTAATGGAGGACTATGTGGATGACCTTCTGGAAAATTAATTAACAAGAAAAGACCACCTTTCAGTATTAGACAAAGTTTTTAGGAGGCTGGAAGAGTATAAGGTCCAGTTAAACCCAAAAAAGTGTGTTTTTGGTGTAACATCGGGCAAGTTTTTGGGGTACATAGTCTCCCATAGAGGCATTGAAGTTGACCCCGCCAAAGTTAGAGCTATACTAGATATGCATCCTAAGCGAATCAGTGACCTAAGAATGCTACAAGGCAGGCTCCAATCTATCAGATGGTTCATCGCTCAACTTGCGGATAGGTGTCAACCATTTCAGTATCTTCTACGCAAAGGGATCCCCTTTGTCTAGACAAATAAGTGTCAGGAAGCATTCAACCAGATTAAACAATACTTATTGTCACCTCCAGTTCTCATGCCTCCCATCCAAGGAAAACAATTAATTTTGTACATCTCTGTAACTACTTTAGCACTGGGGGCATTACTAGCACAAAATGACCATGAAGAAAAAGAACGAGCTATATATTATATTAGTCGAACACTGGTGGGGTATGAGCTAAATTACAGACCCATTGAACGTGCTTGTTTGGCAGTTGTATTCGCAGCCCAAAAATTAAGGCATTACATGTTAAATCATAAGACACACTTGGTAGCCAAGATCGATCCCTTGAAGTACCTCTTGAGTCGAGCAGCACTGACAGGACGTTTGGAAAAATGGGTTACAATCCTTAGTGAATATGATATTCAATATGTTGAGTGGAAAGCCATCAAAGGATAGGTAATAGCAGACTAGCTTGCAGATGCAGCAATACCAGATAGCTATCCTCTTATAACCGAATTTCCAGATGAGTTTGAATTTCAAGCGGAGCCCCAACAGCCTTGGCAATTATACTTCGATGGATCTCACACTAATCATGGCTTAGGAGCTGGAATAATATTCATTACTCCACAAGGAGATTCCATCCCAAGGTCATTCCACATTGCATTTCCATGCACTAATAACATGGCAGAGTATGAAGCACTAATTACAGGACTCTGAATGGCTATCAAGTGGAAAATCAAGAATTTGCAAGTCCTCAGTGATTCTCAGTTAGTTATCAACCAAGTCAATGATGAGTACGAAACCAAAGATGAGAAGCTAATCCCTTATAAACGGATGGTTGATAGTTTTCTGACATATTTTCACAGGCTATCCTTTGAATTGATTCCAAGAACATAGAACAAGGCTGCTGACTCTATGGCAACAATTGGATCTTTGCTTGATATTCCCAGCAATGTCCCATAATTTGAGTTTTTGGTTGAGCAGTTATTGGTTCCTGCTTATGATGTCCCTAAATCCGAAATGGTTTGTGATCTTGTTGGTTCTAGTTCCCCCTGGTATAAGGACACTTTCAACTACCTTCATTCACAGATCCTTCCTCAAAACCTTTCTAATAACCAAAAGAAGTCCTTTATCTGCAAAGCTGGACGTTATACCATCATCAGTGACACCCTTTACCGCTGTAGCTTTGACAATACCCTTCTCTGTTGTCTTGACACTAATGAAGCAAAAACGACCTTACGGGAAGTGCATGCGGGTATATGTGGGTCCCATTCGAGTGGCCCGACCTTAGCTAAAAATATTATGAGACTTGGGTACTATTGGCCAACAGTAGAAAAGGATGCACTGGAATTTGTAAGAACATGTCGCCAATGTCAGATTCACAGTGATTTAATTCATGCTCCAGCACAAGAGTTGAGGCCGATCACTTCTCCTTGGCCTTTCACACAATGGGGACTTGATCTCGTGGGCAAGATTCACCCTACATCTTCCAATGGACACAAATTCATTATCACCGCCATTGAATATTTTACTAAGTGGATCGAGGCCATTCCACTCACTTACATTACCGGCAAATAGATCTCCAAGTTCATCCTCAATTACATCATGGAATTCCACAATCCATCATCACAGATAATGGTCGTCCCTTCAAAAATTAGGAGGTTCGTGAACTATGCCAACGTTTCCATATCAATCACCGCTTTTCCACACCTTATTACCCACAAGGAAATGGTCAAGCTGAGGCATCTAATAAAACAATTATCAAAATTCTTAAAAAGACTGTGAATGACGCTGGCCGGGACTGGCACATCCAACTCAACCCTGCTTTGTGGGCATACCGCACGAGCATCCGTACCCCCACTAGTGCCACGCCTTTTGCCCTTATCTTTGGAGCTGAAGCCATCTTGCCCATAGAGGTTGAAATTCCATCTTTGCGAGTCTCCATGAAAGGCCTTACCACTGATGAAGAATACAGACAATCAAGACTGCATGAGTTAGAAATGCTAGATGAACACAGACACAATGCATTGAATCATTTGCAAGCATACCAAAATCACATGTGCAGAAGTTATAACAAAAGGGTGATGACTCAAAAGTTTGACATTGGCGACCTAGTTCTCATGCAGAATCCCAAGAATCAGTTAGATAGAGAAAAGCCAAGAAAATTTGAGCCCAATTGGCTAGGCCCTTACGTAATCATAGCATCATTTGGTTCTGGAGCATATCAGTTAACTACTCCTGAAGGTGACCAGTTGACAAAGCCAATCAACAGTCTACATTTATGCAAATTCTATGCATAGCATCAGAAAGCCTGTCTGAAAACCAGTAAAAATTAAAAAAAATTGGAAAATGCAAAAAATTGTCACCTTGATGAAAACCTGGCAAACAGGCGTCCTGGTGACATAAAAAAAAAAAAAGTAAAATGACAAAAATAAAGAGAAATAATTCATCCAATAGTGAAAACCTGGTAAACAGGCGCTTTGGATAAGTACCATGGTGAAAACCTGGCAAACAGGCGCCATGTGTAGTCAGTCATTATTGTGCCATCTACTGTCACTCTATCTACCTTTGTCCCTAATGAACATATTCTTTCTGAAATTTGTCATAACACTTCACCCCGACATCATGACATTTCCATCCATGGCTGACAATGGTTGAAATCAAGTCTTGCGTATTGTCAACTATCCATACTAATCATGTCTTTTTCATTCCATTTTTCCCTGGCTCATACTCAACTTGACTAGGGGAAAACTTTTATCATGAGACTGCAGTGGGTATCGCACGTGATCCTAAAAATCAGAAAATGTCCTGAAAAAAGACCTAAAAATCAAAAAATGTCTTGAAAAAAGACCTAAAAATCAGAAAATGTCCTGAAAAAGGACCTAAAAATCAGAAAATGTCCTGAAAAAAGACCTAAAAATTAGAAAATGTCATAAAAAAGACCTACAAATCAGAAAATGTCCTAAAAAAGACCTAAAAATTAGAAAATGTCCTAAAAAAGACCTAAAAATCAGAAAATGTCCTAAAAAAGACCTAAAAATCGAAAACATCCTGGAGAAAACACAAAATTTCAAAAAATAGAGTCATGTCAGTCAACACAGTCACATCAATTCAAGTCTTGATTAGTCTTTGTCATTGTCTAACTATGTTGTCTCTGCGCATTTTCTACATAGGCAAGGCTCATCTTCGAGCCCCCGAGACATTAGGTCAGTCCTATTAGGTTTGTCAAAATAAATCATGACTTAATCTTTCGTCAACAGGACAAAGTATTTGGTCGTGTCGAACTACGAGGTCTCTGAGTGCATGACGTAGGCAAGGCCATCTGTCGATGGGCCCCCGAGGCCGCACTAGGTCAGTCCATTAGGGGTCATTGCACAATTTTCGCACATACATGAAATAGTCTTTAAATTTGAACGAACAATCTGCCCAAGTGAACTTCAACAATCTGTCAACGGAACATGAAAATCATCTTGACATATCAAAATTGGTTAATCTCAGTCAAACTTAGTCAATCCAGTCAAATCTTGCTTACTCTTCAAATGTGTCCTTCTAAAGGGTAGCCCATCATTTAATCATGCCCTAGGATGTGTCCTTCCTAGGAATCGTCATCGTCATCCGACATTTTGAGCAATCCTCTTGACATTTAAGGATCACTCCTTTTGACATAAATTTTCTTTCAGATGTGTCCTTCTGAAGAACAACCCCTATCATTTATGCCTTAGGATGTGTCCTTCCTAGGCATCATCACTGTCACCTGGCATTTTGAGGGATCCTCTTGACTTTTGGGGGTTTCTCCTCTTGACATCAACATTATTCAGGATGTGTCCTTCCTGAATGTGGCAATCTTCGGCACTCGTCATCTTGGTGTCGTCAAAACCTTGACACCCTGGCATCTCGACATCGAACCAGACATCTCAACATTAAAACACTTGGCAAACACTTGGCACTTGTCTGTTGATTTTTCATCATGTTACTAGTTTTTCAGCGAGATCCTGACAACAGGATTTAGAGAAGCAACGATGTATCATGACATTTGTCTTGTCTCTTGACATGCATGTTACTAGTTTCTCAGTGATGCCCTGATTTCAGGATTTAAAAAAGCAGCGACATATCATGATGATGGTTTTGGCTTTATGTTGTCCTTTTTGGAAATCATGTTGCTAGCTTCTCGAGGATGTCCTAGAAACAGGATTTAGAGAAGAAACGACATTTCATGATTTGTCCTTCTTGTCTTTTTTTTCTTGCCATTGGTTATGACAAAAAGACTGGGGAAAATGTGCCTTTTTGTATGAGTCATGATCATCCTTGTTTGTGACTGTTTAAGTCAAGTGATGGTATGACCTTGCACGCTTTGATTTATGTCATATCATGGTGTTTTTTGGCCATCACGATAATCTTCCCAATGATGATAAATATAAAAATGTAAGCATGAAAGTTGGTTCCCTTATCATTTCTCGTCTAGCTTTCCATCTCCATCCTCCTTTCTCTTCCGCGCTAATATCCATCCCCTTCCAAGCTAACATTTCTTCTATCCTTCATCCTCTAGTCTTATCATCCATTTCGAGAGCACACTTGTGTTCTTTGAACTCACCTATCCTCTCGAGGGGGCATACATAACCCTCCTCATCATTCTTCTTTCACTGGGGCATATTTCAGAATTAAATTTCTTTGACACAATGCGATGAACTGCATTATGTCAAAGAGGGGCAAAATGTAGACACTGAAAATTGACCTAGGCCCGCAAGCTCCATTTCTCGCCACTTTTGTCCTAGCATAATTAAGATACTAAATTATGTCATCCGGTCCATTTTCATCTATTAATTAAATAATTTTAATTATTTAATTAATTTATGTCTATTTATTCTATCCTGATTGATTAAATAAACTAATTGCATCACTAATTTCTTCCTCTTCTTCAATAGTTAAATAAGTTATTATTTATTTAATTATTTTGCCATCTTTCATCTATAGTTAAATAATTACCATTAATTATTTATCTATTCATGGTCCTTTAATTCTTCCATAGTTAAACAATTATTAAAATCATTTAACTATCCCACGCCACCTCCCCTAATTAAATAGTTAATCTAAATTAACTATTTAAGGTCTAATTTTCATCTATCCATTTAATTAAATTAATAAATTTAATTAAATGCTCCTCTTTTCATTTTTTTCAAATAAATTATTTATTTTCCACTTGTCCATCTCCTCCATTTTCGAATAAATAATTTAAAATAAATTATTTATGCACCACTTGGTCAAAGATGCCCTGTCATAATCCCCTATCATAACATTCATTTTTGTCATAGCCTGCATGTCTTTGCATGTTTGTCATAGGTTTCATGTCCCTGCATGTCTTCCTATCATGATTCCTCCAAGAATAGCATATTCTTGGTGCATCAATTCTGGACCATCGATCTTGGAATCCTTCTAGAGGATTAATCTCAGCCGTCCATTTGAAGGTTTGTCTATAAAAGCAACCTTCCTTCTCCATTTTCAGCTTAACAGCTATTCTTCTCCAACTTTCTACTTATCATTTGCAGGTATTTGCACAAGTTACACTATAAATCTGAGGGCATATTTTCAAAAGGAGAAATAGGAGAGCAAGAGAAGTGATTCAAGTTCAAGCATGGGGAGTATTTTAATTTAATGTTTTATTTTCCTTATGCTTACTTTATTCTCTCTTGTTTGGATGTGGGTTAATAGTTTAGAGGTGTTGGCTATCACTTTTTCTATTCTATTTGATTCTCTAACCCCATCTTATAGATACAAAAAAAATTGCATAGACAGAAAGATAGAGCTCTTCAATACCTTTCCAATGCCGCAAAGAGGATGAAAATCGGGGATCGTGGCAAAAAGTTATGAGCTCCGAAGCCAAAAATTAAAATCTGACTTCAAACAACAATAAATTTAGATAAACAAAAAATACTAAAAATAACCTACACCACTGGAAAGTACTCGGAACCAGCTTTCCGGCGATATCTCGTTTACCCGATTTCGATACCATATGCCCAAGTTATGCCAAAAAGAAAAAAAGTGCTCCTTTAGGGAAAATCAGGGCTAGGAGGGGGTTGGAGCGTCATACAGTTGGGTGACATCATGCTGACATCAGCACTTCATGGGAAAAAAATTGACAGCCTGGAGGCCATCGGGGCAAAAAAAACTCCCCTTGCCAGAAAAAATGACAGTCATCGGTATATGTCACCCATCCACCAAAATATTCTATGTACCATTTTGGAATATTCTTTCGCCGAACTGGCGGCCGAGGGTTGGCCTCGGAGCTCTTAGTCCATCATAGGACCGCCGGTGAAGCTAGAAGGTCGTCGGGGCTAGGCACAGGCCCGTGGTCCTCCATAGGACCTCGGCCTGGCAGAAGGGCCCGGCGAGGGCTGCATAAGGGCGGCAGATTGGCAGTGGAGTGGGGCGGTGGCGGCAGAATGGTGGCTGGTGGCCGCCGGGCAGTAGATTTCTTCTGAACTGGAGGCACCTGCATGAAAACTGAAAAAACACAATTTTTTGATATTTTTTTTTTATTTTTGAGCCTCGGACTGCGTGTTGGGGAGGTTGTACCGCCCCCCGGCAAAAAAAAATTGCCTCAAAAACAACTTTCACCAAAATTGACGAAACGAAAAGTGATCTTAGGGTTTTTGGCCACTGTGAACATGATGGTGACCTTTGTTTCTACTCAAACTACTCTGAAAAAATTGGCTACCTCCAGAACTTGCAAAAGATCTCCTAGCTTGAAACCCTCACAGATCTGGCAAATGATGGCCAAGATCTGCAAAACAAAAGCCAATCCTAAATTTTTCCAATGCTCTAAATCCAATGGTGAAGCCCAATCTGATCCAAAATGCCTCATAAATGAACTCAAGGCATGATACCCTTGAGGAATCCCAAATGAATCCTGCAATGATTTTCTCAAAAATCTGAGAAAGTGTTGCAAATCAAGGCTCTGATACCATGTTAGAAACCAAAATCAGATTTGCAAATCAGAATATCCTTCCACAGAAGAGAAAAATAGAAAAAGCAGAGAGGTTGCAAAAAGATGTGCAACATAATATTGTTCAGGAATTGATAATTACAAGATAGGATTTGCTTTATAAAAGCAAAGATGCATAACCCTAATCTTATCTTGAGCAACAAGATAGCTCAACAAGATAAGGATAATAATCTATACCCTAGGAATTAAATAATGCCTAAGTAAACTTATGCAAGCGTAATTAAATATTAATTACACCAACACCCCCCATAAGTGAAACTTAGGGAGACTAACAAAGCATGCACTTAAAACTAAGATGAATGCAAGAAAGCATGAATGGGTCCTGGCAACAAGGCCTAATCAAGTACCCAAGTACAAATGCAATGATGAGGTAGAGAAGGAAAACCTAGTGGGACAAAAACCCCCTACAATGAGATGACTACTACAAAGAAGCACTGGAAGAACACTGGAACTGCAATCCAACAAGCAAGGAAAGATAATTTTGTCTACAAGAAACCAAAAATTGAATCATAATAATGTGACAGCAGACCCGATGCCACGGAACACTAGAAAACTCACAAACTGGAACAACACTGGAATCTGTGAAGCAACAGTAGATGATATGATGACATAATCTGGAAACTGTGTATCTCGATGCCAATTCCAAACTGTGACTAAAACTCTTCCATGGGAAGGAGTACCAAAAAGACTCTGGAACATTAACCATAAAAACATGGCCCTCAAACTAAGAAGGATCTGAACCAATGCGGATCAAGAAACATAATCTAAGGAGTTGGAACAACATTGGCATAAGTCACACACATCAAATTGGAAAGCGAAAATAATCATGTGCACACATTCCATTTTTAATCTCTTAATCTCGTTTGTCAACACATTTCAATTTGGGGCATAAAATCAATCTTGTTTGATCACATACTTGAAATTGGGCTTAAAACAAATTTTGTCTTCAATTACACATCTTGATTTGGGGTGAAAAAGAACAAGTGCTTGAACATTTTTACACACATTTCAATTTTCTAAAGGGAAATTAATCAATGTGAGTATGAATCAAGTGTGTGTGTGATCAAAAACACCTCACTTGGTTTTCTTTTTTCAAACCCTTCCTAGGAGGCCTACTAGGGGATTTCATCACCCCTGGGGATGACCTCAATCAAAGTGTGAATCGAAAGACATTCTTGTTTGGGAGTTAAAATCTTGTCACTCTTGGCTAAGCCCCAAATACTTTATACCTTTGGGAAGTGAAGGTGAAGGGTGGGTTACCCCTTTCTCCCAGTTGTGTGGCAGGATTTTTCTTTCAAATCATTCCTCAGTCAGCCTTGTGCAAACTAGCTTGAGACCTAATTGGCCATACCCCACTTGACTATTCATAGGATTTGTTGTTGTGTGTTCAAGTTTTTGCTTAATCATAACATTTAATCTTCAAAGAAAAATTTATCATTGTGTTTGGTGTGTGTGTTCATGCATTTACATGTGAAATATTGTGTTTGATAGTGCCCAAGTCAAGCTTCCAATAAACACTTGCCACATCATCCAAATCATATAATCTTGTCATTCCATATCATATCCTAATCATCATCATCTCTTTAATCCAATCAACATCATTTTACACCATGAAAACATTGGAAGACATAGCACAAGAGCTTGTTCACATGCTTCACATGGCTAAAACAATTCAAGCACCTTTACCCCAACAACTCATTCACAGATTCCATGACATGATCCAAGAACTTCAAGCAAACAAGTCACCTCAAATTCAACAACTCATAGCACAATCCCAATACCTCATGGCCACTTGTCAAATCCAACAAGCACATCATCAATTCCAATCACCACATCAACAAATTTCACATCAATCCTATGTGTCACCTATATCATCATATCAACCTCATTCCTCCACATATCATGTTACCCCTTCGTCAACCTATCACACGTCTTCTAATGTCAACCCTTATCCATATCAATCTACTTCTCAACAACCATTATCCTATTCAACCCTCAATCATCATTACAATAACAAATCATATCACAACAAGTCCAAACACCATTACAACCTCAACACATTCAACCACAATCCTATGTGTCATCTTCATCATCATTCCAACCTAACACATCTACCTATCATGAAAATGCCACATCAACATGTCTACCCATATCACAACAAGAACATAGGATCCCAAGTCCACCTTGGCTACAAAATCAAGAGCCTTTAAGTCTTAATTTCACCTTTCACAAGGGGAACACCAATCTAGTTCATGCACCCTTACCACCATCCAATCAAATTCCTATCCATAAGCCACCATGTTTGAGTCCTAATTCATTGGACTCTTTACCTTCTAACCAATCAAACTCTTCATTACCCCCATCATCATCTAATCCTCCATCAAATCAATGCCTTACATTTTGATATTTAAAAAATAAATTGATGGAATTACCTAAATCCACCCATCCACCTATAAAGGATGTGACCCAAGGGCTACAAGCAAGGAATCAATTGTCGCCATGTCATTCAACACATATACTTGAACATACAAAAGAGTCCTCAAACGTCATGCCAAGTCCTTCAAGTCAACCATGTCATCCACAACCCTTTGAGCCAATTCAAGAGTCTCCCATCGTAAGTCCAAGACACCCTCTTTCATGCTCCTATGTTGTTGACCATCAAGAACATGTCAAGTCTCTCCATGAGAAATCCCCTTCCACTTCCATTCAAGCAACCCAAGAGTTATATCAAGAGTCTACTCCCAAGCATGTGGAAATATCAAGCCCTAGTCTTAATCAAGATCAAATCATTTTCATCCAACCTATCCATAATCTATATCATTTTTATGATCAAGATGATATCCATAATGATGAACAACCTATCCATGAGAAACTTGATCCTATACCCATCCATGAGAAAGATATTCCAAATTCATCTCCACCTAGTCCTATCCATGATCCATCAACATCCACTTCCCTTGATGAGACATATGCCTCCCAAGCACACATAGAAGGTCAAACAAATACCTTGGATCTAAGTGAACACAATGCTAATCAAGATCCTAATGATCCTCCATCACCCACTATCGACCCCATTGCAAGTCCTCCATCACATCCTATTGGTCTTTCCACCCTCATTCATGAATTTTCCTCCTTAGAACAACAACAACCATTATCTTCCCTTGCTTCATTTTCTCCATCCAATAAGGAACTCGTGTCTAGTGTTCCACCTACACCTAGTCCTACTGTCCATTGCATACTCCAAAACATGAACCACCAAGGTAAAGGTTTAGATCTTCATGAACAAGGTATTTTGGAGCCCATCCATGTCAAAGTCCCTTCACACTCTTATGGTCTTGGACATACACCCCAAGGACACCAATCTCAAGATGTTGGTACTTCCTCCATACCTCCTAAGTCCACTTTCCATTAGGAAGCCTATCATATCCCTAAAACATATGTTGCAATTCCACCACCATCATCGTCAAATGTCAACAGCATGTGACCATACACTTCCCTCCATCCACTCTACCACCATTGCTTCCAACTCCTAATATCCCTCCATCCACTTTACCACCATTACTCCCAACACCTAATATCCCTACCATTCAATCCTCTTATCCATTTATCCATAAATCCTCTAAACATCTTAATCATGACCAATCAATGCACACATTGTCTAAACATAAAGCTTCCACTCATTCCACCAAACCCAAGGGAATCCAAAATAAAAATTTGGATGCCTCTCCACATAAAGTAATAAATTCTAATGGTCCTAATGCCTTAGCATACAATTGCAAAAAGTCAAAGCCAAGTACATATAAAAAGCTATATAAGCCCATACCTCCAAAAGAAAATTCAAAAAACAAAATGGTTTGGATCCCTAAGCAAAAAGAAATCAATTCAAACGAGGCATCCACATCACAAAAATCCCAACCATCCCCGTCCATCCAAAATGCACATTCCATTCAAAAATCTAAAATTCCTATCACCCATAAGAAAAATAGCAGTCATAACAATACTAAGTCTATGTGGGTACCTAAAACACTTCATCCACCACCTCCTAAGCAAACATCTCCATTGCTTCCTACACCCCATCCACATCCAAAGCTTCAAGGTTTATCACAATGTGTGCAACCATTGGTCATGGCTCCCTTCCATTTTACACCAATTCCGCATACCTCCTTCTCCTCATCCTTCTTTCATTATCCTACATATCTCCCCCACATTCCTATGGTCCATTCTTTTGGCTAAGCCTCCTCATTTATATTTTCCATAAGTCCCATATAATCCCTATCATCTTCCTTATATAATCTGCATCATAATCCATTATTTTCCTCCATAATACACATCATAATCCATCATCTACCTACTCCATCTCCATTTCATGTCATCCCTTACCAACATCTATGAGAATAATGGCATTTGACATGGTTCATGCAATGACATCCATCCCTCGTGGGACTATCACCTTTCATGCAACTAGACACTTGAGTCCCTCCTATCCAAAAGTCAAAAATTCAAAAATTCAAGATTAGACAAAAAAAAAGAGTCAAAAAAAATAAAAGTAAAGAGAAATCCCTTCATCCAATGGTGAAAACCTAGAAAATAGGGACCCTGGATAAGTACCATGATGAAAACCTGGCAAACAGGCATCATGTGTAGATTTATCTTCTATCACTTACACTTGGGGGCATAATGTCTTATCTATCCAACCTATCATTTTCATGTCATATCATTTCCATCCTACCTACCATATTTAGCCATCATATTGAGTCCATTCATACATACCTATCATATTGATTCCATTCATCCACCCTTCTTCTTTTGATCTTGGTGAAGATATAGGGGCAAAGGTTGAAACATGTTTTGGGTATCTCTTGACATACCTCATCCTATCTAAACCAATCATGTCATTATCCTGGTGTCATACATTTTGTCTAGAAAAATCCTAAGTCTTGTACCTAGAATGGGGCATGTTATTCCTATGCAACATAGTCTTTGAAGATCACATCCTTGCTCTCTTATGATGCATACATCCATACCATCCATCCATCTATCATGAGCCTTTTATCGCTTATCCCATCACCCACCCTTGCACCTAGACTTGGTTTTCCCCTTGTCATTGGTATCTAGCACAAAGGCTACTCAAATTTTCATCCTTTGACACCTCAAAACATTTCAAAAGTCCAAAAAAAAGTCAAAATGTTTCAAAAGTCTAAAAAAAGTCAAAATATTTCAAAAGTCCAAAAAAAATCAAAACACTTCAAAAGTCCAAAAATATCAAAACATTTCAAAAGTCCAAAAAAAAATTAAAACATTTCAAAAAAAAAAATCAAATAGTCAACAAAAATCCAAGCAATAATCCAAATGCAGTTAGTCCTTAATCCATACCACTCAAGTTGATCAATCTTGTCAAATTATCCAATCACATCCTTTGGTCTTGATCCTAATCTTGTTGTAAACCCAATCAATCAAAGTCAATCAGTCAATTATCAATCATCCTTGTGTTGATCTAGGGATATGTCGTTCCCCGCAATGACAACACTATCATCATCAATCAATCAATTAATTACTCATTGGTTTACAGCTTGATAGGGGCAATACCTTGTTTGTTTTTGTATCATTTGTGCATGCTTGCTTGATTGCTTGTGTGTGTTATCATTTTTTTTCTTGCATTTGCATCACATCTAACTTATTCCAACTAATATTCATATCTTGTATCTAGACAAGGTTGTATTACGTTGGGGCATGAGACAAATCATCACCTTGGTCCTTATATCATGGTGCATAACATCTGGTGCTAAATCAAACATCATGGTTACTCACTTTCATTGCAGCATAATGCATCTTTCACTTCTTCCATCCATTCCTTCATCTTTAGTTCTTGACCCATCCCTTTCATTTCGAGAGCCTACCCGTGTTTATCCAACCCGCCTATCCTCTCTAGGGGGCATCATCATATTTTGATATCATTATCCATTTTCCTCTATCCATACCTTAGTTTCTTTGAAATGATGTTGCTCGACACAAATCGCATCATCTCGAACATCATCTCAAAGAGGGGCAAAATTTAGACACCCAAAAATGTCCTCTTACAACACCTATCTCGACATTACATCATTTAGGCATCTTGTGGCATGTTTTTCCCTAGGTACCCATGTCATCATCTAATTAGTTAAATAAATCTTATTTATTTGACTAATTTCATTTATTCCTTCCTATGCATAATCCATCCATTCCTCTAATGTTAATTAAATAATTTATATTATTTAATTAATTAAATCCTTTCTATTCATTCTTCTAATGTTAATTAAATAATTTATATTATTTAATTAATGAAATCATAAATCCAACATTAATTAAATAAACCAAATATTTATTTAATTAATAAAATCCTAAAAAGATCTTCTCGCTTTCTTTCCAAGATTAAAACTCATGTGTATCTAATTTTTATTTAATTAGATAATTCATCAATTATCCTTCTCATCTTTTTCAAGATTTATTTCCTTTAAAATAGGAAATGAAATCTTTCTATCTTTTTTTGACATCTTATCTCATCTCGTTGTATTTCCTCTTTTGTCAAAAATCAAATCCTTGTTGAATCTTGTCAAATCTTATCTTTGCCAACATCACGGCTCTATAAATACGACCTCTCACAATACATTTGGGAGGTTAATTCATCTAGCATCCTGACTCTGTCAGAATAATTCTTCAATCCATCTCTATCATTCTTCATCATCAAGTCGTTATGCTGCAGGAATGAGCCTCCAACATTCCTCCATTATCAACCCTTCAAAATCTCACATTCTCATGCAGGTGGAGAAGAGCCATGGAGGTCAATCAATTCTTGTTTGAGAATCGGTTTGTGTTTCCTTTATTTATTTACATTTTCATTCTAGTTTGTGCTTCATGGTGCTTGATAGGGTTTAGATAGTTTGTTGTTTTCAACATTAAACCTGATTTTTCCCTATCTACAATATCTTCCAAATGCCTTCACATATCATTATGAAACTCCAAAGCAATATGCCTCTTATAGTCTCAAACCTTTTTAAAAATTCCTATGATGATATATTTTTCTGAGATACAATCCGAACCAAAAAACTAACATATAGAGCCAATGTATGAGTATGACACTATTTCCAAAATAACTAGTAACTATACCTTTCCCACCATACAACCTAGTTAGTTGAAACCATGTCAATGGATGAAAATGATATCAAGATGAAACATATTATCAGCTTAAAAGTAGATCTTACACAAAGGGATAATACAAATCAAAATACTGGATCAACAGACTTTCATTACCAGAGCTACTAAAAATTGATAAATGTCAAAATTACATTGAAGAAATTATCCAAATCCCACTTGTTGACATCAATAAAAATCTCTTAATTTTCAACAGTATTGCCTCATGGTCAAACTCATGCACCTTCCACAAGTTTTTCAAATTTCTACCCCCATATTTGATCAAATGAACATTGGATGTCATGACAAGGTTTGAGTAATGAAGAATCTTTTGATGTGTTTCAAAGTCCTTAAATATCCAAACATTAACACTCTTAACTGGGTACCTTCTAAGCCATGTTTTAGTAACAACCATCGAGCATGTAGGGTATTCGATGTTTTCTCCATTTGTAATTAGGGCCTCCAATTTCTTTTTGGCCTCAATATAATGACACAAGTAAAATAATTTGTTCCCCCGTCATTGTCTTCATCTGCATAAACATGCTCTGCATTGATATGTACATCAAATTAGATGAGTTTAGTCAACATTACAAAAACACTACAAAGTAAGATAACATTAAGAATTTCAAAAACTATGCAAGTAGATGTATTACCTGGTTGAACTAGATCCAATATGTGATCAAATTCAACCGGTGATTCCATCTGTGTCAATTATAGTGTCATCAAGAGTCGATACAGGTCATGTGGTCTTAGACATCTTAACCACCATTTTTCAACCCACTCCTTTGACTCACACTCATTCTAGGCTTGTAGTGTACATGAAGAACAAAAGAATTCCATCTTTCGCATATGGATACTCCATTAACCTACATTAGAGATTTTGAAAGAGTGTAGCTCACTTGAACCTGTCAGTGTACAACAATCCTCATATTGTGCAATGTTAGTATCATCTATCAACCAAAAAATATACGAACTGAAGACTTACCTTCATTACCTAGACCCATCAAAGCATTACACCACTCAATAATTGACTTCACATCTTTCAGCTTTGTATTGTCTTTATAATTTAACTCTTCTCATTATATGGCTCTTTTGATATATGCCCATACATCATCATGCTCCCCCTTTCCATGCCCGGCCTCACTTAAGTTTCACATATGTTGAACACATATAATATTATATATCATGCTCAACCAATAGAACATCCATGATTTTTTGAATTGTGATGCACAATTATCTGACTATATGATATGTTTATGGAATGATATGCCCCCTCTAGCCAAATCATGGTGGAACACCTAAAAGCAACCTTGCATGAACTCTATAGAATGTGTGTGATCATCACTAATATAAAAAATGATACTCCCTTATGATCTTTTTTCATCCTTTGTACTATCATTGGCATGAATTAATACTATGTGCACAAATATAGCAACCTATGTGGAGTTGTAATATACTATGATTACACCTCACATTATGGGTTTAGACTATAGTCCTTTCCAAAGTCGATGACTAAAACAATGCTACTGTGACCAATGACATAGCATAAGGTTAACTACACCTGATCCATATGAATTTGAGGCATATTTAATCCATTATATATCAATTCCAATAAGATCATCCAATATAAACTAAACTAAGAATCCATTACAACCAACATATTAAATCATGAAATCTTCAAAAACACCTATTCTAATCCACTGAAACTTATCCTATTGGGGGAGTGGTGTCACGTTGATGTGGAATAGTGACCCTTTCCCAATCCCTTGGATAATGATCTTGTTTCGATCAATTCTATTGAAGAGAATCGACGAAACAAATGAAAGATGTGTGATAAAACATTATTTAAATGCTAAATTAACTTTATGAATGATAAGATGATTGATATGGGTGTATGTAAATCTACTCTAAATGTATGCAAGCTTCAAATTATTAAAACCCTAATTACAAAATATGCTAAATATTTGCACCTATGTTATCATGGAAGCCATTAATGGATTCTTTAAGCTAATGATGCAAGTAAATTAAGCTAAAAGGATGCTAAATAAGTGCTAAATATGAGTGCAAGTGAAAGTGACTTTAACAGCATATTTTTTCTCTTAAAATATGGATCCATTTGCCTCCAAATAGTGACCTCTTTATAGGAGGACAAATGAGAAATGAAGGGTTGAGATTAAAAAAGTTAATCAATGGCTAAAAATGAAGGAAGATGGGAGCATGGATCATGGATTCTCATCAATGATCACATGGATCAAGAAAATAATCAAGGGTTCATATTATTCCAAAAAAACACACTTTCAAAACTTGCACAAGAAGTCTTGTTGAAAGTTTGTTGTGAGGAATATTCATTTTTTCAAATGAGTGAAAAAAGAGAATATTCTCAAATAATATTTTCATGGGTGAGGGAAATAGATATTTAGCAAATTAAAACAAGGTTTTAATGTATAAAAAGGGGAAGGAATATTCCATGGGAATATTCCTTTTAGAGGAATGTGTAAAGGGGGAATATTCCCTTGCAAGTGGAAAGATTAGGATTTATTAGTAATTTGATAATTAAATAAAGTTTCAAGTATACAAATTAGGGGAATTATATGATATTCATTAAACAAAATGATTTAATGAAAAAGGGGAAAGTTATATGATATTTAATTAAATAACTTAGGGTTATTTCATTAAATAAGAGGACTTAAGGATTTAAATTACATAAATTAATGTATTTAATTTAATAAGATGAAATGTTAGCATGAAAGGGGGTGAATTAACCCAATTAGATTAATTAGATCAATAGATGAAAATGACATAATTAATTAAATAGCTAGGATAATTTAATCCATTAAGCAAAAAGAGGATGGGTTTTAGGATGAAACAATGTTAGTATACTTGATTTGAGTGCATGATATCATTCAGGACATTTTTAAGTGTGAGCATTTTTCCCTTCTTTGAAGCGAGGTACCTGCTACATTGGTTCAAAGACTGACGCTTTTTTGGATTAAACTACTACTCAAATCAAAAAATCAAAAAATTCTAATTTTTGGATGCCCCACTGTTGCCCTAGCGGAAGGAATAAGCCGGTTCCCTACCCCCTCAAGAAATCGGGCAGAGATTTTGAACTTTGGGTTGATTTCTTGACAAAGGTAAAATATAGGTTCAAGATTAGTTCATCTTAGAGAAGACTAGAAAGCATAGATGTCTGATATAGACAAATTTGATGATGTATAGGCAATCATCATCTATGGGTAGCCTCATGTACATTTTGATATATCACACAAATACAATACTTGGATAGAAATGTTAGTAAAGATAGAAGAATAAGTAGAATGGATTTGACAATTGATTTTGAGATTGATTCAGAAGTCCAACAAGTCCATGATGCATCAAGACTTTATTAGATATGGTGATGAGATAGATGATTTTCTCATATTAAGGATTAGGATTTTTTGTCATTCCTTATTTTTGATATCACATAGACACGATACATCATGGTATTGATAACCAGGATGGCATTGTATCTAGTGTAATGGGCTTTGACTCTACAAACATATAGGATAGTTCTTGTTCACACCTTGACATATGAAAACCTCATTGGAATGTAGCTTAGAATTTTAGAATTATATCAAACCAAAGCATACACAATAGTCAACAATCTACTCCAAACAACCTCCCTACACAACTAAGTATGTGCCAAGATTATTTTACAAGAATATCCAAAAGCACAACAAATGAAAGATAATGATCGATGCCCCATTCCTTTCTCTCTACATCATTAAGACATCATCGAGAGGTCCTCAGAATGGGTCAATAAGATAAATCATAAGAAATTATTATGTTTGAAGAATGAAGAAGGTGACCTCCAGGTTTGTTGTCATTGATGCCAACATTGTTTGGTAACTGGCTAAGTAAACTGTGTCTACACTAATCTAGTATTTTGACCCAGAAATCCTCTTAGTAAAAGGAAATACAATGAATTTTTGATATGTTGCTCAAGAGTGTCAGTTAGAGCTATAAACTATTTTTCAACAAGTTTGTATGATCCAATTGAGTTATCCAAGTGATAGAAGATTGGCATTCTTTTGGTTGACAAAGTTATGAACTATTTATCTTAAAGTGTTCTTTATTAGGTCTGGAATGACCTAATCTATGTTTGTTATGATTTGTTGAATGCGCCAAAAGAACTTTTGATTTAAGTCAACAAACCTTTTTGGGTTATGCATTCAATTAGGCTAACCTAATTGATGTGTAAAGAGGAAGCTATGCATATATGTATAAGTGATTCAGATGAAGTATATAAGGTTACAGATATAGATGAAGGAAAGGTGTGGTATACAGTGATATGACAAGTGTGATAGTGCAAAGGTTTTAACAGTGTTGTATGCCTATGATCGGAGTAGAATTTTTTGAATTCTAGAGCCTAATCAAAACTGATCTTTGCACATTGAAGGTGTATTTACTCAATTCATAATTTGGCAGTGAGTCATACCTTTCTGTATCTTCAAAATAAGCCCTTTTTGTATTCAAGTTGTGAGCCTTTCAAGGATAGTGTGTCCTAGTAGTGAGCCATGTAATATCTTATAACCAGTTATAATATATTGTGAGTTAATCCTCATCATGGATTTTCCCTTTTTAGGTTTTCCATGTAAAAATCCTATTGTCAATGTGTCATGATCTCTTTTATGTTTTGGTTTTCTCTTGTAGCTAGATCTAGATTAATAACTAGATGGTTAGTAATTAATTGTGTTAGTAGAATAATGATTCACACCCCCTCTCAGTATTTGATGTATTCAACAATTAGTATCAGAGCTTGGTTCCTCTAAAGAAGTCTTGCAGCTTGAGGAAGGTCCCAAAATTTGAATACATGGCTAACAAAAGTTATCTTGTTCCTCCAGAAGAAAACTCTGCATCTAAGGAAATCAATGTTGCCCTTGAAGAATTGGACAAAAGTGAAGATGAGAAGGAAACTCTAAAAGGAAACTTAAAGGAAGCAAATGAATGCATTAGTAAGTTAAGAGAGAAGATCAAAAAATTTAAAGAAAGGCATAGAGAAGTCAGTGATCAATTGAAAAAGGCTAATGAAGGCATTACTAGACTATTGGAAAATGTGCCTCAACTTGTTGGCTTCGAACTTCCCTTAAAGCTTTATGTTTTTTCCTTTATTTTCCTAAATGTCACACTATCACTGAAAATTAGAACCTTGGAACCTAAGTCGTGGGGTTCTAAAATTTCTTAACCTCCCAACATAGCGATATTAAGGCTCTCTTTGTTGTTGACATGTCGCGTGTTTTGAGAATTTCATAACCTCTGATAGAGGTTCTAAAGTTCATTTTTATAGTGACTTAGTGACTTTGTGCGGGCATTGGTTTGTTAGTGGTGACTTGGGTGTCATGGTGGCATTAGGGACCACGACGATGTGATGATATAACTTGTTCTATGATTGTGATAAGTTTGATCCAATGGTACTCGCTAACCTCATGCCTCTTGTGGTGGGTCCCAACAGACTCCTACAGGGTGTGCAAGATTCATCAGCTATGATGACATGATGTCATGTTGGAATTTAATCGATGGTTATGGTTATAATAATCCAACGATGCCCGCTCACCCTGCACCTCTTGTGGTGGGTCTCAAGTGACTCACGAGGGGTGTGCGAGATTGACTAAATGGTGTACATTCATCAACTCTGTAACTCATGGAGAATGTCATTGTGGGACGTGACTAGTGCTAGGGTGGAAATAAATGATTGGTTGTTGTCTATTGATGCATTGAATGGTGATTACTTGGAAAGATATGCAGATTTCAAAATGAGTTTGACACGGTTGTAGCAGTTACATGTTTGTGACGGTTTATGTACAGTTGAAATGGTTGGTTTTCTAGAACTGAAGTGCCCATGGTTGGATATCGAATATATATTGTAACACTCTGCAATGAGTTGTATGGCTGATTGATTCGGTAATGTTCTACATTGTATCCTATATGAGCATTGTAAGTGTGAGATAACAACTGTAATTAGAATCTATGTATGAGGTTGATCAGAGAATTGTAATGCTACTATGAATTAACACCTAGAGTGGAGTCTGTAACTATGTATGTAATTTGTTTACTGTAATAAAAAGTGACTTTACTTGGTGTGTAGGTTTTCTCCTATAAGGGTTTTCCCACGTAAATCTGGTGTTTGATTGTGTGTTAAATTATCTATTCTTTTTTTTTTTTGTTGTGCATCTTAATGACTGCAGCTTGAATTAGGTGAAATTTTATACACTTCTTTCCAAAGAATTTTGCATTTGGAAGGTATTTCCACACCGAGCTTTCCTTATAAGTGGTATTAGAGCTTGGTGATTTGTGTTATCCTTGTGGGTAGGGTTGGTTTTTTGTGCTAATTTTTTTCAATGGGAGTCTTGCATAGAAAACTAATTGTCTTGATTATAGATTGAGATGGCAAGCACATTAGGAAGGGTAGAAATTAAAAATTTCAATGGCAGCAATTTTGATTTGTGGAAACTCAAAATGGAAGACCTGTTGGTGGATAAAGATCTTTGGATTGTTGTTATGGGAACAAAACCATCAGGTATGAAGCAAGAAGATTGGGACCTCACAGATAGAAAATCCAAAGGGATGATAAGACTGTGTTTGTCTGATTTTGTTCTCCTAAACATCCATGAGGAGAAGACTGCATGTTCTTTATGGAAGAAAATTGGTGATATTTATCAGGGGAAATCTCTGGTGAATAAGTTATTCCTGAGGAAGAAGTTATACTCCTTGAAGATGGAAGAAGGGGAATTTGTAGCAGACCATCAAGTAATTCATTTAATATGATTGTTTCTCAATTGGCCTATGTGGGTGTGAAGATAAAGGAGGAGGATCACTCTATGCTTATATTATGTTCCTTACCTAACACATGGGATCATCTAGTGATGGCTATTGGAAGTACAACAACCACTTTCAAGATAGAAGATGTGGTTGCTTCACTGCTATCAGAAGAAATGTGGAGGAAATCTTCTGAGATGGCCAAGGAAGCCCTTGTTTGATGGGGTAGATCAAAGGACAGAAGTAAGAAGAAATAGAAGAATTCTAAATCTAAATTTGAAGGGAGATCAAAGTCTCCTGGTGAGAATTCCAAGGTGAAATGTTGGAATTGTGGGTAGATTGATCATACCAAACGATTGTAAAGAGGGGAAAAAGAATAAGAACTCTTCAGATAATGATTCTTCTCAAAGTGATGTAGATTCCTTCATTGCAAACTTGGTGACTTAGGCATTAGAAGATATTTGGCTAATTGACTCAGGGGCATCTTTTCACGTTACATCACATAGAGATTGGTTCACGAAGTATGAAAAGTATGATGGTGGAAAGGTGTATCTAGAAAGTGATTCATCTCTTGAAATTTTTGGCTCAGGAAGATTCATAATTTAATTTCTTGATGGAAGAATAAAAGGAATTGATGGCATAATACACATACCAGATCTGGCTCGTAATCTACTTTTTATTAGTAAGCTAAATGATGTTGGCATGCAAGTCTCATTCTCAAGTGGTGTTTGTAAGATGACTAGAGGCTCGATGGTGCTGTCCAGGGGTGCACGTATTGGCACTTTGTACAAGTTGGATGCATAGGTTGTTCATTTCAATAGTTCCTCTACAAATTCAAACAGGGCTACTCATAAAGAGAAGGAGAACGAAGATCCTCTGGGTACAAACTCTTTGGAGGTGAAACTTCCAGCAGAGAAAACCAAGTTGTGGCATCATAGACTCGATAACATAGGAGAAAAAGGCTTAAAATCCTTGAAAAATAAAAACCTGGTAGAAGGGCTTGATAATTGTAACCTTGAGTTTGATTTTTGCGAACATTGCATTTATGGAAAGCAACACCATGTTTCATTTTACTCTATTCCTCATAGATCTTCTGGCATAAATACTCTAGTCCTCATAGATCTTCTACCATACTAGATTATGTTCACTATGGTGTATTTGGTCCAGTGAATGTTCCTTCGTTATCGAAGTCTAAATATTATGTTTCTTTTATTGATGATTATTTGAGAAGGGAGTTTGTGTACTTTATTAAAATTAAATCAGAAGTGTTTAGTTGGTTTAAAGAGTTTTAAAAACTTGGTAGAAAATCAAACTAGAAGTTAAATTAAATGCTTGAGGATGGATAATGGTGGTGATTTATGTTCTGCATATTTTGAGAGGTATTGCAAAGACCATGGGATTAAAAGCCATAAAACTACACCTTATACTCCATAGCAAAATGGAGATGTTGAAAGGTTTAACAAGATGTTGATGGAAAGAGTAAGAAGTATGTTGAGCAATGTTGGTCTGGAGTAGAAGTTATGGACCGAGGTTGTGGCTATAGCATGTTACTTGGTTAATCATTTACCTAGTTCAACTCTTGTTGACAAAATGCCTATGGAAGTGTGGTTTGGTAAGAAGCCCTCTCTAAGACATATTCATGTCTTTAGCTATGAGGAATATGCATATGTGTCGAATGAGAAAATATATAAGTTGGAAAACAAAGCTGTAAAATTATCTTCATTGGCTATGGTATTGGCGTGAAAGGATACAAGCTTTAGAATCCCATTACTGAGAAATTTTTTTACACCAGAAGTGTAATCTTTCATGAGACGAAACCTTCCATAGTTGATTTTAAGTCAGAGACAAAAGAAAAAGAAAAGAAGAATCACGTAGTTGAAATTCCTCAAACTCCAAATAAAGAGGAACTATGAATTCAAAGTGTACCTAAATTTGAGGAGAGTTCTAGTAGCTTTGAGATTTCTAAACAGGAAGAAGAACCACAACCTCAACCTCAGCCTGTGAGGAGGTCTACACGGGAGAAGTGACAACCTGATAGGTATGGATTTTCTATGTTGGATTTGAGTTGTGCCTATGCTTTGACTACTAGCACTGATGAGCCTAGGACTGTAAGGGAGGCTATTAATATGTCTGATTCAAATTCCTAGTTGGAAGCCATGAATGAATAAATGCCATCATTGAAGAAGAATGAAACCTGGGATTTGGTATCTTTTCCTAAAGGACGAAAGCTTGTTGGTTGTAAATGGGTATTTAAGAAGATTGGTTTGGATGGTAGTGTTGAGAAGTATAAAGCAAGGTTGGTCATGAAAGGTTATTTTCTCCTATAGCTAAGCTAACATCTATCTGATTTCTATTGTCACTTGAAATTGCATATGACTTAGTGGTTGACCAAATGGATGTGAAGATAGTGTTTCCTCGTGAAGATCTGGAAGAAGATATTTATATGTCTCAGCCTGAGCACTTTGTTCAAAAAGGTAAAGAAAGTCTGGTTTGCAAGTTAAACAAATCTCTTTATGGTTTAAAAAAATCACTTAGAATGTGGTACCAAAGTTTAACATGTTTGTGTTGTCATTGGGATTTGTGAGATCAAAATTAGATCATTGTGTGTATTACAAAACTGAGAATGATTTTTTACTTATTGTTTCCCTATATGTGGATGATATGTTATTCTTTGGGAATAGTAAGGGTATGATTTATGATCCAAAATCTCAATTGTCAGCATAGTTTGAAATGAAATATTTAGGTGTAGCAAGGTATATTCTAGGTATGGAAATTAGAAGGGATAGGGTAAGTAGAAATCTTTGGCTCAGCCAAAGCAAGTATATTAATTTTTTCATTGAGAGATTTAGTATGATAGATGCAAGTAGTTAATTGTTCTAGTGTTGCAAGGAACGAAGCTATCTGTTGAAGATTGTTTGAAGTCTCCTATTGAGATGGAGGACATGACCAGGGTGCCTTATGTAAGTGTAGTTGGAAATTTAATGTACTCAATGGCCTGTACCAAGCCAAACATTTCTCAAGCAGTGGGAGTACTTAGTCATTTTATGGCTAATCCAAGAAGGCCACATTGGGATGTTGTGAAGAGAGTTTTTAGATATTTGAAGGGTACTTCAAAGTATGCTTTGTGTTATCATGGAAACTTGGATGGAACACATAGATCTCTTAGCATTCATGGGTATGTGGATTCTAATTGGGCAAGGTACATGGACAGCAGAAGATCCACCAATGGATACATCTTCATGTTATTCAGTGGAGTAGTAAGTTGGATGAGAAAGCGGCAGGCTCTAGTCACTTTATCTACTACTGAGGAAAAGTATATGGAAGCAACACATGCATGTAAGGAAGTTGTTTGGCTTAAATTTTTGTGTTCTGATGTTGGGTTTAATGAAGGGAAGATTACTATTTTCTATGACAGTTAAAGTGTTATTTTTTTGGCAAAAAATACCACTTTCCATGTCAGGATGAAGCATATCAATGTTCAGTATCATTTCACTCATGATATGGTGGAAGATGGAAAATTTAATCTTGAAAAAGTGGATACTCTGGAGAATTTCGTTTATGCATTGACAAATCCTGTGAGCATAGACAAGTATAGGTGGTGTGCCAGTTTGATGGGCCTTAGAGCCTATGACTTTCAATAACTTTAAGTTTGGAAGAAGCTAGTAAGTCTTCGTCAAGTGGGAGCATGTTGGAAAATGTGCCTCAACTTATTGGGTTGGAACTTCCCTTAAAGCTTGGCATTTTTCCCTTTATCAGCCTAAATGTCACACTACCGCTAAAAATTAGAACCTTGGAACCTAAGTTGTGGGCTTCTAAAATTTCATTACCTCCCAACTTAGCGATATTGAGGTTCTCTTTGTTGTCAGCATGTCGCAGGTTTTGAGAATTTCATAACCTCCGATAGACATTCTGAAGTTTGGATTTCTAGTGACTTAGAAACTTTGTGTAGGCATTGTTTTTTCAGTGGTGACTTGGATGTCACGGTGGCAGTAGGGACCATGGTGATGTGATGATATAACTTGATCTACGGTTGTGATAATTTTCATCCAACAATGTCTGCTAACTCTGTGCCTCTTGTGGTGGGTCTCGACAGACTCCTACGAGGTGTGCAAGATTGGTTAGTGATGATGACATGACATCATGTTGGCAATTGATCGATGGTTGTGGTTATAATAATCCAATGGTGTTTGCTAGACTTGCACCTCTTGTGGTGGGTCTCGAGTGACTCCCACGGGGTGTGCGAGATTGACTACATCTTTTGACTCGGTAACTCATGGAGAATGTCATGGTGGGACCCAACTAGTTCCAAGGTGGAAAGTGATGATTGGTTGTTGTATGTTGATGGATTGAATGGTGATTACTTGGAAAGTTGTGTGGATTTTGAAATGATTTCAACATGGTTGTAGCAGTTACATGTTTGTGATGGTTTGTGTATAGTTGAAATGGTTGGTTTTCTAGAACTGAAGTAGCCATGGTTGGATGTTGAATATATATTGTAACACTCTGCAATGAGTTGTATGACTAATTGATTTGGTAATATTCTACATTGTATGCTATATGAGCATTATAACAGTGTGAGAGATCATGGGAATTAACAACTATAATTGGAATCTATGTATGAGGTTGATCAGGGGATTGTAATGCTACTATGAATTAACACCTAGAGTGGAGTCTATAACTATATATGTAATTTGTTTACTATAATACAAAGTGACTTTACTTGGTGTGTGGGTTTTTCTCCTATAAGGGTTTTCCCACATAAATCTAGTGTTTAATTCTGTGTGTGTTAAATTTTCTATTGTTGTAAATCTTAATGACTGTAACTTGAATTAAGTAAACAAATTTGCACTTCTTTCCTAATAATTTTTCATTTGGAAGGTGTTTCTACACCGAGCTTTCCATACAGGTTGAAGGTGCCAGTTGAAGAAAATAAGCAAATTGAGGAATGTCAAAAAATTGAGATTCAAAATAAAATTGATGAATGTACAAAGCTTGAACAAGAAGTGGTAACCCTAAGATCTTATCTGAAAAAAGTGAAAGCTCGTGAAGAATAAATTCAAAACAAGCTCTACAAATCTTGATGAGTTGATTGCATCTCAGAAACCTTCTAAGGATAAAAGTGGTCTAGGACTTGAAGAAGGACAAAGCTCAAAGGAAAAACCTATTTTCAACAAAGTGGACAATAAAAAAAAGTTTCGAGGAAATATTCATCAAATCAAGAACCAAAGGAGAAATATTGGAAGGATTCCTATTCAACAACCTAATGCTCAAAGGTACCCATCTTTTAATGGATTTTGTTTCTCATGCAGTAAATTTAGTCAAAGAGCAACAAAATGTAGAAGTAGAATGAACCAGAATGGAATGAGTTTGAATGTTGGATTCTTTGTTGGACAATGTTATGCTTGCAATAAGTTTAGACATAGAGCTACCAAGTGTAGAATCCAGATAATGTTGAATAGGTTTAATGCTAGCAAAAGGATTCAATCTTTTCCAGGCTACTGTTACACATGTGATATCTTCAGACATAAGGCTAATCAGTGCAAGTCAAGGATGAATTCAAATTAGGTTGATCAAAGATATGTTGTGTGCTACACTTGCAACAAACTAGGACATATCTCAAAATTTTGTAGAAGCAAAATTGGAAAGAAACCTAATCCAGAACAAAGAAAAATTCTATGAACAAAGTGGATCCTACCGAAGTAATAAAATAAATGGAAAAGATTTGGAAGATAAAGGAAGAACCTGAGAAAAAGGATGGGTCAAATTCTTTTGTATCTACATTTGGTGTAGATACCTCTTCCAAAAATTGAACCCAGTAATGGTTTCAGGGGGAGAAGTCAAAGAAAATTCTAAAATGCCCCCGATATATGAGGTTTCAAGTAATGACACAAGGATATGTGATATGAGTCATCATTATGAAGGTATTGGAGAAATCTCTGTAGAAAATAGGTAGATCCAGAGAATTGTGGAACCCTCTTTGGTTTACAGTGTGTTTCATAAAGTGTTTGTCAACGTTAAAAGTTGAAAGGTAATAAATGTGAATTAGGGAAAAATTCATAAGTAATAAAGTAAGAAACTAAGTTAAGGCAAGGCACATTTGCACAATCAGAATAAGCAATGAAATTTGAAGTGAGTTGAAGGCGATTCACAGCATCATACATCAAAACACTAGTTCTTGATAGGCAAAAAAGGTATTCTCTGTTATCTGAATTCTATGGATTTTAAGTTGAAGGAACATTTTGTTAAAGCATATTCAAGCTATTTGAGGAGAATGGCTACTCCTACTGTTGTGGAAATCTCTAAGAGACCCCAACCCAGATTTAGAATATTTTTGTTGAAAGTGTGTGAAAATGATCTCGTGGGTGTGTTCTCGCATATTCCAAGCTATGTACTACCCACTAAAGATACAAGAACATACATTCATGGAAAGTTAGAAGAATTCAATCACCAAGAGCTGGGGGATTTGTGGGACAATGAGTTGATAGGAGATGATCTATTGCTTAATCCAAAATATGAAAACCTAGTTCAAATGAAGTTGAACATTTGGAACTAGTTTCCAAAATTTTCCAGTGAGAGTGAAGTGGAGTTTTTTATAATGGCACTCAGTAGGGTTCATAGAAAATTTGTGTGGACAAATGAACCAGGGGTTATCAACAAGGAGGAAATTCGAGCTGTAATTGGTCTTTGTGATACTAGAACCATTCTAGTTCTAAAGGTGGTGAAAAATGTTGCAATCACAAGGTTGACTAGTGCTACATTTGACAAAAGAGCTTTAACTACAAAGTCTATTACAAACCATGTCGTCAGGTATGTTGCCATCATATTGGGTAGAAAATGTATTTCACTAACAGGGTAAATTCAGTGTCTACTATGACAAATCACGTTGTATATGAAATGGTGGAGAATGGAAAGGATTTTGATCTTTGTGAGTTGCTTGGGATACAACTTATGGAGAACCTAAATATGACTAAGGAAAAGAAGCATGTCTTTAAATTTGGAACTTTAGTTATTTGTTTGTTATTCTATTTCCCGAGGGAGTTACTAGGACGAAAAGGCATAATATGGGATAACACCAGGCCAGTTGCTCATCAATTTTTTTATCATTTGTGTAGTCTAGGATATTTTAGGGCATGAAACAATGCCCTAACTAGTTTCTTTGCATTATTTTAGAATGAAATGCATGAAATAGACTGGATTTCAAGGAGTTTGGTGAAGAAGTATTAAGAAGAGATAACCTTTCTTGTATCTATAGATGAATGCATCATTCAGTTGTAGAACCCAAAACTCGATGGATTGAACCACTAGGATATGAGATTGAAGAAAAAATGGTGGAGAGGTACATTGAAATCCTATTGAAAATTCCTAAGGATCCCTCTCAACCTAGGCATGGAACTTATGAGGAGAAATCTACTAAAGTACATTTAGAGGCTACCGCATCTAAAAGAAGAAAGAAAGTTGAAGCTTTCTTCTAAGGTCAAACATTTTCTAAGGATGATATAGAATAGTTCAAGGAGGGTCTTGATGAAAGAAAAGCTAAATCTTTTGAACAGTCCTTCAAACCAAAATCAGGAAGACTATCTTTTGGTGCTACACCAGCACCTATTTCCAGTACTGTCACTCCCAATACTGATAATATTGAGAAGGGAAAGAGGAAAGAACAGAGTCTCATGTATCAGTTGATGTTGATGCCCCAATCGGTCCCAATACTTGGGCATCTAAGAGAAAGGTCACACCTCCCATTGAACCATTTGTTGCTTTAGGAAGAAGAGTAAAACAAAAGGCTAATCAGAAACCAAATCTAAGTGATGTTGTTGAGGAAGAAATATAACTTGGCATAGAAGAGGAGCATCAATTGAAAAGAAAAAAAAAGAGTAGTGCCTCCCATGAATAAGCTAAAACCAGGATTGACATTTCTACGGATGAGGAGACAGAAGAAGAGGAGGATACTTACAGGATTCATGTGCATAAGAAGAATGAAGAAGGCTCATTTGACCCTGTCGAGGACATACCTGCATCTCCTCCAATAAGTTATCATCCAACTCTAAATATAGGAGCCTTAGTAAATAATATGATTGACAATGACCTTATTCCAACTTTTGAGTTATATGATAAGGTTAATTATGAAGGGAAAGAAACCATTATAAATGCATTTATTCAGTATATAGTTATCTGTAATGTAAGTATGGAGACCATATAGTCCAAAGTTACTAAATTTTTTTGGAAAGAATTAGTACTTAGAAGGCAAGAGGCAATAAATATTGAAGATAAGATGAGGAATGAAGCCTTAAAATCTATTAGTTTCACTTTTTCAGAGATAGAAGTTGGTATTCTGCTTAAAGAATGTTCTTCATTATTTAGAGTCAAGCAGAGAGTTAATATGTTAGTGACTAAAGAAGAAGACTATATGGAAAAATTAAGGCAAGAAACCCAAGATGTAATCAAATAATTAGCAAGGAGTTATGGGACAACAACCAATTCTTCATCCCACACAACTCAGGCATAGGAACATGCTATTGTTGTAGAAATAATGGATAATCTAGTCTTGGAGACTGTTGATGAGACACTTGGTGTTTCAAAGACCCCTGCCCCTCCAACTGACACAGAAGAAACTACCAGCAAAAGATTAGGTGATCAACATAAAGATCATTCTGGTGATAAGCAAGAACGATATCAAGAATCTACCAAAAACAAGGAAGACAAAGACAAAGATGAAAGTGAAGGGAGTAAGGAAAAAAAGAAGAATAATGAAAAGGATGATTAGGATAGAAGGGAAAATGAAAATAGAGACAAGTCCTCAAGAAATTCATCTAGAGAAGAAGAAGAAAAATAAAAGGAAAAAGAAGAAGAAGAAGAAGAAAAGAAGAGCAAAGGAGAAATTTCCAAAGGCCCTAAACTGTCAAATCCATTCAGAGAATCATCCAGAAGTACCCTTAAAGGTCTTCTTTCAAGGAAAACTGTACTTCATCATGTGCTTCCACCTTAGCTAGTTAAGTTGCCATCACACTCAGGTTATGTGGATATGTCAAAGATTACACCCGGTGACAGAATAAAACTAAGCGATACTTTTCTCAACTCTATCACACAAGAAGTTGTGGAGTCATATCAAAAGTGAAATGAATTGATAAATGAATTTATCAAAGCTTTACAGGAGATAGCCCTCAATGTTAGAACAGATAAATCTTTAGCTCCAATTGAAAATTTGATGCTTATAGTTGATTTATTCAAAGATTACACATCTAACCTCAAGGTATAGACTACAGAAGAAGTGGAGTTGAGTCTACTAGAGAAAAGACTGTTGTTTCTACAAGACAAGTGTACAACTGCATGTGACAAGGCTTTGAAAACTTTGAAAGAAGTAAGAGAATGTGATGAAGAAGCCAAGCTACTATTTTTTATTGCATGAAGTGGAAGGAAGCTACTTGAGGTATCAAGGATTTAATGGACTTGACTGAGTCTCAATTTGTAGATGCCTCCAGAGATTATAAGATTGTAGATGATAGAAACTATGTTAATTAGGTTTCTATTGCAGATCTTCAAAGAAAATTTTTCATCTTGCAGAGGTAGAAGGAAGATTTTATGAGACGTTATGCCCACCTTGGATACTTGGTTATATCCAGACATGTCTCTATATCAAATGCATTGCTGAAAGCAGAAAAACTTGAGAAGATGAACATTGTTCCATCCACCCTGGAAGAAGGAGAAGAATTTCTAGCAGAATTAGAATCTCTGCATAAACCTATTTCTAGGGAAAAAAGAGTCTGGGATGATGGAAATCCAACTTGGGAAGTGGCTCTCAAGGAGTTACAGGGTGCCCCCAGTTCTTGATTTGAAGTTTTTATCTTTTCCCTGTCCTTTGTCTTTGATGTCAAAGGGGGAGAAGAGGAGAATAGTATTTATAAAGAATGTTATGTTATGTGTTTTTGTCCTATACATATGTTAGTGGGAGTTGAGTACATTAGTGTTGCACAATATTTTGTTTTGAATCTATTAGCTCTCAAAAATGCAGGCAAAATGCCTCAAGAGGTTGCCAATCTCTTGGTACATTTTAGGGTAACAGACAAAGCCAAATGATTTAAGCTTTCTACTCTTCAGGTGTTGCTGGACCTAGGTGGGTGTACCTATATGAATTGGGCAGACTTGACTTATGCTTATCTCCTTCACAGTGACTTGCCCACGATGGCAGATTGAGGTGGACAAGTGAGAACTGATCTGGTGTAAACTGTATGAAACTAAAACCTAATATGTTTGGTTAACAAATGTAAAAAGGAATTGAATAAAATCAAATGATGAAACTGCAGAGACCAGTGCCTTATAGGGTGTGCGGAGTCAAAAGAAACCTAAAACAAGAACCTCTTTCTGGCAAGTATTCAAGTTGTTCAGCATATGATTTAGTTTATAACTTGTATAAACACGCAAGGTTATGATTACTGAGTTCTTCTTAATGATCCAACTGACATTCCCTAATTACTATGATCAACTTAAAGGATTTAATCTTTACTTGAAAGAACCAATTAATTGATCATACAGACACAACAAATGTGCACTGATAAACTAGATATAAACTTGTTACACCAATTTAAATAACCAGAAAAAACCAACTTTGGAGACAACTCAATAATGCTTTCAATAGACACAATAAACAACTGATACCAGAAATAGTTGCACCATATTAAAGGATTTCCATCGATATCTCCATAATTTCAAACATGCATCATAGTCTCATATTGCAAAACATTGTATTCTGCTATATTTTTTTTCTATCCTATCTTCTATCCTATTCTACTTATCTCTATTTCGTTTCTGAAATAGATATTTATACATCAAATACATGAAAGGACATGTCCTTTCAGAAATGTCATATGTTTACATAACAAATAGATTAAAGGATAATTAAGCTTTTTTTAGCCACAAATGAGTTTTAGTTAGATGATCCAAATAATCTTGGTGCTCATGAGTATCTGCATCTCCAACCGCATTCCGGATTGAGATTTCCATCCTTATCATCTTTTCGTTCTACTCGCTCACCTCATCCAATGTCGTGCTTTCAGCAGTAGCGACCTTCAGGATTTCATTCAGTATTGACTCACTCTCACTTTTCCAACTGGAAGCTTCCTTAAGTTCCCCTCTGTCATCAGATAATGTAGTCAATGTTTTCTTAGTGAAATTTATCAACCCCTGTTCATCCCCTTGCAATTCTTGGTAGAAGTTTCGATGTTTATTTATAATATGATTTACAGCTTCAATTGTTGCACTGTTAGAGGCATCTCTCTGGTTTGTTTCTTGAAACTTCTCCATAATCCGTCCATCCATCCTTTTATGCTCCTTCAATGCAGCAAGTGTGTGAGAATACTTTCCCCAGAGTTTATTCATCCAAGATGTCAAACTATCCTGCCTTTTCTTGATCATTGCTACAATTGCATCATGTTTTCCTTGGGAATAAGCACTTGATCCTTCCCAATGATCCTTTGACTGAGAACTTTCACCTTGGGTAAGCAGCCTGGGTGTCTTCATAGTAACACCTACTAAATCCTTTAATCTATCATTTTCTCTCAACATCCTTTTGTTATTTAGTTTGTACATTTCCCTTTCTTTTATCAACATTTGAATTTGTGCTTTGTTCAATTTTGCAATATTTATCCCAATTTCTGTGGTAGCCACAGGATCAGCTTCCCCAACCTTTAAATTCATGACATGTCCAAATGCTTTCTCAGTATCAATAACTATTGATTTTCTGTGGGGTGGGTATAAGGCCCAAATCATCAATGATCCTTCATCTGTATTATATTTAGATCCTGCATACACTTTTGTTACCTTTTCTTTGTCAAGTTTGTGTGTAGCATTACTGTCCTTCAAGAAACTATCAAAGACAAGTGCAGAATTGAGATCCAGCCTAGGAAAGATCATGACACCAACATTTTCCAACATTTTTCTCCCCTTCTCAGGGGTCATACCTGTCATCTCTTCATCTACACACCTCCTTAATTCATTCAGCAATTGCTCCTCATTTCCTGTAGTAACATCATCAACCTTCTCTCTTATTTCCTTTCCCTTCTGTTTATACAAAAATGCTTTGAATTCTGGGAATTTATGAACTCATCATTTGAAACAAATGATCTGTACTCAATATTCCTCACATCTGCCTCTTCACTTTCTTCAATACTCAACTCTCTGGATGGGAAAATATATTGTTGAGTTCTTAATTTGGATGCCTTCCAAGTTGGCTTTGTGGCACATTATCTTTAGGTGTCTCTTCCCCAGAAGACAACTGCTCTGCATCTTGCAGCCCTTGATTATATCTTTCAACCACCGTTTTTGCTTCCTCTTCTTCTAGATTCTAAATCATATCATCAAAGTGATAGGGAACATGCAATACCCTCCAAAGTTTATCTTCATTTTAGCATAATTAATATACCCTTCTGGGTCAAAGTTCTTTCTGGGTGGTCCTCTCTTCATATTGTACTGAAGCAACTTGTCAAGGATCAAATTATATCCTTCTTTGGCCAACACAATAAAATCTCAAAAACATAATGTACTAGGAATAAAAGCCTACTTCCCAAAAGAGCTAAAATTCATTACACTGCAGTAATCCATCTGTCTGACAATCTCCAAATATGCAATTATGTTTGGGACTATTTTTGGCAAAAGGAAAGGGGCATCTTCAAACCCATAAATTCTAATCATGGTAGCTCCCTCCAAGAAATACCAATCTCCCCAATTATGATCAATTGGCCCATTGAAATCCTTTGGTCGAAGAAATCTCTTTATTTCTTCAGATAGAGAATAATTACAAGGATAATTGTACAATCTGTACAATGTTTTCACAAAATATTCTTCAAAATGAATAAAGCTAGAATTAGCAAACCTGCTATCCCAAACAGCAGTCCACAATTGGATAGGTAATGTCTCACCATCTTTACTGAACTGAGAAATCCTCATCTCCGGAGGCCATAGTCCCAACTCTTGTCCAAAGTATAACACCATGTGCATCAATAATGAGTAATGCCTGAGATGAAAAGTAGATGATCCTCCTTTGATAGCCATTAATCCTAAATCAATCCCCTTAAAAATGTATGAGGCATAGTCAAATGGCCTAGAATTGTGGTATTGGATATATGTTGCAATTATCATTCGCACAATTGACATATATTTTGGGGAATCCATTCCCAATACCTGGAAAATTGAGAAGTAAGTGTACTTCATGTAAGGTTCAAATAGGTCCACATGATACAGAGGTCCATCACTATCCTATAAAGGAACTGGTTTTCCATCCTGCTTAGTCCTATGAATTGGCAGCCTCCAACCCTTGTAAATCGTATCCATTCTTGAGAAATCCTTCTCCAATTCCTCATATATGATCTCTTCATTGCTAAACCCTCCCAAATTGAAAACCTCCCCTATTGCCTCCTTTGAAAAATGTATCTGTGGTTTTCCAGACAGGTCACAAATAGCTTTATTTTTAGGGTCATAATGATCAACTAGCAATTTCACCAATTCTGCATTTATAAATACATTAGGGCACACCAGTTTTCCCAAATTCAGTTTCCATGGATTGCAAACTATTTCAAAATAGTTTCTTCGATGATAATGGAAATTGAACAATTCATACCCTCTTATTTGAGTCCAAACGTCTCCTATAAATTTGCATTTATCATCTAGTTTTTCAAGTTCTGCCCTAAGTTGTGTAGATCTTCTGGCTTTAGGCCCAGAACTAGGCAATTGGTCAATGAGGTCCTGATTCAATCTTCATTCTATGCCCTCTTGTTCCCCTTCGATTTTTTGTTTCTTCCCCTTTGTTTGACTTCCTTCACTATTTTTTCTACTTTAACTTTTCCAGAGCTATGGGACTCCATTCTTCAAAATTACAGTAATTAAAACCAGAGGAATTAAGATGTAAAAACTTATTGTATCTGCTTGAAGCCTTCAGAATGAAAGAATTCCTTGGCTCCACGTTCACCTTGTTGATTCTTCTGCTATCAATTCAACACAAATGCTTTCAATTGAATTCTCCCTGTTATATTTCGTCATGCCATTAATGTGTCAGTTGAAGCATGAGTGAAAACTTATTTGAAACTCATACTGTCGCATCAAATGTCTTGTCGGTGAGACATTTTCAAATCTGGGGCGATGATCTTTTGCAATGTTCATTAAAACCTTTTGCCAAAACATCCTATGGTCTCCCCGAAACCTTGAAGTCCTACCGACAGGTATTACTTTAGTTTTATGTGTAATGCCAAGAAAATGCAGAAAGAAACATATCAAGAGAAAACATGCAATGCAAATCTAAATGCAAATCTAATGCTAAGCAACAAAGAACAAAGGAAAGTCAAAAACGTAAATAAAACTAAACAATGTCACCAAATTGCTACGTATTTCCATGATTCATCTCGATTGCCCTTCTCCATTTTTCTATTGTAGTATAATTTCCCTCAGATTTCTCGTAAGTTCGTGCAAGTATAGCCTAAGATAGTGATTTAGCAAAACATCGAAGATTCAAGATAAGTGCTCTCAAAAGTCATAAGATTTCACGAGTTTTCGAAAGAGATTGGAATGAAGAATGACAGATCAATTTATAGAAAATTGATTATTCGAATGACAGGCCAAGATTGAAAGATCAACGGACGGTTGAGATCAACTGATTAGACATGCATTCTGATAACTGTCAGTAGTGACATGAGTGATACAAATTAGAAATAGAATTAAAGATTAGATAAATGATTTAATCTTCGAGTTCGGTATTTGAAAACAAAAGAATTATCTTTGCATGACAAAGATGAAGATGGATTAAAGCAACTCTTGTTCGAATGCACGGACAAGGTTTAATTAATTAAATAGGAATATTTAATTAATCTGCATGTACACGCAATTGAGTTAGCACTGGATGATTGAATGATTTAACGAAGAGATTACTCGAGAACGCCACTCAGACATTAAAGCAAGAGTTAATTGAGCGATTTGAAATAGATCTTTGACTCGAGTACAAGTGAATACTTAGATAACTCACACAATTATCTAAATATAGAGGAATGTGTTAAAATAGAATTCATGAATTAAATAATTTATTTAATTCAAGATTTGATATTTGAAGAATAATTAAATAAATAAGATTTATTTAATTAAGTGATGAAGGGATTTAAATGAATAATTAAATAAATAAAGAATTTATTTAATTATAGTTGAAGTATGATAAAGAGTAAATTAAATAAAAATTTATTTAATTTGACAAGAAGGATAAGCTTAATTAGTAATATAATTAAATAAAAAGAGTTTATTTAATTAATCAGATAGAATAAAGAAAAGTGTGAATTAATTAAATAATTAAGATTATTTAATTAATAGAAGAAATGAATACTATAGAGAATAATTAAATAATGACCATGGAGAATACGAATTATTAAGAATATTGAAGTCGCGGGCTTAAACCAGATTTCAGTGTCTACATTATGTGTTGCTGTGACAATTCTGAGTCAGGGAGACGTCTCATAGATTGCATTGTGTCTTATCGAGATACACCCCATGGTAACTTTCTAGTCGCTGAGAAAATATCATACTTACACCGATGAAACCACACCTCGATGTGACTTTGAAAACTCGAAAAGACTCATACTGATGTCAATTGTCTTTCTGAACCTATTTCTCCAATATGTTCTATTCGGTGAGACTCTCCCAGAAGTATTTCATTGATGTAACTTTCATATTTGGTGGAACTCATGTCGATGACCTTTTTTCTCGCCGATACATATCTCTATCGGTGTGACATTTGAGTCGGCAAGACTATATGACTTCATCCTAATAGTCTTCTGATGGAATCCCTTTGCTCTTTATTGGCAAGACCCGATGCTTTCGATAAGACCTCACTCCGATAACATTAGTTTGGCCAAAATTCTTTTCATGCGCTGGTCGGTGAGACACATATGAGTTCGTTATGACTCATCCCGATAATAATTCTCTTGTCGATATGATTCTTCTGTCGTCGAGACAATAAAATGTATCATGTCGATAGGCTACAAAGACATACATTAGTAACAATGCCAAATGGATCGGGGAGACCTTCATTTTGTCTTGCCGATATGGGTAATACAATGAAATATCTAGGACTAGATGGATTCTAATGGATCATATGAAAAAATATGAGCAAGATGTTAAGAGGAGGGAATTTTATGCTTATGATGAGGACTTATTTTGGAAACTCATGAATACAATTGACTGTAAAATTTTCAAAATTTTACAGTTCTAACATAATCAAGTCTCATTTTTGGCACATGTTGCCATCAATGATAAAGGGATGTATTTACCCAGTTCATCAATTAGCAGTGAGCCATACCTTTCTATATCTTGGCAATAAGCCATTTTTGTATTCAAGTTGTGAGAATTTCAAGGATAGTGTATCTTGGTAGTGAGCCCTGTAATATCTTATAATGAATTATAATATATTGTGAGCTAATCATCATCGTGGTTTTTCCCTTTTTGGGTTTTCCACATAAAAATCCTAGTGTCAATGTGTTATGATCTCTTTTATGTTTTGGTTTACTCTTGCAGCTAGATGTGGATTGATAATTGGATGGTTAGTAATTAATTATGTTAGTAGAATATTGATTCACCCCCCCTCTCAATATTTAGTGTATTCAACAGATTAAAGACAAACAGACAGTGCTATCTATATCTCTTTCCAGTTGAAGATAGCTAAGGTGATTTCTGATGTTGATTCCCATTGTTAGAAGGATACATCCTAGGACATGTTATCAGATGATTTGATTTAGGATAAGGTGTGTGATAAGCCATTGATACAAACTTCAATAACTCATTTACCTATGATCTAGACTTTAGATTTTGAATTTTTAAGGCTTTTCTAATATTTGAATGTTTAGGGATTTTCTAAGTTTTCCAAATGTTTTGGGGTTTTCCTAAGTTTATGAATGTTAAGGGATTTTCTGATATTTGAATGTTTAGGGATTTTCTAAGTTTTGAACAAGAACCTAACCTAAAATATTATCCTAGGGGCCTCGGGGGCTTATCAAAGATGAGCTTTGTGTATGTTATACACACAAACACCACGTAATTCGACTAACTTGACTTATTGTCGATGAGATATGAATAGTTGATGGAATTTTAGTTTATTATGAGAAACTCCTAAAGACTGACCTAGGGTGTCTCAGGGGCACATCAATGATGGCCTTGCATATGTTCAATCTCAGAGACTCATAGTTTGACAAGTCCCTATTTTTGGATTTTCAATGTTTTGACATTTTTTATGGATTTTTGATGTGTTTTGGATGTTTTGGATTTTGAATTTATAATTTTTGAATGTTTTTTGGATTTTAGATGTACGGGATTTTGAATGTTTTTGGATTTTCAATATGTCCTTTCATAACTTCAATTGTAAGTCCAACCATCGAGCTCTATGGGTATTCCTTGCATACTCATACATTATATTGTCATGATTTGTAGACATAAACTGATATACTAGAATCTTTTGAATAACCAAAGCATACATTTTTGTTGCTTTACCATTTTTTGCATTGTAGGCAATTTTCTTATACTTGTTTAATTCTACTAGTTCATTTCCAACCACATGTGTACTTTCCATATGTTCACATATTAGCATATGTTGCAACCCACCACAATGCTGAAATTTTCCATCCAAGCATAATTTCTTATAGAATAATTGACCTTCCTCTCACATAAAATTATTGATATGAAGTCTCTTGAAGACGTAGGTGGGCCATATATGCCACATTCCTAAAAAATATTGTTACTATGCAAATCTAAACATATAGACCGATAAACATAAAAATGGTTAGAAAACTTAATATGTACTCTACAACAACAAGTAGTGCATGTGTGGTTTATTTTGACATAGAAAGGCTTTAGCATTTCAAAATATCTTTGAAAAATTTTAACTTGAGGATACATCTTGAGAAATTTACTAAAAAATTGTGTCTGAGTCATATCCAAAAATGCTATGTATGTGGCTCACACTTTCGACTACCAATTCTCCTTCTTACCACATCCCTTTGATTTGGAGATACCCTTGTGTTATTCTTCTAAAATTATTCAATTGGGGATCTCAATGCTTCAAAAATTGGTTTATATTTTTGTGGTAGTCTACACTAGAATGCCCATAACTCATTGTCATTAGTGTCCTCAATTCTTTGGCACCTTCCAATGGCTCTCAATAAAGTTTTTCTATTTATTATCAATGATTGACTTATCTTTCTAATGATACAACCCTATACCTTACACCCTTAATCCCTCAATCCTCAACCCTTAAACCCTCAACCTTTAAACCATTAAACCCTCAATCCTTAAACCTTAAACCCTATCCCTAAACCCTCAACCCTCAACCCTAATCCCTCAAACCTCAAACCTTAAACCCTAATCCCTCAACCCTCAATAATAATCCCTTAAAACCTATACCATCAACACTTAACACTATACCCTATATCATATGCCTTCACCCTATGCCTTATATCCTCAACCCTATACCATATACCCTCAACCCTTAAACCCTTAAACCCTTAAACCCTTAAACCTTAAACCCTTAAACCCTAAACCCATAAACCTTAAACTATAAACCCTATCCCTAAACCCTCAACCCTCAACTCTATACCTTAAACCCTAATCTCTCAACCCTCAACACTTAACACTATAACCTATACCCTATGCCTTCACCCTATGCCTTATACCCTTAACCCTTTACCCTATACATTAAACCCTCAACCTTAATACCCTTAATCCCTAATCTCTCAACCCTTAAACCCTAAACGCTTAAACCCTAAACGCTTAAACCCTCAACTCTTAAACCCTAATCCTTTGACCCTCAATCCTAAACCCTATCCCTAAACCCTCAACCCTATACCTCAAACCCTAATCCCTCAACCCTCAACCATATACCTTAAACCCTAATCCATCAACCCTTAACCTTTAAACTCTAATCCCTCAAACCTCAATAATAACCCCCTAAACGCTAAACCATAAACACATAACACCATTCCCTATACCCTATGCCTTATACCCTCAACCCTCTACCCTATACATTAAACCCTCAACCCTAATACCTCGACCCTATACCTTAAACCCTTAATTCCTCAACTCTTAACCCTTAAGCCCTCAACCCTCAACCCTTAAACCATTAAACCCTTACACCCTCAACCCTTAAACCATTAAACCCTAAACCCTTAAACCCTCCACCATCAACACTGAAACTCTAAATCCTAAACCATTAACCATCAGCCATATACCTTAAACCCTAATCTATTAGCCCTTAACAATAATCCCTTAAACCCTATATCATCAACACTTAACACTATACCCTATACTTTATTCCTTCACCCTATGCCTTATACCCTCAACCCTCTACCCTATACCCTCAACCCTTAAACCCTTAAACCTCCAACCCTTAAACCTTAAACTCTAAAACCTATCCCAAAACCCTCAACCATCAAACCTATACCTTAAACCCTAATCCCTCAACCATTAACACTTAACACTATACCCTATACCATATGCCTTCACCCTATGCCTTATACCCTCAACACTCTACCCTATACATTAAACCCTCAACCCTAATACCCTTGATCCCTAATCCCTCAACCCTTAAACCCTAATCCCTCAACCCTGAACAATAATCCCTTAAACCCTAAACCCTCAACACTTAACACTATACCTTATACCATATGCCTTCACCTTATTCCTTATACCATCTACCCTATACACTAATCCCTCAACCCTAATACCCTTAAACCCTCAACCCTTAAACCCTTATCCCTCAACCCTCAACCCTAAACCCTATCCCTAAACCCTCAACCCTCAACCCTTAAAGCTTAAACCCTAGACCCTATACCTAAACCTTCAACTCTCAACCCTATGCCTTAAACCCTAATCCCTCAAACCTTAAATCATAATCCCTCAACCCTCAACCCTCAACCCTATACCTTAAACCCTAATCTCTTAACCCTCAACCATTAAACTATCAACCATTAAACCCTTAACCCTTAACCCTTAAACCCTCAACCCTTAAACCCTAAACCCTTCAACCCTCAACCCATAAACCTTAATCCCTCAACCCTCAACCCTTAAACCTTAAACCTTAAATATCCCTAAACCATCAACCCTCAACCCTATACCTTAAAACATAATCCTTAAATATTCAACCCTTAAACCTTAATCTCTCAACCCTTAACCCTAATCCCTTAAACCCTCAACCATTAACCCTTAAACCCTCAACCCTCAACTCTTAAGCCCTCAACATTTAAACTATTATCCCTTGAAAAGGTGAAAAATAGGGTTTTTGTGGGGTTGATTGAAATAAAAAGGGGGTTCACCAAAATTATAGTAGATAAGCTTATTCTCCACTATTTCATTCAAGAAATGAGATCCAAACAATGAAATGACTATCAACCAAAAGGTGAGTCAAATCAAGGTGTGAGCCTACAAATTTCCTTTTTATGTAAGGATGGGGGTCCTAATTATTTAACGGAACTTTGTGGAGAAAGATTAAAAATATAAAAACAACTTCAAAATGCAAGCTATAAAGTGCCTCTAGAAGGTTAACCTCAATTCTAATGGAACCAAAAACTAAAATACAGATCTGAGAATGGGAAAGTGGTGTGTACTAGTTGCCAAAAGTGTCTTTTCAAAGAAAACTAAGGACTCATTTTCCCTATGGCGAATGGGTCCTGGATAGGGCTCTATAAAAATGCTTTCTAGGCTCTCTTATGTTGTGTCTACACTCCTAGATTCCTGAATCCCATAGTTGAAAAGCTGGAAATAAATTTTGTAGGTCAGTTTTTGTGAAATTGCAAGAGTGATGACAACAAATGAAACTTTGAAAACTTTGAAATTTTTCTCTCCAAGAGATCTTCCACCTAAAATATGCAAACACACATCAAGAGGGAAAAATATTGTTTTGTTGGTGAATGGGGATTTGCTTGGTCAAAACCCATTTTGGTAATTAAAATTTATAATGAAATCAAATAGCATGAAGGAATGATGAATGAACAAATGCAATGTCACAACTCACCAAACCCTTGTTTGAACCTTGGAATATGGATCTATAACTTGCATGAGATGGCTTCAGTGTCTGTGGGCTTTGTCGAAGTGACAAGAATTCTTTCGATAGGAATTTTAAGGATCACTCTCCAATGGATTGATAAGGAGTAAGGAGAGATTGATCACTGTGTGAGATAATGGGAGATTTCTCTTCAATGGGTCAATGATCTTCTTATCGGCATGACAAGGGCATTGTTAGCTCTCAAAAATGCAGGCTGAATGCCTCAAGAGGTTGCCAATCTCCTGATACGCTTTAGGGTAACAGACAAGGTCAAGAGAACTCAACCTTCTACTCTTTAGGTGCTGCAAACCTGGGTGGGTGTACATTTCTGAATAGTGCAGACTTAACTTGTGATTATCTTTCTTGAAATGCTTTGTCCCCAATGGCAGATAATAGTGAACAAATGAAAACAAACTTGATAGCTATCTTCTGATCTAAATCCTAGAATGCTTAATTAACTGATAAAAAGAGATTGAATGAATTCAAATAATGAAATTACAGAGACCAGTGCCTTATTGGGTATGCGGAGTCAAATGAAATAGAAGTGGGCAACTTATTCTTGCAGAAAATCAAATTGCAAGCATATGATCTGTTCATAACTCGTATAAACAATGCAAGATTATGACTACTGAGCTCTTCTTTAATAATCTACATGAATCTTCCTGATTACTATGATCAACGAAAAGGATTTAATCTTTACTTGAGAGAACCAGTTAATTAATCACACAAATACAGCAAATGTGCATTGACAAACTGAACATAAACTTGTTATGCCAATTTAAACAACCAGAAAGAATCAAATTGGAGACAGCTTCAGCAATATTTTTCAATAAACTCAATAGACAATTGATACCAAAAATAACCTGCCACACCGGCTGATTCCCATTGAATTCACCATTTTAAAACATGCACATAGTCTCTGATAAGAGAAAATTATTCTACTATAGCCATTCCTAATCTACTGTATGTGATCTAAAATCTCATCTAAAATCTCCTTATACTCAATTACAATATGGGTGCATATTTATACACCAGCATTAGGAATCATATCATTTTGAATTCATGTCAGCCCCCAATGGCATTTTAGAAAATCTCACATGTCGGCCCACAGCATTTGAATTCTGTATTAAACAATCACCAACCCTTCGCCAAGATAGTCCCGAAAGTATGCCGAAGGAAAAATAACGTTAATCGCTACTGCCCGTGTTCCTCTGCTCCTCGCACTTCGCTGTGACCACCAGTTCACTACGCCGAAGACAAGAAATTTTGATGTAGCCTTCTTCCATCAAAGAGATGTCACATAGATTTGATTATGCTCTGTCGATACATACTTCACTTCCCATATGTCGCTGTAACCCAAGATAACTCTCACTGAAATGCACCTTTCTCTAACTCACTATTGCTGTAACTTGATGGTGTCGGGAAGACCTTATAAAGAATCCACCTTGTTCTGCCGAAATTTCCTTTATCTCCCGAGTCACCAGGACAACAGAAAACTCCTACCGACAAAGTCCCCCTGTGCTGATGACCCTCTTCACATCTTATTAGCAAGACACTACTTCGATATACTTTAGTCTCGCCAATGTACATTCCTCGTCGCCGGTCAGTAAGACAATGCTCAATCACCAAGACCACCTGCTGAAAACCTTTAGCTTGGTTGAAACATTTCCATATGCACCAGTCAGAGAGACAAAATGTTTTTGCTATGACCCTACATCGATACTCATCAGTTTGGCCGAAATGAATAATTGTGCACAGTCGATATGACATGTGGAGATCGCCGTGACATTATATCGAGGCCTCAATCCTTTGCCGATAGAACCTTTGATACGCCTTTTGACAAGACATTCATATTTCGTTATGAACTTCACCCGAATATGACTCCTATGCCGATATGTGTCTTTTCTGTTGCCGAAACAATAGAAACGTCTTGTCGATAGGCAACAGACATTTGCTGGCAGAAAATGGATCAGAGAGACCCAAATGTTGTTATGCCGAGATAGACCAGAATGTGAAAAATGCATGACACGATGGAAACACGAGATAAAGTATGCAAAATGTAAGCCAGATGTCATGATGGAAGGGAAGATGTGCTTACGATAAGGACTCATAAGGGACTTAGGGGGATAAAATTTTGTGAAATTAGGCAGAAATTTACAGTCCCAACATGCATATCAGAGAGATTCTAGGAGAAGTCTCCTCGATGAAGTGACAAGGAGCATGGAAGCGTTATCAGCAAGACTATATGGCGTCAGTGAGACCTTTGTCAATGTCTCTTCGACATGGAAATGTGAAAGCAGTGCTAGAGTGGGACCCAGTCATGATGATGTGGGTGATAGTGATGATGAAGATGACATGTGGCATGACAAAATTGAGTGAACAATAATCCACATCCTTGTTGTGGATTACAGAGCTATGACATTGTGATGAGGTTGATAGGAGATGTCATCAATGGCCTTCATCAACATGATTGATGATCGTCATTAAGATCTATTTGGGTGTCTCTTTGATAGTTTGATATGTGCTTGATTAGAGAGAGAGATGCAAATCAGAGGTAGTTTCATGATTGTCTTGGTGACATTCTAATGGTGGAAGATTGATGGTGATGATTAATGCAGTAGGATCTAATGGTTCCTGCATTTCGCACTGAAATGTTGGTGGGGCCCAATCAAATGCACGAGGTTAGCTGAATTGGTGGAAAGCTTCCATGTCAGTCAACATATAGTAGTGGGACCTGACGATGGTGATAAAAAATTTGAGCTAAGGTTCATCGGTGATACAAAATGGTGTTGGCAAGACATTGAAGGATGTCTACTCGACAACCTGATCACCATTCCATCGGTGAGACATCGATAGTCTGGTAGGAATTTGAATCATGTTTTTTCGACACAGTGATAAAGAGGAACATTCACTCATTGAAGTGGCATGATGGTTTCAATGGGAGTTATTCAAATGTCTCTTTGATGGGGCAATAAGGTGAAAAGAAAAGTGGGACCCAATAAGAAGGTGACGGTGTTGGATGGTGATGTCTGCTGATAGATGATGACTAGTGATTGCTTGATAGGAAATTCACAACCTCATTATGAATTGTGTGGAATATGGGCCCATGTTTCTTCTCATGTGTTTGAAGGTGATTCATATCGAAGATAAAGATAGATGTCAGTAGGACTATGGTATATGTCTCTTCAACAAAGCAACATGATAAATACCCCCAAGATTAACAATGCAAATTTGAAGAATGCTAATTCGACGATGGGGATTTGAAGGTGCTCACAAGATTGATGGACAACTCACATCCTTGTTGTTAGTTATGTGACAATCGGTAGATCCTACGTATGATGAGCGAGTAGAAAATAAAAGAGAATGGTGGATGTCGATGAGAATTTAGTAAATATTTCCTTGATAGAGCGACATGTGATGCACATTGAAACTGAACCCTAAGATTGACAAAGGAGATTTGAATGATCGTTCTGCTTATTGAACGGTCAGGATTTCAAGACACGGAAATGAACGAGCATCACAAGATTAGGGAGCGAAAGGAGAAGATCAATGACTAGAATTCAAAATCAAAGATCTATAATAGATCAATAGTGTGAACAAGGGTTCTTGACTAGTAACTGACTCAGGTGAAAGAATTAATTGGTCCAGTTGTACCTGTGACCAAGGTCGGTGAAGATTTGATCTTCAAGGTGGGGATACAGATCAAAGATATGATCAAGATAAAATTAGATCAAATTAACAAGAGAATGCATTTAATACATATCTAATTCTAGGGTTTCATGAGTTGCTATTCTTAGAAAATTCTCTATAATAGAATTAAATGTTATGTGGCTCGAGGTAGAGGAAGCTTACTAGTGAAGTTAGTATGTGAATAAAAACCTAGCAATAAGCTAGAGATGATCTAGACAGTGGAGATAATCTTGAGGTATGGATTGTGGGTCAATGAAAAAGAAATCAAATCTAGATAATTGTCATTGTTGGTGTATCTTCCATGAGTGAGCAGTGAGTTTATTCTGCAAGCATAGAGAGAGTTGAAAAGAGTAATGCATAGCTAAGTTGTAGCAGACAGAGTAAGAAGAAGTAACCTAGACTGTAATGTAGATAATTATCTAGGTGAGTATATGTGAAAGTGAAAAAGAGCACAAAGAGAGGGTTAGAGATAGAACATTGATTTTTCTATGTGCAGAAGAGAGAACTACAAAAGGATGTGTTGTTGAGAGTGTAGCTTCAGCAGTAGAGTGTGTATTGCAAAATATGCAACAATATATTGAATGTAATGATGCATGATTAGGTTTTGTAGAACCAAGTTTTATGCATACTTGTGTTCGGTATCACAGAGTTTGTAGCCTCATTATACTGATTTGTAGCTTAGATCAGGGTGTTGTAGCATCCTTGAAGTTGTAGCTTCTAAATCAGGGATTTTTTGCTTCCTTGGAGTTGTAGCTCTTAAATCAAGGTGTTGAAGCATCCTTGGGTTGTATCCCTAAACATTATGATAGAGATTTATTTTGTGATGTTTCATTTGAGTAGTAGACTCAAGCAGCCTTGGTCACTGTGGTTTTTCCCATTTTGGGTTTTTTGCATATATTTGGTGTTGTGGTTTGTGTTGGTTGCATGTTTATGTTTACATCTTTTAGTTTTCAATCTACACAGTAAGACTTTGAGTAGGAAATCTGCACAAAGTATTTGGAGCTAAGGAACTAATTTGCATTATGTTTTTGAGAGCCAAAGTTTTAGTATCTATTGACTCACCCCCCCTCTTAGTAGATCATTGTGTTCCAACAATTGGTATCAGAGCCCTAGTTTCCCTAGGAGAAGCTTAATCAGCTTAGGGTAGATCTTGGATAAGGTGAACACAATGGTTAGTTAGGAAAGTTAACTTGAATATGATGGACCTATCTTTGATGGATCAAGATAAATTTTTTGGAGCTCACTAATGGAAGCTTATTTGGGATTCAGAGGATTTTATATTTGGATGTTAATTGTAAATGGATATACAATATCTGCTACACCTCCAATAACTGAAGCGGAAAAGAAGGCATATGAGGATAATGCTACAGCAAGAGATATAATTCTTCATGGACTGTAAATTTCTATGTTGGTCAAAGTCATACATTGTCAAACAATGCATGAATTTTGGAACAAGATGAAGAGAATGTATAAAGAGGATGTCAAATTTGAGATGAAGGCCTTGATTCAAAAATATGAAAGAGAATCCGAAAATCTGAAGACAAGTAAAGATGAGAATATTGTAGACACATCCATAAGAAATTTTGTAGGTAGAAGGGAGATGATAGATGCATCTACTTCTAGATCAAAGGAGACTGATGAAGAGGAAGTTGATTGAATCAAAATATTTAGAAGAGGCTCTAGAAGATGCAAAGGTAAGCTACCTACTAAAAGTTTTTATTCTCATAGAATAAGTCCCATTGATGTTGAATGTTTTCACATTAAAAAGGATAATCCTAAGAAAGAAGAGGATAGTAAGAATAAGGAGAAAAATAATCTCCCCATAGATGAAGAAGGTGGATCATCTGATGTAAATGGTAGATCAAATGATGAACATGGAAGTTTCTATGGGTGTGACCCATTTGGAACCACCTCTAATGAAGAGCTTGAGAGGTTTGACAATGATGAAGTGGACCTTGAAGGTAAACTCATTTGTGCTCTAAATGAGATTAAAAGTTTCAAGGAGAATGAAGAACAAAGGTTGCATGCACAAAAAGAGATAGAAAGACTAACTAAAATCCTTGAAGTTTCTAACCAAATAATAGTTAATTTGAAAACACATGTAGAGGAAGCATGCACAAGCAATACCAAATTAAATACCTCTAGAAAAGAAAAATCAGGAAAAGGAACTGCTGGAGTGAAGAAAGGAAAAGAAGAAAAGAAGCCTGCCACTGTTGGGATGAAAAAGCTAGATAAAAAGAAGATGATCATAGCAAAGAAGAAGATGGAGAAATAAAACCCTGAAAATTTGAGAAAGAAGCAGCATACAAAGGGAACTAATAAAGAAATATTTACAAGGATGATTCACATGAAGAAGCAAAGGACAAGAAGGTCATCTCGTCATGTTCAAAGGAACGCTATGACTAGGTACTCTCCATATTTTAATGGTTATTGTTAAACTTGCAATTAATTTGGCAATAGGTCTAGAGAATGTAGAATTGCAATTAGAAGAAGCACTAAATATGTAAATAGAAATTCATTTTCTCCTATAAGAAATATGTATGCTACAAGTGTGACAACTTTGGTCACATAGCTAAATATTGTAGATTAGATCTTGCAAGACCTACAACATAGAGCAAGAGGAAGAATACAAGGAAAGATACACCATCCAGAGCAAATAATTGTCAACATACTTTTGTGAAGAAGGTAGGTGTGATAGAAAGGCATTCAAAGAAGGTCTAGAGAGAGAAATACTAGTAGGAAGTGCTCCATGAGGCTACTTCTTCTTTACATCACTAATTTGTAGTGATGGGACATGATTCCAAGGGAATTTTAATTGGAATCTTATTTATCCCTAGAAAGAGAAGAAAGATATCAAGTCAGGTAAAACATGTTTTACAAATTTCTAATGATGTGATGGTTGTGCATGTATGGTCACATTCTCTCTTTGAAATACTCACCAGAGGGTAAGAACATCAACAACAAAATGGATAGTCAGTTGCAATAATTGATATCAACCATTGGTATCAATCATTGAAGAAAAAGTGGAGTAGATGCTCCGTTAAGAAAAATGCTTCTTTCCTGTAAGAGAATAGATATGACTAAAAGGCATCTGTTCTATGTATATTGTTTTTAAATTGGTATCAGACCATTAAAATTGGTTCAGAATAGGTTAGTTGGTACAAATCCCCTAAAATGAAGCCAGTGAAGAATGGAGCAAGGTCTAAGGGGAAGCTTCTATTGGTATCAAAATGATAATCAGTATTAGAGCATGATATCATCAATTGGTGTCAAGTATATGATTCAATTCACACAGACCATGAATCAAAATATCTATAATTGATATCAGACCTAATTGGCACTAAGTATGTAATGGTACTTAACTGGAATCAGTCATTTTTTTAAATTGGTACAGAGTGGTTAGAGCATATGGTTTTTTCATTGTAGTAAAAAGGTTGAATACAGTGATTGGCATGAGAGAAAAAAAAATTATTCAGTTGGTATCAGTCAAAGGAGGAGCTGAGTCATTTTTCCATTGCTAGGAAGAAGTGAAGGCTATAGCAGTATGGTGACCTCAATAAAGTAGAGGAGAAAGGATGAGTAATGCACAAACTAGAGAATAAAAGAGAAAGTTGTGAAGATGCTCACAAGGATGAGCAAAGGATAATGCTTTCAAGAGGAGTGATTTGATACAATGCAAGGTGAAGAAACTCACTATTCAACACCAAATAAATTGACTCAAACAATAAAACCAACCTTTGATCACAAAATCACTCAACTTCCCTTAAAACACCCAACAAGAGGCTTCTAGCCTTCCCAATTCAACAAATGGAGTTATCTTGTAGAGAAGGTCATACAATGTTCAACCAAACATCAAATTAGACTTGTCTTAGATCCCAAAACATTTCCCTAAAATATCTCAATAGGTTTCTTTGTACCAACATGGAGAAACAACAAACTGCCCCTGCAAAAGGCTACTCAATTAGCCCAATTTAACAAAGGAGGTCCCTCTTAATCATCTACCCTTCACAAAAACTCATTAAACAGTCATAAGTTATGTTTCAAAACTTCAAATTTCAACATTTGTTTCCACATACAAGGTTTTTACATTGTTGATCCCATAAACCCTCCATTTACATGCAATACACTAGGGTTTTAATGAAAGTCGTATCTTCAACCAATCACAAATTATCTGCACATGCCTAAAAATCTCACACAAAGTCAATACCATTCATATTTTTCCAAATCCACTCTTTAGTAACTCCTTTTCATATGCATTTTTGCTCTGCCCAACCCTAGAGCATCACCTCCAAGACATTAAAACACTTTATTCGACTCCTAACACCTATGAACATATAAATTAAAATAATATATTCCATTCCTCCAAGTAACATGAAACAACAGTAGCATGAATGGCTTCTACATTAATAAAACTTCAAACATAGACGTTGTTGGCCTATCACAGGCAATCTCAAAAAACTAGGTAGATCTCTCTCAAAACTTAATATTAAACCTTCAAAATGGATGGAAATAAGAGCTAACACATGTTACCATAGAACACAAAATATTTTAGAGCATCAAGTAATCTGTACAAGTCGTACATGATAGAAGTCCTGAAAACACGGAAAAATGTAGAAGAAAACGTTGTTTTTTTGTATTTGAATGCTTCAATATTTGAACCAACAACCTTGTTTGAGAATGCTTCTCTTTTAGATCTTGCAACTCTCTAGTAGCACCAATGTTCTTAGGAGGCATCTTCACCAATTTTTCACCTCACCTTACAATCACCTTTCTTCAAACCTATAAAAATCAATCAAATCACCAACAAAAGATCTTGTTCCTGAAGCTTTGATACCACTTTGATGCAATACAAAGTGGAGAAACTTGCTATTCAACACCAAATAACCTGACCCAAACAATGAAACCAACCTTTGATCACAAAATCACTCAACTTTCCTTAAAACACCCAACAAGAGGCTTCTATCCTTCCAAATTCATCAAATGGAGTTATCTTTTAGAGAAGGTCGTACAATGGCCAAACAAACATCAAATTAGACTTGTCTCAGATCCCAAAACATTTCCCTAAAAGATCTCAATAAGTTTCTTTGTACCAACATGGAGAAACAACAAACTGCTCTAGCAAAAGGCTACTCAATTAGCCCAATTTAACAAAGGAGGTCCCTCTTAATCATCTACCCTTCACAAAAACTCATAAAATAATCATAAGTTAGGTGCCAAAACTTCAAATTTCAACATTTGTTTCCACATACAAGGTTTTTACATTGTTGATCTCATAAACCCTCCATTTACATGCAATACACTAGGGTTTTAATGAAATTCATATCTCTAGGGATTTCCAACCTCTTCCAAAGTTCCAAACCAATCACAAATGATCTGTAAATGCCTAAAAATCTCACACAAAGTCAATACCATTCATATTTTTCCAAATCCACTCTTTAGTAACTCCTTTTCATATGCATTTTTGCTCTACCCAAACCTAGGGCATCACCTCCAAGACATTAAAACACTTTATTCGACTCCTAACACCTATGAACATCTAAATTAAAATAATATATTCCATTCCTCCAAGTAACATGAAACAACAGTAGGATGAATGGCTTCTACATTAATAAAACTTCAAACATAGACGTTTTTGGCCTATCACAGGCAATCTCAAAAAACTAGGTAGATCTCTCTCAAAACTTAATATTAAACCTTCAAAATGGATGGAAATAAGAGCTAACACATGTCACCACAAAACACAAAATATTTTAGAGCATCAGGTAGTTTGTACAAGCCATACAAGATAGAAGTCCTGAAAACACAAAAAAATGCAGAAGAAAACGGTTTTTTTTTGTATTTGAATGCTTCAATATTTGAACCAACAACCTTGTTTGAGAATGCTTCTCTTTTAGATCCTACAACTCTCTAGTAGCACCAATGTTCTTAGGAGGCATCTTCACCAATTTTTTACCTCACCTTCCAATCACCTTTCTTCAAACCTACAAAAATAATCAAATCACCAACAAAAGATCTTGTTCCTAAAGCTCTGATACTACTTTGATGCAATACAATGTGGAGAAACTCACTATTCAGCACCAAATAACTTGAATCAAACAATGAAACCAACCTTTGATCACAAAATCACCCAACTTCCCTTAAAACACCCAACAAGAGGCTTCTATCCTTCCAAATTCATCAAATGGAGTTATCTTTTAGAGAAGGTCATACAATGGCCAACCAAACATAAAATTAGACTTGTCTCAAATCCCAAAACATTTCCCTAAAATATCTCAATAGGTTTCTTTGTACCAACATGGAGAAACAACAAACTACCCCTGCAAAAGGCTACTCAATTAGCCCAATTTAACAAAGGAGGTCCCTCTTAATCATCTACCCTTCACAAAAACTCATCAAACAGTCATAAGTTAGGTGTCAAAACTTCAAATTTCAACATTTGTTTCCACATACAAGGTTTTTACATTGTTGGTCTCATAAACCCTCCATTTACATGCAATACACTAGGGTTTTAATGAAATTCATATCTCCAGGGCTTTCCAACCTCTTCCAAAGTTCTAAACCAATCAAAAATGATCTACACATGCCTAAAAATCTCACACAAAGTCAATACCATTCATATTTTTCCAAATCTACTCTTTAGTAACTCCTTTTCATATGCATTTTTGCTCTGCCCAACCCTAGGGCATCACCTCCAAGACATTAAAACACTTTATTCGACTCCTAACACCTATGAACATCTAAATTAACATAATATATTCCATTCCTCCAAGTAACATGAAACAACAGTAGGAGGAATGGCTTCTACATTAATAAAACTTCAAACATAGACCTTGCTAGCCTATCACAAGCAATCTCAGAAAACTAGGTAGATCTCTCTCAAAACTTAATATTAAACCTTCAAAATGGATGGAAATAAGAGCTAACACATGTTACCATAGAACACAAAATATTTCAAAGCATCAAGTAGTCTGTATAGGCCGTACAGGATAGAAGAAGTCCTGAAAACACAGAAAAATGCAGAAGAAAACGTTGTTTTTTTGTATTTGAATGCTTCAATATTTGAACCTTCAACCTTGTTTGAGAATGCTTCTCTTTTAGATCTTGCAACTCTCTAGTAGCACCAATGTTCTTAGGAGGCATCTTCACCAATTTTTCACCTCACCTTACAATCACCTTTCTTCAAACCTACAAAAATCAATCAAATCACCAACAAAAGATCTTGTTCCTAAAGCTTTGATACCACTTTGATGTTATACAAAGTGGATAAACTCACTATTCAACACCAAATAACCTGACTCAAACAATGAAACCAACCTTTGATCACAAAATCACCCAAATTCCCTTAAAACACCCAACAAGAGGCTTTTATCCTTCCAAATTCATCAAATGGAGTTATCTTTTAGAGAAGGTCATACAATGGCCAACCAAACATCAAATTAGACTTGTCTCAGATCCCAAAACATTTCCCTAAAAGATCAATAGGTTTCTTTGTACCAACATGGAGAAACAACAAACTGGCCCTACAAAAGGCTACTCAATTAGCCCAATTTAACAAAGGAGGTCCCTCCTAATCATCTTCCCTTCACAAAAAGTCATAAGTTAGGTGTCAGAACTTCAAATTTCAACATTTGTTTCCACATACAAGGTCTTACAACGTTGATCTCACAAACCCTCCATTTACATGCAATACACTAGGGTTTTAATGAAAGTCGTATCTCTAGGGCTTTCCAACCTCTTCCAAATTTCCAAACCAATTATAAATGATCTACACTTTCCTAAAAATCTCACACAAATTCAATAACATTCATATTTTTCCAAATCCACTCTTTAGTAACTCCTTTTCATATGCATTTTTGCTCTGACCAGCCCTAGGGCATCACCTCCAAGCCATTAAAACACTTTATTCAACTCCTAACACCAATGAACATCTAAATTAACATAATACATTCCATTCCTCTGAGTAACATGAAACAACAATAGGAGGAATGGCTTCTACATTAATAAAACTTCAAACACAGACCTTGTTGGCCTATCATAGGCAATCTCAGAAAAATAGGTAGATCTCTCTAAAAACTTAATATTAAACCTTCAAAAGGGATGGAAATAAGATCTAACACATGTTACCATCGAACACAAAATATTTCAGATCATCAAGTAGTCTATACAAGTCGTACAGGATAGAAGAAGTCCTGAAAACACAGAAAAATGTAGAAGACAACGTTGTGTTTTTTCATTTGAATGCTTCAATATTTGAACCAACAACCTTGTTTGAGCCTTCAAGAGGCTATATAAACTTTTTCCCTCCAAACATAACCAACAAAACTTCCTAACTACCTTTTAAAGTCTGAATCTCTTCATATTCCCCTAAAACTACATTTGACAACTTTTATTTTACACTTGACAATATTTGCATTCTTGTTCAATTTTTTTTTACATTTAGACTCAAATGACTCTAAACCATTCAATTACATAATAAATGGTCTTTTAAACCTTATTTAACTTAAATTTACTCAAAACACCCCTACTGGCCTAATGACCACCAATCAAACCTTTTGAAAGATCACATTTTATCCATAAGGTGTAGGTGCTCCTACACCATGATCCCTTTTCCATTGATGTCAAAGGGGGAGAAATTCATGAAAATACTCAAAGAGGAGCATTGGACAAAGAAAAAACATAATTATAAGTAAAGATGATACTGGCACAAATGTCAAAGTGGTTAATTGGTATCATTGAGCATTTAAGTTTTTCCATCAATGACAAAGGAGGATATTGTTGGAATATAGTTGTAATTTATGTCAAAAGGGGATCAGATGGAGAGGATGGATATGATCCTAAGAAATGTGTTGGAATTAATGGAAAGTGTCATTAATTTCAAGAAGAGATAAGGTTTGTAGTGAATAGAGGAGCATGGGTATAGGTTGTTGGTAAATGCATATGCTACTATGTTGTCATTGATTTCAATAGAGAAAATCATGAAAAGGAGATTGTTGGCATGATAATAGTTCAGTGGTGTGTCTAGATGTTATGGAGATGTAGTGGATCTAGTTTTGGAAGTTATGGTATAGGTTGCTAATGAAAGAAGCATGGTTCTGCAAATGTTGCTAAGTTTCTCAAATGTTGCATTATTGTCATGCAAGATTAACATGAGGTTGTAGAGGATTCTTCTAGTAGAGAAAGGTGTAAATAGGCAGCAAGTTCAATATGGGTTCTTCGAGAGAATTCCAATGATGTGCTCTATAGGTTGAGAAAGTGAAGGATGTGCCAAAAAATGCATTATTTCTACTCTCGGGTGATATTAGGGTTTACAATAAACCCTAATATGTTTTCAGTCATAATGTTCAAGCAAGTTCTATTTCATCGCTGACTTGATGTTATAGGTTGAAGGTCACATAAGTAACAACTTATGTCATTCATTATGTGAAGTGACTAGCCCCATTGCCTTGGTTGGCGATGTCTACATGTCTCATCAATGAGAAATTTGTCTTTTGATGGGACAGTTTTTTGGTCCCCTTGACAGTTTGTTGATTGCCTCATCATGGTGACTTATGCTTATCGAAGAGACATATGTGTTAAAGGATATAGGACAACTGAGAGGGGAGTTGAATCAGTTGCCACAGAAATTCAACTTTAAAACTTCAACACAAATCAATTCCACAAATCCATAGTTTTGTTATTAAGCATAAGTAAGAGATATAAAACATAATGTAAGATAACACACTGAACACTAGATTTACGTGGAAAACCCAATGAGGGAAAAACCACGGTGGGGATTAACTCACAATATAATTTTTTTTCTAGAATAGAAAAGATAAGGCTCACTGTCAAGGGCTCACTACCCAAATACAAAAGTTCACTGCTTACAGGGAGGCTCGCTACCTACAAAAGGATTTACAAAACAAAAGAAGGCTTTATAGCCAAAAAGAACTGACAAAATTGTACCTGACAAGTGTTGATATAGTTTTGGTGATTCTCAATATACAGACAACATATTTCATTATATTCGCTCTTCTTCACATTTATTGTTGCTTCATTAATCACACGCTGTCGCACAACAACACCAATTCACTCCTTGCAATCTTCAACCTTGTCCAATATATATACATGATCTTCTTCGCAAGCATCAATTAGGTCAGCCTAATTATATGCACATCATATTTACCAAAAATTCTAGTAGTCAACTTCAAGTAATTCCAAAATCTTCCCAACATGCTTTATCAAGTTGGCATCGACCTAGGACAGGTTGCACATATATCTGCATAGCAAAAAATTATTTCACCATTCATTAGGTTGGCCAAGGATAGACCTAATAACACTTTTGTAAACACCATAGAAATGTTGATATACCATACAAACATATGAATATGTAAGATCTTGTAAGTACATGCTCCCAACACCTACGAACCATTTCCCAAAATTGCAAGTGATAATAGTTAACTGCAGAGTACGGACAAGAATACTGGAGAGAGCAACACAAGTACCAATTCAGACACTGGACCAAAATACCATATTAGTCATAGTCTTAGACTTGTAGTCATAATCATGGTGACATCAATGAAAACACAAAAACTATAGAGATAGTCAATCTTCTTCATTTTTCCAACAATCTCCCCTTTTTCATTGATGGCAAAATGTAACAAAAAGCTTCTTCATCAAACTCTCCCAGCATATCAAAAAAGACTCTCCAATTCCAATTTCCCCCCCTAACTCTAATCTCTCCCCCTTTGACATCAATGGCAAAGGGTAGCCAAAAAGATGTATGCAAAAATGGTGACATCAAGAGTCACAAATATTCCAAAAACTTCACTTTGCTTCCTCTTCTCTTCTTCTATGCCATAAAAACAACAGAAATAAAACATTTAGGATTCAAGTAAAGATAACACTCTTCACCTGAAAAACTTTCTTATATCTCTTCTCAAGAACTGGACGTAGCTTATTCCAGTCGAAAGTAGCAAACTTCATTCAAGTACAGATGCTTTCCAATATTCCCAACAAAGTAAAAGATGGTGAACAATGTGAACTTTGTCTTTCAATATCTTTAGCATCAGCAAGAATCTCAGACATATGTTCTAACCAGACCTCAACAATTTCCTTAAGAAGCCAAAAGGTCTTCACTACATCATCTATCTTCCTTTGCACAACAACAAGCTCAGCTTGTAGTTAGCCAACTCTCAACCTTTGCTTTCATTCTTTATCTTCAAAGATGTCAAAATTCTTTCCAATACTATTTACTTCAGACTCAATTGCTTCAATTTTTCTCCTAAAATTGTCTACCGTAGCAGGCCACTGGAGACAATACTTGTAAATATCAGATATCTTTTTAATACACTTCTTTGTTTCCATAATTAGTTTCGCTAATCTCCCTTTAGTTTTATTACACCTTTTCTCAACCAAAGATTCAAATTTGTGTCCTTCCGTACATTCAAGCAACATTCTTTCTTCAACAATATCAACAAGATTTTTCAGAAAGAAATTAGAAATAGCTGATACATCAATACCTTTTTGAAGTAGGTATTCTACCAATTCATCATCAATCTTCAATCTGTCAATAGGAGAGGTTGCACTCCATAATTCACCAAGCTTCTTCATCTTCCCCTTAATCAACATAGACTAGATATCATCAGAGGATACATTCTCCTTTTCATCTGAAATGGCAATGATATCTTTAGTTATAGCTTTCTTCTTCTTCGATTCCAAAGGGGATTCAATAATGGCAATCTCCAATTCTCTTTTACCGGAGGAAGAGCCCACCTCAAACTAACTTGATACAAATATACTAGAGCAAAGATTTGATTTCAGAGATGTGAAATAAGACTTGCACAAATTTGCACTGCCTAACAATGTCTTCAAATACTTGTAAATCTATTTTCCAATCAGAATCCTGGATTCCCATACCACATTATAGCTTCCCGGTAGGGAATTTAAAAAGTAAAACACCAAACATACCAACAGCGATCTGAAATGAAATGGATAACCCTCAATTATAGACATTCAAATATTCTCAAAAATATTTTCAAGTAACAAGCTACACAAATCAAACCTCTTATTCTCCTTAACCATCATGTGTGCAATATGAACAGTAATAGTCGATGTGGAACCTTCACGGTTTCTAAAATAAATCTCGTAAGAAATGTCGTATGTCACATACCTCACAACCAAATCTTCAAGACTATCTATCAATAAAGCTTGTGGGTCTTTGCTTATACTTGTTAATTCCTCCACATCCTTGTATTTAATAGTTTTCTTTCCAGGAAGATCACTTATACTACATAAACCAATGACTACCTCAATCGCTTTATTTGTAACCAAGTATGGTTTGTCCAATGCAATGCTTTGATTCTTAAAATGATTCAATAAGAACAAGATGAATTCTTTATCGACAATCCATGGAAATTCACTCCACAAATCCATACCTAGGGTTTTGATGTTCTGCAATTCGACTTGGTTCAGTCCTAGTTCCAATTCTTTCACCTTATGATCAAATTCTTCTAGCTCAACTCCTTTTAGCTTTATAAGGATGTAATCACTCAATTATTTTTCCATTTCTATTCTTTCTTTAATTCATTATTTGAGACTTCTTTTGTTTTCTTCTTCTACCCTTATCGTAAACAGAGAAATGAATTCTTGATTGCCTGAGTTAATTTCTTCAAATTCTTTCTAGAATTACTTCACGCTCGCTTCAAGATCACTCCAACATCGATTAGGTTCTTCAAATGCTCGAATAACCAAGAAGACTCACAATTTTACAACTTATACACCATGAATTTTCCCTAACCACACATTAGATGTGGGAAACACCAAAAAGTTAAAAAAAAACATCCTTCTTAGCACAGGAAACCCTAAATCGGTCTGCATACTTCTATGCCAACATGTTTTCTTTCAGTTCTTTTTCCAAAACCTCTAAATACCCATTTTTCACATACCATCCTCGTTCTAGCCTCTGAAACACCATACAACAGGGGGTTTTATGATTTTTCTGATAATACTCCCCCTAAGGTCTTGGTAGACCTCATTCCCAAATAAGTTGTCTGTACCGAATGAGGGCACAAACCCAACAATACTTTCAGGTTTTACCTCTTCTTCCTCTTTCTTCTTCCATATCTTGTTCATCTCTTGTTTCATTTCTTCTTTGTCAATCTTCCTTACCAGATCATTCTTCTCTACCAGAGCAGACTTCTTTCCATTCTTACTTCTGAAAACTTCAAGATATGTACAGGTTTATTGGAGTTATAGTAGATAACACCTTTTTTATTAGTCTGACTTCCAATACCTCTCGACCTACATTGATTTTCCTTGTGTCCAAATTTGTTGCATGCATAGCAATAGCCATTAAAGGGTTGATTCATTATGTCTCCATAAAAAAAAATCATCATCACCCTACTGACCATTCCCACCTAAGATCTACACTCAGTAGCCCTATGTCCAAACTTCTTGCATGAAAAAAATTGTCCAGAGAAAGAGCCAGAAAACTAATTCATTCTACTTTTTCACTATGTTGCTTTATGACCATATCTATTACATGAAAAAAAAGCACCATTAAAAGAAGGATACCTCTATGCATTAGGTTGTCTCACAGGTTGTCTTCTTGTAAACTTCCTCTTCTACTTCCCTTTGTCCTAGTTCATTTTATTTCCCTTTGAACTTTCACCTGCATCATTTCCCAAACTAGCTTTGTCTTTACTTGAATTTTGTCTTGCAAGCAATTCCTCAAGCCTATCGAAGCTAGATTTAAAATTGTTCTCACAAAGCTTTGCCTTCTCTAGTTCAATCCTCAGATTCACCACTTTATGTTCAAGTCTAGCGCATTCATCAACTTTATTCTGCACCAATGTATTCAGACATTCTTCAATTATTTTATTTTCTTCTACCGACAGCTTTAGTCCAATTATCTCTTGTTTAAGTTGCTCACTTACTTCTCTATGTCTTTCCTTGAATTTCTTCAACTGTTCTTTAAAAATTTGAACACATTCATTTGCATCATCAAGATTTTCTTTCAAATCTTTGTTTTCTCTTTCCACTTTGTCAAGATCCTCAAGAGCAGTCCAGAGCTCTATTTATCATCCATCTAAATAACCTTCAGGATCCTCCTCAAGTAGTTAAGCTCTTCACCAAGGAACCAAAGCTCTAATACCAGTTGTTAAAGGATGCAAGACAACGGAGAGGGGGGTGAATTAGTTGTCACAAAAATTCAACTTTAAAACTTCAACACAAATCAATTCCACAAATCCATAGTTATGTTATTAAGCATAAGCAAAAGATACAAAACATAATGTAAGATAACACACTAAACACCAGATTTACGTGGAAAACCCACTGAAGGAAAAACTACGGTGAGGATTAACTCACAATATAAAGTTTTTACTACAATAGAAAAGATAAAGCTCACTATCAAGGGCTCACTACTCAAATACAAAAGCTCAATGCTTACAGGGAGGCTCACTACCTACAAAAGGATTTACAAAACAAAAGAAGGCTTTACAGCCAAAAAGAACTAACAAAAGTGCACCTAAAAAGTGTTGATGTAGTTTCGGTGATGCTCACTATATAGACTTAACACATTTCATTATATTTTCTCTTCTTCACATTCCTTGTTACTTCATTAATCACACACTGTCGCACAAAAACACTAATTCGCTACTTTTAATCTTCAACCTTGTCTAATATATATACATGATCTTCTTCGCAAGCATCAATTAGGTTGGCCTAATTAGATGCACATCATATTTACCAAGAATTCTAGTAGTCGGCTTCAAGTAATTTCAAAATCTTCCCAACACACTTTATCAAGTTGGCATCGACATAGGATAGGTTGCACATATATCCACATGACAAAAAATTATTTCACCATTCATTAGGTCGACCAAGGATAGACCTAATAACACTTTTGCAAACACCAGAGAAACACCGAGATACCATATGAGCATCTGAATACATAAGATCTTGTAAGTACATGCTCCCAACACCTACGAACCATTTCCCAAAACTGCAAGTGATAATAGTTAACTACGGAGGAGTACGGATAGGAATACCAGAGACAGCAACATGAGTACGGGTTCAGACACCGAAGCAAAATACCGGATCAGTCATAGTCTTACACTTGTAGTCACAATCATGGTGACATCAATGAAAACACAAAAACTATAGAGATAGTCAATCTTCTTCATTTTTCCAACAATCTCCACTTTTTTCATTGATGGCAACATGTAACAAAAAAATTCTTCATCAAACTCTCCCAACATATCAAAAAGACTCCAATTCCAATTTCTCCCCTAACTCCAATCTCCCCCAATTTGACATCAATGGAAAAGGGCATCCAAAAAGATGTATGCAAAAATTGTGACATCAAGAGTCACAAAGATTCCAAAAACTTCACCTTGCTTCCTCCTCTCTTCTTCTATACCATAAAAACAACATAAATAAAACATTCAGGATTCAAGATAACACTCTTCACTTGAAAAACTTTCTTATCTCTTCTCAAGAACTGGATGCAACTTATTCTAGTTGAAACTAGTAGACTCCATTCAAGTACAAATGCTTTCTAGTACACCCAACAAAGTAAAATAAGGTTAACAATGTGAACTTTGTCTTTCAATATCTTCAGCATCAACAAGAATCTCGGATAGATGTTCTAACCGAACCTCAGAAATTTCCTTAAGAAGCCAAAAGGTCTTCACTAAATCATCTCTCTACCTTTGCACAACAACAAGCTCAACTTGTAGTTCACCAAATATCAACCTCTGCATTCCTTCTTTATCTTCAAATATGTCAAAATTCTTTCCAATACTATTTACTTCAGACTCAATTGCTTCAATTTTTCTCCTAAAATTGTCTACCGCAGCAAGCCACCAAAAACAATACTTGTAAATACCAAATATCTCTTTAATACACTTCTTTTTTTCCACAATCAATTCAGCTAATCTCCCTTTAGTTTTATTACACCTTTTCTCAACCAAAGCTTCAAATTTGTGTCCTTTCAGACCTTCAAGCAACATTCTTTCTTCAACAATCTCAACAAGATTTTTTGGCAAGAAATTAGAAATAATTGATACATCAATACCTTTTTGAAGTAGGTATTCTACCAATGCATCATCAATTTTCAATCTATCAATAGGAGAGGTTGCACTCCATAATTCACCAAGCTTCTTTATCTTCCCCTTAATCAACATAGACTAGATATCATCAGAGGATACATTTTCCTTTTCATCTAAAATTTCAATGATATCTCTAGTTATAGATTTCTTCTTCTTTGATTCTGGAGGGGATTCAGTAATGACAATCTCCAATTCTCTTTTACCAGAGGAAGATCCCAGCTCAAACTAACTTGATACAGACATACTAGAGAAAAGATTTGATTTCAAAGATGTGAAATAAGACTTGCCCAAATTTGCACTATCTGACAATGTCTTTAGATACCTATAAATCTATTTTCCAATCGGAATCTCAGATTCCCATACCACATTATCTCTTCCTGGTAGGGAATTTAAAAAGTAAAACACCAAACATACCAGCAGTGATCCGAAACAAAAGGGATAACCCTCAATTATATACATTTGAATAATCTCAAAAATATTTCAAGTAACAAGCTACACAGATCAAACCTCTTATTCTCCTTAACCGTCATGTGCACAATATGAACAACAATAGCCATTGTGGAACCTTCACGGTTTCTAAAATAAATCTTTTAAGAAATGTCATACACCACATACCTCACAACAAAATCTTCAGGAGTGTTTATCAATAAAGCTCGTGGGTCTTTTCTAATACCTATTAATTCCTCCACATCCTTGTATTTAACAATTTTCTTTCTAGGAAGATCATCGATACTGCATAAACTAGTGACTACCTCAATCACTTCCTTTGTAACCAAGTAGGGTTTTTTTAATACAATGCTTTTGTTCTTAAAATGATTTAATAAGAACAAGATCAATTCTTTATCGACAATCCACAAAAATTCACTCCACAAATCCATACCTAGGGTTTTGATGTTCTGCAATTCGACTTGGTTTAGTCCTAGTTCCAATTCTTTCAGCTTCTTATAATCAAATTATTCTAACTAAACTCCTTTTAGCTTTAGATGGATGTCATCACTCAATTATTTTTCCATTTCTGTGCTTTCTTCAATTTGTTATTTGAGACTTCTTCTATTTTCTTCTTATACCCTTATCACAAACAGAGATACGAAATCCTGATTTCTTGAGTTAATTTCTTCAAATTCTTTCCAGAATTAATTCATGCTTGTTTCAAGATCAGTTCAAGATCACTTAGGTTCATCAAATGCTTGAATAACTAGGAAGACTCACAAGTTTTCAACTTATACACCATGAATTTTCCTTAACCACGCATTAGATGCGGTAAACACCAAAACACTGCAAAAAAACATCCTTCTTAGCATAGGAAACCCTCATGCCAACCTCTGACTGGTCATACAACAGGGAGTTTTATGAATTTTTTGATAATACTCCCCCTAAGGCCTTGCTAAACCTAATTCCTGAATATGTCATCTATACCGGATGAGGGCATAAACCCATTAGTATTTTTGGGTTTTACCACTTATTCCTCTTTCTTCTTCCATATCTTGTTCATCTCTTGTTTCATTTCTTCTTTGTCAATCTTCTTTACTAGATCATTCTTCTCTACCGAAGCAAACTGCTTTCCATTCTTATTTCTACAAAACTTCAAGATATGTCTAGTTTTATTGCAGTTATAGTAGACATCACCTTTCTTCTTAGTCTGACTTCCAATAACTCTCAACCTACATTGATTTTCCCTGTGTCCAAATTTGTTGCATGCATAGCAGTAGTCATTAAAGGGTTGATTCATTTTGTCTCCATGAAATTTATTCATCATCACCCTACTGACCATTCCCACCTGAGATCTACACTCAGTAACCTGATGTCCAAACTTCTTGCATGAAAAACATTGTCCAGAGAAAGAGCCAGAAAACTAATTCATTATGCTTTTGCACTCTATTGCTTTGTGACCATATCTATTACATGAAAAACAAGCACCATTAAAAGGACACCTTTATGCATTAGGTTGTCTCATGGGTTGTCTTCTTGCAAACTTCCTCTTTTGCTTCCCTTTGTCCTGAGTCATTTTATTTCCCTTTCAACTTTCACCTGCATCATTTCCCAAACTAGCTTTGTCTTTACTTGATTTTTTCCTACAAGAAATTCCTCAAGCCTATCGAAGCTAGATTTAAAATTGTTCTCACAAATCTTTTCCTTCTACAATTCAATCCTTAGATTCACCACTTCCTATTCAATTGTAGTGCATTCATCAACTTTATTTTGCACCAATGTATTCAGACATTATTCAATTCTTTTATTTTCTTCTATCGAAACCTTCAGTCCAATTATCTCTTGTTTCAATTGCTCACTTACTTCTCTATGTCTTTCCTTGAATTTCTTTAGTTGTTCTTTCAACTTCCGAACACATTCATTTGCATAATCAATATTTTCTTTCAGATCTTTTTCTCTTTCCATTTTGTCAATATCCTCAAGAGAAATTAGGAGCTCTCCTTTATCATCCATCTAAACAACCTTCAGGATCATCCTCAAGCAGTTAAGCTCTTCACCAAGGAACCAAATCTCTTATACCAATTGTTAAAGGATGCAGGACAGTGGAGAGGGGGGTGAATCAGTTGTCACAAAAATTCAACTTTAAAACTTCAACACAAATCAATTCCACAAATCCACAATTTTTTTATTAAGCATAAGCAAGAGATACAAAACATAATGTAATATAAAACATTGAACACCATATTTACATGGAAAACCCAATGAAGGAAAAACCACGGTGAGGATTAACTCACAATATAAAGTTTTTTCTAGAATAGAAAAGATAAGCCTCGCTGCCAAGGGCTCACTGCCCAAATACAAAAGCTCGCTACTTACAAGGAGGTTCACTACCTACAGAAGGATTTATAAAACAAAAGAAGGCTTTATAGCCAAAAATAATTGACAAAAGTGTACCTAACAAGTGCTAATACAGTTTCAACGATGCTCAATATACATACTTAACACATTTCATTATATTCGCTCTTCTTCACATTCATTGTTGCTTCATTAATCACACACTGTCGCAAAACAATACCAAATCACTCCTTTCAATCTTCAACCTTGTCCAATATATATACATGATCTTCTTTGCAAGCATCAATTAGGTCAGCCTAATTAGATGCACATCATATTTACCAAGAATGCTTGTTGTCAGCTTCAAGTAATTCCAAAATCTTCCCAACACACTTTATCAAGTCGGCATGGACCTAGGATAGGTCACACATATATCCGCATAACCAAAAATTATTTCACCATTCATTAGGTCAGCCAAGGATAGACCTAATAACACTTTTGTAAACACCAAAGAAATGTTGATATACCATATGAGCATCTGGATACATAAGATCTTGTAAGTACATGCTCCCAACACCTACGAACCATTTCCCAAAACCGCAAGTGATAATAGTTAACTACGGAGGAGTGTGGATAGGAATATTGGAGAGAGCAACATGAGTATCAGTTCAGACACCGAACCAAAATACTAGATCAGTCACAGTCTTAGACTTGTAGTCACAATCATGGTGACATCAATTACAACATAAAAACTATAGAGATAGTCAATCTTCTTCAATTTTCCAACAATATGTTTATGTCCCTACGATGGTCCGATGGCAGAAGAAGAGAACCAAATTTTGGCTACGTGTTTTCTCTAGTATTGTTTTGGAAAATATGTCTAACTTTCCACTTTCCTATCCTGGAGCTTCAAGGTTTTTGGCAAAGTATATCCCTAGCGGTGTTTTTGGCACATAGTCTAACTCGAGCGGTGTTTTGCTATGTTTCACAAACTCCCCACCCTATAGTGTTGGTGGTGTTTTTCTGAGTTGTTCGAACTAATGAAGTTCCCACTTGAAGGTTGGTGATGTTTTCATGAACATGTCTAACTTACTGCTCAGCAAAGAAAAGTGAAGTGTGGACCCCGACAGTGCATGTGGGCTTTGTCGAAGTGACAAGAATGGTTTGGGTAGGAGTTTCAAGGATCACTCTATGATGGATTGATAAGGAGTAAGGAGAGCTTGATTGATGTGAAAATGCATGTTCAACGAGAGAATGGGAGATGTATCTTTGATGGGTCAATGATCTTCTTATCAGCATGACATGTGCATATCAGTAGGATTCTGGGATAAGTCTCTTTCGTGGAGCAACAAGGAGGATGGAAGCGTTATTGGCGAGACTGTATGGCATTAATGAGACCTTTGTTAATGTCTCTCCAACATGGCAATGTGAAGGTAGTGCTCGAGTGGGACCCAGTCATGATGACATGGGTCACAATGATGATGAAGATGACATGTGGCATGACAGGATTGAGTGAATAGTAATCCAAATCCTTTTTGTGTATTATATAGTTGTGACATGGTGATGAGGTGGAAAGATGACATCATCAATGATCTTCATTGGCATGGCTGATGGTCATCAATGAGATTTATTTGGATGTCTCTTTGATAGTCTAATATGTGATTGATCGAAGAGAGATGCAAATTGGATGGAGTTTCATGATTCTCTTGGTGACATTTTGATGGCAGAATATTGGCGATGATGATTAATGTGGTAGGATCTAACGGGATCGCATGCCCCATTGAAATGTTGGTGGGGCCCAATCAAACATGCGTGGTTAGTTGGATTGGTGGAAATCTTCCATGTCAGTTGGCATATGGAAGTGGGACCCAATGGAGGAAATAATGAAAGTGAGCTAAGGTTCATCGGTGAGACAAAATGGTGTTGTCAGGATGTTGAAGGATGTCTCCTCGACAACCTGAGGACTATTCTGTCGATGAAACATCAATAGTTTGGTAGGACTTCGAAGCATGTCTCTTCGACACAGTGATAAGGAAGAAAATTCACTCATTGGAGTGACATGATGGTTTCAGTGGGAGTTATTCAAATATCTCTTTGAAGGGGTGATAAGGTGAAAAGCAGAGTGAGACTCGATAAGAAGGTGATGGTGTTGGATGGTGATGTATACTGACAGATAGTGACCAACAATTGCTCAATATGGAATTCACATCCTCATTGTGAATTGCATGGCATATGGGCCTGTGTTTCTTCTCATGTGTTTGAAGGTGATTCATATCAAAGAGAAAGATGGGCGTCAGTAGGGCTGTGGTATGTGTCTCTTCAATAGAGCAGCATGATGAATACCCCCAAGATTGACAACACAAATATGAAGAATGCTAATCTGATGGTGGGGATTTGAAGGTGCTGACAAGATCAATGCACAATTCACATCCTTGTTGTGAGTTGTGTGGCAATCGGTAGACCCTGCGTATGAAGAGCAAGTAGCAGATCAAAGAGAATGGTGGATGTCAATGAGAATGTTGTGAATGTATCCTCGATAGAGCAACATGTGATGCACATTGAAATTGAACCCTAAGATCGACGAAGGAGATTTGAATGACCGCTTATCCAATAGTTAGGGTTTAAAGACACAATAATGAACAAGCATCATAGGATCAGGACACAAAAGGAGAAGATCAATGACCAAAATTCAAAAGAATAGATCTATAATGGCTCGACAGTGTGAACAAGGGTTCTTAACTAGTAACTAACTAAAGAGAAGGAATTAATTTTTTCAATTGCACCTATGACCAAGGTTGCTAAAGATTTGATCTTCAAGGCAGCAATACAAATCGAAGATATGATTAAGATAAAATCAAATCGAATGAACAAGAGAACTCATTTAATACATATCTAATTCTAGGGTTTCATGAGTTGCTATTCTTATCAAATTATCTATAACTTAATTAAATGTTGTGTGGCTTCAGGTAGAGGAAGCTTTCTAGTGAAGTTAGTATGTGAAGAAAACCCTAATAGTAAGTTGGAGATGATATGGACGATGGAGAGAATCTCGAGGTAGAGATTGCAGGTTAGTGAAAAAGAAAGAAAAATTAAAGAATTGTCATTGTTGGAGTACCTATCGTGAGTGATTAGTAAGTGTAGTCTGCAAGCATAGAGAGAGTTGAACAGAGTAAGAAGAAGTAACCTAGACTGTAATGCAGATAATTATCTAGTTGAGTATATGTGAAAGTGCAGAAGAGAAGAAAGAGAGGGTTAGAGATAGAACATTGATTGTTCTATGTGTAGAAGAGAGAAGTGAAAAAGGATGTGTTGTTGAGAGTACAGCTTCAGCAACAAAGTGTGTGTTACAGAATATGGAACAATGTATTGAATGTAATGATGCATGATCAGGTTTTGTAGAACCAAGTTTTATGCATACTTGTATTTGGTATCACAGAGGTTGTAGCCTCATTGTTCTGATTTGTAGCTTAGATTAGTGTGTTGTAGCATCCTTGAAGTTGTAGCTTCTAAAGTAGGCAGTTGTTTCTTCCTTGGAGTTGTAGCTCCTAAATTAGGGTGTTGAAGCATCCTTGGGTTGTAGCCCTAAACATTGTAATAGAGATTTATTTTGTGATGTTGGATTTGAGCAGTACACTCAAGCAACCTTGGTTGCCATGGTTTTTTCCATCTTTGGTTTTCCATGTATATCTGGTGTTGTGGCCATTTGTGTTGGTTGCATGTTTATGTTTGCATCTTTTAGTTTTTAATCTACACAATAAGAGTTTGAGTAGGAAATTTGTACAAAGTATTTGGAGCTAAGGAAGTAATTTGCATTAAGTTTTTGAGAGCCAAAGTTTTAGTATCTACTGATTCAACCCCCCCTCTCAGTAGATCATTGTGTTCCAACAAAGCTTTGACTGTCCCAACGCGATGTGGAACACAGCTATTTTTTCCTACATGTTCAGAAGCAAAACTCGATGTCCATCATGCAAATGACACATATGTTCACAAGGGCTAGTGGAACCTCAAGTCGTCCACTAGATGAGCCCCCAACAAGTGGAAAATGAGAGAATATTATTAGGCTCCCATACTATATCAAAGGTATGCTCTTGAAAACTTCAATAAGGCACCACAATGTGACACTTCGAGCACCTAACAAGTTGTGTTATGCTAAGCACTCATGAACATGGGGAAGGCTCAATTGGAAAGTAAGGTTTGTTATGCTTGGCTACCTTATAGGGATGGGTTCAAGCTTCACAAGGTTAACAAGTTGTATTATGCTAAACACTTATGAACATTATACATATAGAGGTTTGTTCAAAGGGATCTCGCTTAGTTCGTGTAAGGTTTTCTTCTTAGGGATCATCATGCCTAATGTCTCCAAGAGAGGACAATTCCAGGATAAAAGATTCACAACTTAGGGAATGCAACGCGTAGCATCACCACTAAAAGGAAATTTGTATGCTAGGAAATATCACACTCTTAGAAGACATCAAACCCAATTACACCACCAAGAAAAGAATGTATCACAAGAAGTAAGAAAATTGCACAAAGAATACGGGGACAACAATGTATGCCCCCACTTTAAAGGAATTTTTAACACCATTGTTGTGAGAAATAACTTTAAAGTAGAAAATATTATATGCTAACCATAAAGAGGACATGAGAGCTTACTTGAAAAGCCCTATTCCATGTCATATGTTTCCAAATGAAGCTACATCGTGAAATGAAATCCCAAAACACATAAGGGATCCATGAATTTTGGGTCAGTATATCTTTGCTACAATGTGGTTATAGAGATCGAAAATGTCATCATTCCCCAAATACTCGTAGAATAGGAAGAATGACACATAAAGAGAAAAAAATATCTATATATTTCAATTCAATGTGGAAAAGACCTAAATGTCTCAACACCTTGCGTCATCCTCAAAAGGAAAACAGAAGACAAAATAAAATATAAATGTTTACAACATAGAGAAGAATGTAGATACATATAGAGGAATGCACATGAAGAGAGATATACATCAAAAAGAATAGTATGGAGGATCACATTACACACATATAATCACACAAAAAAACATGAAAAGGAAAATAAAGCAAAATACTAGAGAGGCACATGCAAGTCAACCTATAGTAGGTTGTCTTCATCGCAATCTTGTTCAGTGTATACAGAAGGACAACTAGCCAAAGGGAAAACGTCAAGTGTCAACTAGGATACACACCAAGTTCAACACTCTTATTAGTATAAACATAATTTAAGCTCATAGAAGAGGAAAACATTAGATTTAACTCATTATGCACTTCCTCATCAATCTTAGTAATTTTAGTATCATCTATTGAGATTATGGATGCATAGTCTCTAAAGCTCCAGAATCTTCAATGGAGGACCCTTACCAGGAAAGATAATCAACCATACAGAAAGTGTTCGAACTTAGGCATGCACAATGGAGATTCTATATTGATCTACATTATGAGATGAGATTCAATACAAATGTACAAGATGCCTTGAATAAATAGGCAAAAAAGAAAACCTAAGATGCATGAGATGTTGCCATGTGTCATGATCTAACAACATGTGAACCCTATCTAGAAAATTATTAAATGTTGAGATAATTTCTAGAAGGACAACTCATCTTCTAGAAGGAATCTTATCCCTACAAACAAGGAAGGGGATATTACCCCATTATTAAATGATTTACTAAAATGCAACCTAGGACTAAATGATATATGACCTAAGTTAACTTATGCTAGTGTAATAATTAATTAATTACACTAACACCCCCCCATAAGTGCAACTTAGGGAGGAAATGCAATGATTATGCAAAGATGATCGATGATGGGTCCCGGCTATCAGGCCATGTTAGGTACCCATTTACATGAAGATGCAAAAAATATCCCACAACTAGAGAAAAGGGGAAAGCCCAGTGGGAACAAAACCCCTCTCCAAAAAGGAGATAAAAAAGAAAAAAATGTGAGATAGGATGGGAAGGATGGAGGACTCCAAAATACCCCCCAAGTACACCATTCATCACATGGATATAATACAATAGCCCCCCCATAGGGAGGAAATAGAGAGACTATATAGCCCCCCCAGAAGATGTGATCACCTACAGAAATGGTAAGTGTCTGAAGATAGAACATGATCCAATGTTGACAAACAACTTGTCTCCCTTTTGAAAGAAACAAAACAAAATGCAAGTGCAGAGATGCTTCCCATTCTGGATAGGAATTCAAGAAGGAAGGATGATGGTGGATGATGATGATGTCTCTGAACTAAGCTCATGTGTCTCCTTGCCTGAAGATAAAGATGCCACAATCAATGAAGAGGGTGACAAACCAGGACGATGTGAAAATTGATGTTGAACAATATCCAAAGATTGAGATGGAATGAATATGATGGATATGATGGATATGATGGAGACTTGATAGCCCCCCCTAAATGAAGTGTCCTCAAAACCACTAAAAGAAGTTTGAAGCCAATCCAATGGTAGATGCTAAAGAAACCTCAAGTCCTGAATGGAATGACAAGGAAGAAGTCTCATACATGAAATCTCTGAAGAGAAACCAAGTGCCTCCAAGATAGTCTCAGGACCTCCAATCAAGGTTGAGACAAAGGAATGAGAAGACTCAAGAAAACTCTCCAAAGTGGAATCTAAATAGAGTGATATCACCTCAAGAATGTCCTCCAAACCTATAGAAGTAGCCAAGTCAGTGATACCCATACTGTGATGTAAAGTCTGGAAAAATGAATGTGTCTTGATGAATGATGATGATGGAAGCCTCAATCAATGAATCTGGACAAGGAATCATTGAATGTGAAGGGATACCAATAGTCTCTGATGGAGAAAAAGCACCTAAAGCAACCTTGTCAACCTCTTTGGAAAAATCAAGGCAATCAACCTCCTGCACAACAATATCATCATGGGGTACCTGATCTGAAGAAAGACATTCTGAATCATGACCATCGGGGAATGGTGGAGTGTCTGAATATCCATATATCTCCCAAAGCTTAGCCCAAAGGATGTGAGGACAATCACAATGATCAATAGAACTCAAAACATCACAATCAACTTGCATAGCAATAATCTCCAAGAAAATGTATCTATTGCAACTCCAAGCAAGTTCATGAATACCTTCACTTGGATGAGGAACTATACCATATAGATGAGGAAATAGATCAAGTGATTGGAGATGGTGGTTGATCCCATCTCACAATTGTTTATAGTTACCCTTATGTAACATAACTAGAGAAGGAGAATATGCAAGCCCCATAATGAACTTTCTCCAATATTACAAAGACAAATGACCTTCAACAGAAAAGAAGCTTCCAAATATGATGTACAACTAAAGTGATGCTACTCGGATCAAAAAATATTTTCCCAAGCTTCAGGATGTCCAGGTTATTGAAAAAATGCACCAAACTAAAAAAATAAATGCAAGAGTACCTAGAGTTGAAATTGATCAAGGGGTCTAGACTGATGAAAAAAACTTTGAATCACCTTCCTGATGTCGTTGGAATCACTGAAATTCGATAAATGGTTGCGAAGATACAAGCCTTTGAGTCTAGATTAGGGTTTTGTCTTTAGTTGGCTATAGATTTTTTTGTGAGAAAAATTTCACAAAATTGATCTCACCACTAGAAAGTAGACTAGATTACCTTTTTGACGATATCTCATTTTTTTATTTTTGACACTGTGGGTGAAAGTTGTGATAAAATGAAAAAAATGCCTGTATTTGGAACTTTGTAGGCTAATTAGGAGCAAAAACTAAGCTCTCGGGTGCTAACAATTGGTCGCTGATATGACCATAGCCATAATAGTGGCAAAAAAAAAGTGTTGGAAGTTAAAAAAATCACTACCGGATGTGGCAGTAGCAAACCAGCTACTGGGTTGAAAAACCGGCGGAAGTCGTGGAACGATGGAGCTCCTCCAATGAACAGAGCTCTCGGTTCTGGATAGGATTGAGAGCACGGGGCTAAGATAGTCGGTGTTCAGAGAACCTCATGGATGGGTCAGCATTGATGGAGCCGGGAAGAGTGGCCAATGTCGGATGGAGGTGTATCGGCGACAAACTACCAGTAATTGAAGACGTCGACGATAACTCCAATGCTCGGTCGGTGGTTGGAAATGGAGGCTAGAAGTTAGCACAAAAAATCATGAATGTGATGGAGGAGACAACACGGTGGTCGGTACGGGACCGACAGATGGGCCAACGTACCTCTCCTGAAATGAATGTGCTAACGGAAGTTTGATGTCTACAGATTGATTGATGTCGACACAAAGGATTTTTGAATATTTCCTTTGGGAAATTCAAAATTAAATGTTGATAAATATTTTATAATCTACAACAAAAAAAACTTGGATACTGAGTAAAAAAATATGCCTAAGGAAAAATCAAGCCCCAAAAATTTTTTTTAATAAAAATGTTGATTGGAGAAAAATATGTCGACCGATAAATATAATAGCAAGTTGCTCAAATTTATTTTTCTGCAAACTATATCAGAAACCCAAAATATTTTTTTTTCCAAAATAATAGATATAATAGCCCAATTTTTTAAAAAAAAAAAAGTTCTTGTGACAAAAAAATTTCCTTAGAGGACAACTGACAGAGAAGATTTTTTTACTGCAAATTTGTACGGATCGTACTAGTTGATTTTGCAAACCCAAATACCTCTTATGGCTCTCGGGTTGATGTATCCAATTTTAATCAATGGGTAGGTGATCCTAGGGTTTCGAGGCCTTCTAAAGACAATGGCGAGCTTGGATCTAACTCTATCTGCTTCAGAAATCAGCTTGGTCCCCAAGTGGAGTCAAGTAGCCTTCAATGGAAACCTTCAAGCCTGCAAGAATCTCACACACCAACTTTCTTGATCGAGGGTTGATGTTTCACTAGACAAGGTCTGAGACCATGTTGAGATTATGGATGCACAGTCCCTGAAGCTCTAAAATCTTCAATGGAGGACCCTTGCCAAGAAAGATAATCAACCACACAGAAAGTGTTCAAACTTAGGCATGCATAATAGAGATTCTATATTGATCTACATTATGAGATGAGATTGAATACAAATGTACAAGATGCCTTGAATATATAGGAAAAAGAGAAAACCTAAGATGCATGAGATGTTGCTATGTGTCATGATCTAACATGTGACAACATGTGAACCCTATCTAGAAAATTATTAAATGTTGAGATAAGTTCTAGAAGGACAACTCATCTTCTAGAAGGAATCTTATCCCTACAAACAAGGAAGGGGATATTACCCCATTATTAAATGATTTATTAAAATGCAATCTAGGACTAAATGATATATGACCTAAGTTAACTTATGCTAGTGTAATAATTAATTAATTACACTAACATCATCATCCAAATTAATCACAATGGGAGGTCTAATTATAATATCCATAGAAGTTTTTTTATGTTGAAGTAAGGGCGAAGAGGCATCATGCCTTGTGAGAGACAAGTTTGGATTTTGATTTTATATGTTGTTCTTTTGTTCTTTTTCTTGTGGAAAATGAGCAATAGCACGACATCTATTCCTACACTCTAGAATTTTGATTTCTTTTTATTTTGTTTTCAAGTTGTGTTTTTGTAGGAGTGGGTTTATCAACCATAGGTTTATTTTCTTCCCTTAAGGGAGGAACAGAAGGAACCATGGGAGATTTTTCAATGACTTTCTCTTTAGCTTTGTAAACTTGTTTGAATTTAGGAGGCACAATAGTATTTTTTTGGTTATCTCATGGTCTCCTATATGGAATGGGTGAAGTATTTGTAATAGGTTGCTCTTGGATATTTGGAAGGGCTTTTGGTTCAATCGTGGTTTCATCAAGGATGGGTGGCTCAATCATAGGATGAGGCATATTGTTAAGGGATAATTTTTCTATATGCTTTTCCTTAAACTTTTGATAGGATTTGAAAAATAAGTCTGCATGGAGTCTAATAGGTTCATTAGGCTCAGGCCAAAATAAATCCAAAGAAAAGTTCCCACGGGATGAAATCCACTATGATGCACATTAAATATCTCATTTCCAAATGGAAACTTTAAACATTTACGTACAACTGATGGGATAGAATTCATGGAGTGAATCCATGGATAGCCTAACTTCACAAGAAATTTGTTTGATGATGGTATTATGGTGATTGAGACAATTAATTCTTTTGGTCCAACCTTTAGAGGGATATTTATCGAGCTAATCATAGGGCACGCAAAACCATTATTTGTTTTGATCCATGATTTCAATTTTTCATATGTATCTTGACAAAGCTCATGCATAAATAAGAATTATTTAGTGATTAAATGTTCTCTACATAGATGAGATCAATTAATATCCCATTAGTAGGCTTGTCATTAATTTTTCCAACTATGTAAAGAGGACCATCGGGGGCATTGCTAACTATGTCTTTTTGTGAAAAAGAAATATCAAGTGGCATTTTATTTGGGCCATTATGAGGTTTAGCATCAATAAATGCAACTAAATCATCCATAAGGTTGTTCTCATTGTCTTTTGTATTTTCATCATCTTTATCAACATTCATCACATCATTCTTTGATTCACTAGATTTGACAAAGGATATATTATGATTCGGCAGGGATTGGTGAAGATTAACAAATTTTTATTAGGAGGAGCTACAAAATTATTACCTTTATCATTAACACCTACAATTAGGATATGATTAGAATCAATGAGGTCTTGCACAAGATGTTTAAGACACTTGCAATGTTCTATATCATGTCCATTTTGTTGATGGAAATGAAAATAGACATTTGGTCTATAGTTTGAAGGTAAAGGCTTAGTAGGATAAAGATCTCTAACAAGAGTTAAGGAGATCAAATTATTTTCTAAGAGTTGAAACATGGTATTATGAAGGGTATTGGGTAGAGGTATGAATTTTCTATTTCTATCCGCAAAGGCATATGGTTTTGTTGTCTTTAGAGCAGCCACTTGGGTGTTAACATTTTGATTAGATGGAGGGGGATTAAGTTGGAGGAATCCCTTATTTTGTTTTTTTAAAGGTTGGTAATTGGTTTGAGGTGTGGATTTGTACTTCTTAAGATAGTTAGGGGGAGCTTTCACTTCATAGCTACTAACCAAATTTTGGTAATCATGAAGAGTTGTACATAATTGTGTGAAGGAAGGGAATCTCAAAATCTCAAGCTTAGTTTGGATCTTGTATTAAAAGTTGGAAATAAACATTCTTTGAAGGTTGGTATAAAGAATCTTAATGTTTATTTGTGAATAAAGCATTTGGTATCGTGTTATGAAATTTGTGACCTTTTCATCAACCTTTTGTTTACATGTCATCAAATCAACTAAGCTCATCTTGGGACCTAGGTGAATTTGGAAGTGGTTATAAAAGGAATCAATAAGTTCATTGAATGAACCAATTGAATTATTCAGTAAAGAGAAAAACCACTCTAAAATAGCATCCTTCAAAGAGTGAGGGAAGATTTTAGCCAAGAGTTTATCTTCAAAAATGAAGTCACTACATAGGGCAGTGTAAGTGAAAAACATGACTAACAGGATCTCCTTTCCCACCATATTTCTCAAACCTAGGAACCTCTATACCTTGTGGAATTTTTTTTCTCAATATCCCCAAGGATAAGGGATTGGTTTTGTGTAATTTCAACGTCATCCATTGTTGTTTTGATTTAAGGTGGTGATTTGTTGTTGAAGGGATGACATATTTTGCAAAAGTGTGTTAAGGATTGGATCATTATTGGTATTATGAGATGGAGGGGAATAAGGTGGAGTGGTGTATGTTTTCAAAGGGAAAGTGAATTATAGATTTGTGAGGGGGGATGGTTGAGGAGATATGAGATTTGAATGCACAAAGTTAGAGGGATTCCCAGTGGAAATACCTAAGTGTTGGCATTACTAGTAGGTTGAATAGTTGTGGTAACATGAGTACTAGTGTATGTAGGAATAGAGATGAGGGTTGTGGAAGGAGGAATGGAATTTCCACCTTGGCTATGAGTGTACCCAAAATCTTGAGCAAAAATATTCATGGTAGGGATGTTCTTGTTAACAAGATGGCCTAGAATTTGCACAATCTATATTCCATGTTCAGTTTCAAGCATTTTACTTCTAAAGTAGGAATTACACTAGTGTCAATTTTTTTAGTATTCACAAAGTTTTGCAACTTTTCTATATCTTCATCCATTCTGTTAGCTCTCAAAAATGCAGGTTGAATGCCACAAGAGCCTGCCAATCTCTTGATACATTTCAGGGTAACAGACAAGGTTAAGAGAACTCAACCTTCTACTCTTCAGGTGCTGCCAGACCTAGGTGGGTGTACCTTTATGAATGGTGCAGACTTAACTTGTGATTATCTTCTTTTAACAATTTGCTCACAATGGCAATGGGAGGTGAACAAAATGAAGTCCAACTTGAAAATAGTAACAATATTCTGATATGAATCCTAAAATGAATGCTTGATTAACAGATGTAAAAAAAACTGAATAGGTTCAAATGGTGAAGTGCAGAGACTAGTGCCTTGTTGGGTATGCGGAGTCAAATGAGATCAAGATAAGCAACACTTCTCTGAGAAAATTCAAATTATCTGGCATATATTATGTTTACAACTCGTATAAACATGCAAGAATGTGATTACTAAGCTCTACTTCAATAATCTAATTGAATCCCTCTGATTACTATGATTAACTAAAAGGATTTAGTCTTTACTTGAAAGAACCAATCAATCAATCACACAAGTACAGCGAATGTGCATTGATAAATTGAATACAAACTTGTCATATCAATTTAAACAATCAGAAAGAATCCACCTTGGAGACAACTTAGCAATCCTTTTATTTAACTCAATAGATAACTGATACCAGACATGTGCAGCAACATCAATTGGCATTCATAAATACCTCCATTTTAAAACATGTATCATAGCCTCTTATTTGATAAATTTACTATTCTGTATCCATACAATTTTCCTACTATATCGAATAACTCATAACTCATGGATCAATTACAATCACAAGATGCCCATTTATACCCCAGCATGAGAAAATAATTCAAATTGAAATAACATGTCGGCCCTCCAGAGAATTCAGGCTCCAATCATGTCGGCCTACAATGGTCATTAAACATCTACATGTCAGCCACAACATTTGAATTTCTGTTATTCATCAGTGAGACAATCGGCGAGACATATCGTAAACTATGTCAAAGGAAATTCAATCGCTAATCATCCTGTGTTCACCATGCTCGCATTCCCCGTGATATGTCTGAGTTGAGGAGATATCCTATAGATCAATTTATGTTTCCCCAAGAGTGCCTTTACCTTTCACATGTCAACGGGACCTTCAATTCGTCACACCGAGCCGCACCTTTCATTTCATCCGCTTCGCTATAGCTCATAGATATCGGGGAGACCCTATGTTGATCATACAATATTTCACCGAAGGCACCCACTTATTCATATGTCGTTGTAACAACCCCATTTTCATGCCGACAAAGTGACTTCAGCATTCCATTCGGTGAGACCCCGGGCACCTCGCCAAGACCACACACCGAAACAAATAGGTCACACCGAGCAGTTATGCTTTGTTCTATTCACTTTCACCAAGACATTTTGGCTTTCTCGCTGATAGAGACCTCATTGTAACAAAAATTAGATGCGAAAAAAAATTCTCCTAACGTCAATACCTCAGGAAAGAATGTAGATACACTTTAAAATTTACAATTACAGTCCAATTAAGATGCACTATGCAAAAAATAATAGAAATAGAGTATTTGACAATCACACATGAACACCAGATATACGTGGGAAAACCCTTACGAGAGAAAAACCCACCACACCAAGAGAAATCACTTTGTATTACAGTAATGAAATTACATACAAATTCTAGACTTATCTTTCTGGTGTCATTATAGAGCAGCATTCACCATTAACCAAATTGCATAGGAACCTTTTCTGATTATAGTCTTTATAGAATCAAATCCACACTGATACAGTTCAAACTCTTCACTCTCCACTGTTGATAGAACCAACCAACCAATTACAATCTAAAATCACAGAGTATATCTTTGTTTTTCCATGTTCGTCGAGCTTCCTCATAGAACCGTCACAACGAATAGACTCCCAACGGTTCCACTTTTGGCTCCTCTGATTCATCCACGAGACTCCACATAGGATGGTCTTACTTAGTCAACAGAATTTGCAATGTACTGGCATCTCAGTGAGACACTAACAATGTCTCGCCGATGCCACATAGACTCCATATCAATGTCACCAAGAGACTCTGTTATTGCTAAGATGTTCTATCAAGCTCCATGAGTTACACCGAGTCACCAAGCAGTTGCCCAGACCTATCGCATTTTCCAGGAGATCATAGCGAGTCACTCAAGGCTATACCAAAGTCCCCAAACATACCGAGCACCAAGTAGAAGTCGGAAAGACTCACATCTTCACCGAGATGTTTCTCCGAGATCTTTTGTTTCACTGAAACCATCAGTAGTTTCCAGGACAAACACCTTTCGCTAGGAATTTACACCAAGCTTTAAGACTCACCCCAAAGTGTCATCCATCGCCAAGAGTTACCCTGATAGCCATCGGCTATCGGCAAGACATTAACTTTCACCCAGACTTCATAATGAAGCCTTAGTGTTACATCGATAACTCCCGAGTGTGTCCCTGTCGGCATGAATTTCATCTATCGCTAAGACCTTTCTCTGAGACTCTTTGTTATGGTGAAGACAACATATGAATTCCTGTCGGTAAGACATTCACTGTTCGCTGAGACTTCTTCCCGAGTGTTGAAGTCACTCTGAAACCCCAGTCGCCATGAGTCTCTCTGATTCACGATTGAATGGCATGTCAACTAGAGGTCATAATGAGTACTCCTTGTCATAGCGATAGACTCCACAGTAACTGTTCAGAAAGACTCTTGCAAGGTCACAACAACCTGTGCAAAACATGATGAATCAAACTGCTAGTCGTCCAGACAAAGAAGATGTCACACCGACTTGGCTATAATGGAGGTTTCAGCCTGTATAGTTTGAGGCACATATTTCCAACAATCTCCCACTTGATGAAGATCATACAGGCACCTCCAGAGCATATCATAACTTACTGAAAATCATGGGCACTAAGGCCCATTGAACTGGCACACCACCTAAACTTGTCTATGCTCACTGGCTTCGTCAATGAATCTGCAACATTCTCCAGAGTATCAACCTTTTCCAAACTGACCTTTCCATCCTCAACCATATCTCTTGAAAAAGTGGTACTGTACATCAATATGTTTCATCCTGGCATGGAAAGTAGGGTTCTTTGCCAGACAAATTGCACTCTGACTCTCACAAAAAATAGTTATTTCCCCTGCATCAAAACCAATGTTAGAACACAAACGTTTCAACCATACAGCTTCTTTACAAGCATGAGTAGCTGCCATGTATTCAACCTTTGTAGTGGACAAAGCGACTACAGCCTGCCACTTGCTCATCCAACTCACTACACCACCATTCATCATGAATATGTATCCACTGGTGGATCTCCTATTGTCAATGTCCCCTGCCCAATCAGAATCTACATAACCTCAAATGCTGAGAGTCCTCTGTGATTCAACCAAATTCCCATGGTAACACAAAGCGAAATCTGAAGTACCCTTCAAATATCTAAACACTCTCTTCACAGCATCCCAATGCGTTCTTCCTGGATTAGCCATAAATCGACTAAGTACTCCCACTGCTTGGGAAATGTCTGGCATTGTACAGACCATTGCATATATAAGACTGCCTACTGCACTAGCATAGGGTACATTGGTCATGTCCTCCATCTCAGTAGGATATTTTGGACAGTCCTCAACAGATAGCTTCGTTCCCTGCATGACTAGAACCACTAGCTATTTGCAATCATTCATACAAAATCTCTCAAGAACAATTATGATATACTTACTCTGACTAAGCCATAGTTTTCTATTCTTCTTGTCCCTGGTTATCTCCATCCCCAGAATATACCTTGCTGCACCAAGATCCTTCATTTTGAACTTAGCAGACAACTGAGACTTAAGATCATAAATCATTAGCTTGCTATTTCCTATGAACAACATATCATCAACATAAAGAGCAATAACAAGTACTTGATCACTTTCAGCTTTATAATATACATTGTGATCAGATTTTGATCTCACAAATCCCAAAGATAATACAAATGTATCAAATTTTTGGTACCACATTCTAGGTGATTGCTTTAACCCATAGAGAGACTTCTTTAATTTGCATACCAGTTTTTCTTTACCTTTCTCAACAAAGTGCTCAGTTTGGGACATATAGATTTCTTCTTCAAGATCACCATGAAGAAATGTGTCTTCACATCCATCTGTTCAACTTCTAAGTCATATCTGCAAGTGACAAAAGAAATCTAATGGATGTCACTTTGCTCTGAGAAAATATTTCCCATAATCAATTCCCTCTACCTAGGAATAACCTTTGCAACGGTCTTGCCTTGTACTTTTCTACACGCCATCGGACCAATATTTTTCTTAAATACCCATTTGCAGCCAACAACCTTTCTGCCTTTAGGCAAGGGCACCAGACTCTAGGTTTCATTCTTATCTAAAGATGCCATCTCTTCTTCCATGGCTTCCAACCAAGAATCTGAATCAGACATTTTAAATGCCTCTTTCACAGTCCTAGGCTCATCAGTACTAGAAATCAAAGCATAGGCACAAGTAGAATCAATCAATGAGAACCCATACCTATTTGGTTGTTTTCTTTCTTGGGTTGACCTCCTCACTTGCTGAGGCTGAGGTTCTTCTTCTTCAGAACTTTCAGAACTGCTCGAGCTCTCCTCAGTTTCAGTACATTTTGAATTTCCAATTCCTCTTTCTCAGGTGTAGGAGGAATTATTGCTACATCCTTATTGTTATCTGACTTTGTCTCTGACTGCAGATCTAAAGTGGAAGGTTTCAGCTCATGAAAGATTACACTTCTGTTGTATACAACCTTCTCTGTATTAGGATTCCAAAGCTTGTATCCTTTTATGACAGCGCTATAGCCAATGAAAATACATTTGACAGCCTTGTTCTCCAATTTAGATCTTTTCACATCGGCACATGAGCATATGCCTCACAGCCAAAAACACGAACATGTCTAAGTGACGGCTTCTTACCAGACCATGCTTCCAAAGGTGTTTTCTCAACAAGAGCAGAATTTGGAGAATGATTAATTAAATAACATGTAGTAGATACAGCCTCAGCCTAGAATTTCTCCTCCAAGCTAGCACTACTGAGCATACTTCATGCTCTCTCCATCACTGTCCTATTGAACCTTTTAGCAACTCCATTCTGCTGTGGAGTATAAGGTGTAGTCTTATGTCTTTTGATTCCATGGTCTTTACAGTATCTTTTAAATTTATCATAACATAATTTACCACCATTATCAGTCCTTAAGCATTTTATTTTTCTACCAATCTGATTTTCAACAAGGTTTTTGAATTCCTTAAATCAACTAAACACTTCTAATTTACTTTTCAAGAAATAAACAAATGCTCTTCTTGAATAATCATCAATGAATGACACGTAGTATCTTGATTTAAACAAAGAAGGAACATCTACTAGACCAAACACATCCGAATGAATATAGTCTAACAAACCAGAAGATTTATGAGGACTGGAATAAAATAAAACACGGTGCTACTTTCCATATATATAGTGTTCACAATTCAAATTCAATATTACAATCTTCGAGCCCCTCAACCAAGTTTTTATTCTTCAAGGTTTTTAAACCTTTTTCTCCTATGTGGCCTAATCTATGATGCCAAAGCATAGTCTTCTCTGAAGGAAGTTTTACTTCCATAGAGTTTACAAAATTAGGGATATTTCCCTCTATACCTCCACGAGCAACTTTCAATGACTTTCCAGAGACAATGTTACATTGAACAGCCTATGCATCCAGCTTCTATAGGGTACCAATTCGAGCACCTCTAGCCAGCACCATTGAACCTCTAGTCATCTTGCAGCCACTTCTAGAGAACGTAACTTGTACTCCAATATCATTTAGCATACTTACAGACAATAGATTTCGAGCTAGACCTAGTATGTGCATAACATTATTTATTCCCTTTACTCTGCCATCAGGGAATTGTATCCTGACTCTTCCATGGCCAACAATCTCCAAAGTTGAATCACTTGCTAGGTACACCTTTTCACCATCATATTCTTCATACTTTTTGAACCACTCTCTATGAGATGTCATGTGGAACGATGCTCCAGAATCAATCAGCTAGACATCATCTGATGCCTGAGTTTCCAAGGCTGCAATGAAGGCGTCACCATCACTGTGAGAAGAACCATTATTAGAAGAGCCTTTATTCTTCTTTTTCTCCTCTTTACAATCCCTTCGGACATGACCAGGTTGCCCACAATTCCAGCACTTCACCTTGGACTTCTTGCCAGGAGACTTTAATCTCCCTTCTAATTTTGATTTGGACTTCTTGTCCTTCTTCTTGCCTTTCTCCTTCGGTCTTCCTCTGACAGCAAGAGCTTCCTTCGCCATCTCAGAAGATTTCCTTCTCATCTCTTCTGACAGCAAAGATGCAACATCTTCCATCTTGAAACTGGATGTTGTACTCCCAATCGCCATCACCAGATGATCCCATGAGTCAGGCAAAGAACATAATAGAATCATACAGCTATCCTCTTCTTCAGTCTTCACACCAAAAAATGTCAATTGAGCAAGTAGCATATTAAATTCATTCAAATGATCAGCTATAGACCCTCCTTCTTGCATTCTCAAAGAGTATAGTTTCTTCCTCAGGAATAGTTTATTCACTAAGGACTTCCCCTGATAAATAGACGCTAGTCTCTTCCACAAGGAAGATGCAGTCTTCTCCTCATGAACATTTAAAAGCATTGAGTCTACCAAGCAGAGCCTTATCAGACCCTTAGACTTTCTATCTACAAGGTCCCAATCTTCTTGCTTCATGCCTGTTGGTTTTACTCCAGCCACAGCAATCCAAAGATCATGGTCAACAAGAAGATCCTCCATCTTGAGTTTCCACAACTCAAAGTTACTACTGTTGAATTTCTCTATTTCAAACTTTCTAGATGTACTAGCCATCTTAATCTGTAATTAGAAATTGATAAACTCTACAAGACTCCCACTGAACAGAATTGACACAAAAAATTCAACGTACCCACAAGGATAACACAACTGGCCAGGCTTTGATACCACATGTAAGGAAAATTAGATGCGGAAAATAATTCTCCTAACGTCAATACCTCAAGAAAGAATGTAGATACACTTTAAAATTTACAATTACAGTCCAATTAAGATGCACTATGAAACAGACAACAAAAATAGAGTATTTGACAATCACACATGAACACTAGATATACGTGGGAAAACCCTTACAGGAGAAAAACCCACCACACCAAGAGAAATCACTTTGTATTATAGTAATGAAATTACATACAAATTCCAGACTTATCTTTCTGGTGTCATTATACAGCAACATTCACCATTAACCAAATTACACAGGAACCTTTTTTTATTATAGTCTTTACAGAATCAAATCCACACTAATACAATTCAAACTCTTCACTCTCCACTGTTGATAGAACCAACCAACCAATTACAATCTAAAATCATAGAGTATATCTCTGTTGTTCCATGTCTGTCGAGCTTCCTCACAGAACTGTCGCAACAAACAGACTCCCAATGGTTCCACTTTTAGCTCCTTTGATTCATCCACAAGACTCCACATAGGATGGTCTTACTCATTCAATAGAATTCACAATGTACTAGCATCTCAGTGAGACACTAACAGTGTCTCGCTGATGCCACATAAACTCCATATCGATGTCACCAAGAGACTCTGTTATCGCTAAGATGTTCTATCGAGCTCCATGAGTTACACCGAGTCACCAAGCAGTCACCCAGACCTATCGCATTCGCCAGGAGATCATAGTGAGTCACTCAAGGCTATACCAAAGTCCCCAAACATACCGAGCACCAAGTAGAAGTCAGCAAGGCTCACATCTTCGCCAAGAGGTTTCTCTGAGATCTTTTGTTTCACCGAAACTGTCAATAGTCGCCAGGACAAACACCTTTCGCTAGGACTTTACACCTAGCTTTAAGACTCACCCTGAAGTGTCATCCATCGCCAAGAGTTACCCCGATAGCCATCAGCTATCGGCAAGACATTAACTTTCGCCCAGACTTCATAACGAAGCCTTAGTGTTACATCGATAACTTCGAGTGTGTCCCTGTCGGCATGACTTTCATCTATCGCTAAGACCTTTCTCTGAGACTCTTTGTTACTGCAAAGACAACATATGAATTCCTGTCGGTAAGACATTCACTATTCACTGAGACTTCTTCCCGAGTGTTGAAGTCACTCTGAAACCCCAGTCGCCATGAGTCTCTCCAATTCATGATTAAATGGCCTGTCAGCCAGAGGTCTCCTGAGCGCTATGAGGTCATAACGAGTACTCCTTGTCACAGCGATAGACTCCACAGTAACCATTTAGAAAGACTCCTGCAAGGTCACAATGACCTGTGCAAAACATGATGAATCAAACTACTAGTCGGCCAGACAAAGAAGATGTCACACCAACTTGGCTCTAATGGAGGTTTCAACCTGTATAGTTTGAGGCACATATTTCCAACACTCATTGTGTTATCGGTGAGACAAAATTATGTCGGGGAAAGCTCATGTAGAGTGCTCTTGTTTCACCAGAAGTTACCCTGAGCTAGCCCTTTGTTCGCTAAGAGAAAACAGATCTCACACCAAAGGCCATCTGAAAGAACCCTTATGCTCTGTCGGTAAGACATGCGCACGTCACCATGACCCTTTAGCGAAGACTTATGTTTGGCTGAAGAGGAGACACATACAAAGTGTCGGCGAAACCAAATTTCACTCGTCGAGACCTCATATCGAAGCCCAACTTACACCGATATGCACCCTCCCGCCACCGGTCGACAAGACAATGTGTAATCATTATGACATACTCCGAAGGAAAGTGTCTCACCGATGAGCCTCATGTGTAATGTCGGCGAGACCGAAGGTCATTCGCCAAGATGTTTCATCGAAGGAAAACTCCCACCAATAGGCTCCTCCACGATCGCCAAAACATCAAAAGAGTTATGCCGACAGACCTATAGTATATAAATGTTAGCATAAAAACAACACAGGTCAGGGAGACATTCAAGGACCTATGTCGATATGGACCAAAACATGGAAAATGCAGACATGGACGATATATGGGACAAAAATGAGCCAAAATATGAGCAAACATATCATGAAATGAAGAAAATATGCATAAGGAAGGACTCATATGGAGACTCAGGCGTATGAAAGATATGCAAAATTATCAAATTTTAATAGTTCCAACACATTCTTCTTATGTTTTCTTGTGAGACATTAGCAACATCATTCACATTATTTGTAGGTAGGGAAGTCATTGGAAATGAGGTATGAAGGATATGATCCATAGAGGGTTGATTATTAACACTATTAGTGAAAGAGTTGGAAAACCCAAGATCCACGATGAATGGTGTATCGCGGGATGACATGACTCTCAAACTACATCTCACAATAGTATTGCTAATAGGACACCAAGTTATAAATCTCATACAAGTTCCACAAACTTAATGTAAACCCAAAATAGAAAGAGGGTGAAATGTAATGCAATGACCTAAAATGTAATATGTAAATGCAATTTTTAGATTCTAAACAACATAGTTTTCTTATTACACAATACAAAAACTTGAAGATGACGTCTTGTAAATACAATTTTAAAATCACACAATGCACTAAATTTATCAAAGTAAGCTAAATATGATCAATTTCACTTAATAGAAAATCTATAAACTAAAATAGAAAACTAAAAAAAGTAAAGTGAAATGTAGAAATAGATGTTTTAGTGCCCAGAAAATCAGGAAATGGCCCTAATCAAGAACTCATTCACCCTAGGGAGAATGGGTCCTAGGTTAGAGTTTTTAAAAATATTTTTACAAATTTTTAAGATAATTTCAGTGGTTTCTAGATTCTGGTCAGAAACAAGTTACAATTTGATTTTTCTATGAATTTAATGTTGAATGTAAGTGAAAAATGTGACAAAATAACAAACTAGGAGACCTAATTTGATGTGCAATTTTGTTTCAATTTTAAAATGCGAGTGAATGATGATGCATTGTTATGTAAATGATATGAAAAATGACTATTTTTTTTGTATTTTCAAATTTAAAGAATACAATGATGCAATCCTAAACCCCTAAATGAAATGAAAAGTTAATGCAAGATAAGAAACCCTAAATGAGACTCAATTCATGTAAAGAAATGCAAATGAATGCAAGATTTAAATCTAGGGTGCAAATGGAATCCAAAATCAGAAAATTACAATGCTCAAACTTAGGTTCACTATAATGAAAAGGTGAAAATAAGGGTTTTGTGGGGTTGATTGAAAGCAAAAGGGGTTTCACCAAAATTATAGTAGATGAACCTATTCTCCACTATTTCATTTAGGAAATGAGTTCCAAACAATTAAATGACTATCAACCAAAAGGTGATTCAAATCAAGGTGTGAACCTACAAATTTCCTTTTTATGCAAGGATGGGGTTCCTGATTAACATCACTTTGGGGAGAAATAATAAAAATAGAAAAACTCCAAAATGAAAGCTATAAAGTGCATCTAGAATATTAACCTCAATTTTGATGGAACCAAAAACTAAAATGTAGATATGAGAATGGGAAAGTGATGTGTACCAATCACCAAAAGTGCCTTTTCAAAGCAAACTAAGGACTCATTCACCATATGATGAATGGGTCCTAGCAACGACTCCGTAAAAATGGTCTTTGGATTCTCTTCTACTGTGGTTGCACTCCCAGATTCCCAAATCTCACAGTCAAAAAGGGGGAAATAAATTATGCAAGTCAGTTTCCATTAAATTGCAAGAATGATGACAAAAATTTCAACTTTGACAACTTTGCAATTTTTCTCTCCAAGAGATCTTCGACCTAAAATCTACAAACACTCATCAAGAGGGAAAAATTTTGTTTTGTTGGTGAATGGGGTTCTCCTTGGTCAAACCCCGTTTTGGTAATTAAACCTTGTAATGAAATGAAATAGCATGAAAGAATGATGAATGAACAAATGCAATGTCAGAACTCACCAAACCCTTGTTTGAACCTTGGAATATGGATCATCAACTTGCATGAGATGGCTTCAAAGGATCTGGATCTTGATCATGAAACTTGACTTGAAACAATTCCTTTGAATGCTTGAATGGATCTTGAATACTACATCAACATATTAGCTCAAATAACATGCATGATTCAATAAGACTTTGACATGATAATGGATCTTGATTGCTACAATATGATGCAGAGTGGCAGGGGAAGCACCCAACTTAACACACTTATTCAACTATACCCTTCAACAAGGTAACCTATTCACTCAACTTGAATCTCACATCCAAATACATCAACATGACTTGGGGATGATGTATACACTCTTAACATGCCAAAACATGATCAACCAACCTGACTTTTCACTTATAAACACCCATTCCTCCATTGCTTCCATTATGCCATGCATTCCTTCTAACACTCATCAATAGGATAGTCATGATAAAACTTTGTTAAAGGAAAATAATAGAAAAATAAACCATGTTTCATAATTATTACATAGACCCTTATAGATTCCCAAAATAATAGGACCAAACACCAAGAGTGGGTGTATCAAATAACTAATTTACAAACCACCAAAAGGCTTCATTTGGCTTGTGCAAAGAAGGAATCAACTTGTCAAGGCACACCCCAACACCCGTAATTCCTTTAAAATACTTCAAAATATTCCCCAAGACCTTTTCCATGCTTTCCATCCATTATATTTACTCAAATACTCAAAAATCAACAAATAATGTATTCAAATGATCACATTTTGGATTGTACAAGGCAAAAACCAAACCTAGGGCATCACATAACTTTTGAAAACCTCCATTTTTCACTCTAAAAAAATTTTAAGCATGTAAAGGAGTCCTAAGTCTACCAATCCACCAAGTTTCACATTTTTCCCACAATGGAAATGGGAATTACATCCATTTTGGTGACCAAACCCTTGTTTTGCAAGGTTTCAGACCCACTTTCACTAAAATTGATGTAACTTACTCAATACTTGATTAAATTAACTCAAATCAGCACCAAAAGAAAGAATAATCTTCCCTCTTTCAATACACATTCATTATAAGTCCGTATAGTGAAGTACCAGATCGTACCACGCACAAGAACAGGAAAAAACACTGTAAAATCTTTAAAAAAAAAATAAAGTTTTATTTGTATTGGTGCTTAAAAACTTCAACAAACCTCATGCCTTGACCCCATGGAGGATTTATAAACATGTTCCCATCCTTCCCAATTTCCTTTAACTAATTTTTGAATAAAGGAGTCATTTTTAAGATGTTTACAACATTAAAATGAGATTACATCATATTATCAACATGACAACTTTGCATTTTGTGAAGCAACTTCTAATCCTATACTCTTATGACTCCTAAAACCACTCTAATGGCCTCAAAATATCCTTATTACAAAATTTAAACCTCAACCTTTCATATCCAAGCACAAATTTAGGGTTTTTCTTTCTCAAGGCTTACATGACAACATTTTTGCAAGATTGCAATTTTCTACATTTTGACTCCAAAACTTAAAGACTCATCCTAGATCTTACTCAATGGCCTTATTAGACCTTATTGAAGATGAAAAAACTTGAAAGACTCAAAAATACTCTTCCTAACCTATTCACCATCAAAGGATCCAAAATGGAGGTTGAGGTGTAGGTTCTCCTGCACCATATACACCCCTAGAAAAGACTCATGCCTCATGAGTTGTCCTTGAATCCACTGTCTCCATGCTTCATATATGTTCCATTGGTTCACAAATCCATTCCACTAGTTCATGTATACTGGATTAACAATCTTCCCTTGCGCTTCTAGCATTTTGGAATGTATTGATACATGCATTTTCCCTCTTCTCTGTCCTCAGACCTACAAACAGTCTTTCATCCTTTATTTGACCATCATTTGATTGTTTACTATTTTTTGCACCTGCATACAAACAAGGATTAGTAATAATTTTTTTGTCTTCCTTTTCTTGGAACCTTCATGCTTGCAACTATCTTTCTTGCCCTATTTTTCTTGTCTTTCACTTGTTACCCCTTTACCTTGCTTTGTCACTGTCAAATCTGAATTAGGTACTGTATTTCCTGCAAACTTTGTTTGTTTCTCAGACCTGGTCTTAACTACATGGAATTCAATGGTTCCTACTAACACACTATCATGCATTCTCTTTTCCAAATGACTTCTTACCCCTATTTTTACCTCTACATTTGTTATCCCTGCATTTTCAGTCTTAGAACAAATGAAAACATCAGAATATTTGTTTTCCTTCATTACATTCATAGGTTCCTTCTTGCCACACATTATTACCTTTGCTTTACCTTTGATATCTTCTACAAGAGGATTCAACAAAAAATAATGACCATCTTTAACTATGGTGTATGTATTTTCCCTACCATCATACAAAGCTCTTTTGTCATATTTCCAAGGTTTTCCTAATAGGAGATGACAACAATCCAGTGGAAGGACATCACACACAACACTATCATGATAACCACCAATCTAAAAATCCACAATAGCCTTTTCATTCACCAACAAAGATTGATCATCATTCAACCATGAGATCTTATAGGGACATTCATGAGGAATCTTTTTCAATCCTAACTTGTTGACCATTTCACATGACACCATGTTTTTAGTTGAGCCAAACTCAATGACCACTCTACATACCTTGTCCTTGCACTTACAATTTTTCTTGAAGATACTTTTCCTTTGCAAAGGTGCTTCCTCTTTTGTTTCCTTCAAGATTTTTTTTCTCACCATCAACATTTCCCCTACTTCAGGATCTACCTTCCTACTTGCAGAATAATGGCTTTCACACTCCTCCTCTTGAACCAATTGTGCTCTCCTATCAATCTTCTTGTCTCCACTTGATGAGCTACCAACCCTCTCAGGACATTTCCATGAAGGATGACTAAAATCATTGCATGTGTATCACCTTCCTGCAAAATCATTAGAACCTCTACCAATACCAAACCTTCATCTACCTCTAAAACCAAAACCACCTCTAGAATCAAAATTTTTCTCTTTACCTTTGATTGTTCATTCTTGATCTTCATTTGGCTGCTTTGATGTAGAAATAATTCCTCTTCCTCTTGCATTAGCACCACCTCTTCCCCTCACTAATTTCTCTTGTCTCATCTTAAGCTTCTCCTCCACCCTGATTGCCATTTGATAACATTCCTCTATAGTTCTATGGTTAGCCAAAACCAATTCATCTTGTATGTTTAATCTTAAACCACCCATATATCTTGGAACTTTTTCATCTTCATTCTCATGATGACTAGATCTTAAACTTAATTTATTAAAATCCTCAGTATAAGACTTAATATCCATTTCCTTTTGTCTTAAGCTTTGCAATTTCTTAAACATTTGAACTTGATGATCCTTAGGTAATAATTTACCTTTGAGCTTTGATATCATCTTGTCCCATGATGTGATCTTAGACTTTCCTTTTTTCCTCCTCTCATATTGAAAGTAATCCCACAATACCAAATCATGGCCCTGGAACTTAGTCTTTGCAATCTTTACTCTTTGCTCTTTAGGAACCTCATCACATTCAAAATTATTATCTAATGCAGCCATCCAATTAAGTAGTTCTTCATCATTTAAACTACCACCATACTTAGGAACATCAATTTTTATCTTAGGTTTGTCAGTCTTCACTGACTTCAGCAACTTTGCAATTCTTTGATCTTCTGGATTAATCTCTTCTTCCACATCTTCCTCTTCATCTGACTCACTACTCTCTTTAGCATCCCTTCTTTTGTTTGTCTCCAGGGCTATGATCCTTTCTTCCAACTCTCTGAGTTCCTTGGCATGTCTTTCTTTCATCTCCTTCATCTCTTTAGCCATATCATTCTTCTTTGGAGGCATCTTTTCAACCTTTCCTCTTCTCCAACCTACAAAATGCAAACAAAATCTATTCCCTGCTCTGATACCACTATGATGCAGACTGGCAGGGGAAGCATCCAACTTAACACACTTATTCAACTATACCCTTCAACAAGGTAACCTATTCACTCAACTTGAATATCACATCCAGATACATCAATAGGACTTTGGGATGATGTAGACACTCTTAACATGCCAAAACATGATCAACCGACCTGACTTTTCACTCAGAAACACCCATTCCTCCATCGCTTCTATTATGCCATGCATTCCTTCTAGCACTCACCAATAGGATAGTCATGATAAAACTTTGTTAAAGTAAAATAATAGAGAAATAAACCATGTTTTATAATTCTTACATAGACCCTTACAAATCCCCAAAATCATAGGACCAAACACCAAGAGCAGGTGTATCAAATAACTAATTTACAAGCCACCAAAAGGCTTCATTTGGCTTGTGCAAAGAAGGAATCAACTTGTCAAGGAAAACCCCAACACCCATAATGCCTTTAAAATACTTCAAAAATTCCCCAAGACCTTTTTCATGCTTTCCATCCATTATATTTACTCAAATACTCAAAAATCAACAAATAATGTATTCAAATGATCATATTTTGGATTGTACAAGGCAAAAACTAGACCTAGGGCATCACATAACTTTTGCAAACCTCTATTTTTCACTTTGAAACAAATTTAATCATGTAAAGGATTCCTAAATCTACCAAATCACCAAGTTTCATATTTTTCCCACAGTGGAAATGGGAATTACATCCATTTTGGTGACCAAACCCTTGTTTTGCAAGGTTTCAGGCTCACTTTCACTAAAATTGATGTAACTTACTCAATACTTGATGAAATTAACTCAAATCACCTCCAAAAGAAATAATAATCTTCCCTCTTTCACTACATATTCATTATAATTCCGTACAGTGAAGTACCAGACTATACCACACACAAGAACAGGCAAAAACGTTGTAAAATCAGAAAAGCACAGAGTTTTCTTTGTATTGGTGCTTCAAAACTTCAACAACCCTCATGCCTCAACCCCATGGAGGCTTTATAAAAAAATTCCCATCCTCCCAATTTCCTTTAGCTAATTTTTGAATAAAGGAGCCATTTTTAAGGTGTTTACAACATTAAAATGAGATTACATCATATTGTCAACATGACAACTTTGCATTTTTTGAAGCAAATTTTAATCCTAAACTCTTATGACTCCTAAAACCACTCTAATGGATTAAAAATAGCCTTATTACAACATTTAAACCTCAACCTTTCAAATCCAAGCACAAATTTAGGATTTTTCCTTCTCAAGGCTTACATGACAACATTTTTGCAAGATTGCAATTTTCTACATTCTGACTCCAAAACTTAAAGACTCACCCTAGATCTTACTCAATGGTTATATTAGACCTTATTGAATATGAAAACACTCAAAAGACTCAAAAATACTCTTCCTAACCTATTCACCATCGAAGGATCCAAAATGGATGTTGAGGTGTAGGTGCTCCTACACCACAATAATATTTAATAAATTTGCTCTAGAATTCCTTGAAAATGCTCTTGATATCATAAACTTGCTCTTGTAATTGGACACTTGAAAACTTAGATCAAAATTTCTAGGTGATACATAGTCAAAATGACCTCTTATTTATACATATGTTAACATTAATTCCTAAAATTTAAATAACACAAGCTGACATGTGAATATACATTTGAAATCATTGAAATACCACCAAAAACATAATGAAAATTTATGTCCTAGGTCTAAGTGAGGACCCATTTTCCCTTGGGTGAATGGGTCCTAGGTCATTCTCCTAGGACACACATTCTCCAAGGTTAATTTTTATGTCATGGCATTGATGAATGTTAGGTTTCCTCTTCAAAAAATTTAATTATTTAGGCTTGTATTTGAACTAAGGGGGATAATTTAGGAAAATTAACCTCAATTAATTAATAAAGTCCTAAATTAGTGTGAAAGTATACATACATACAGTATACATACATGCATATAAGCATACATTCATACATATGCATTTAGGACACAAACATACATACATACAAGCATATATACAAACATACATACATACAAATATATATACAAACATGCATACAATTAACAAACTTGTTACATAGGTGGTTGTTGTTGCACCAAAATTTTGACTTGTCAATGCCCGATACAACCACCATATTTATACAAGATCCAAGATCCACAAGAGGCGGTTAATCCATGTCACAAACCCAAGCACCACGCTACACAAAACAAGGAGACCAAGGGAAAAACTCTTGCAACAATCCCCCCCAGCGCAAGTGAGGGGTTCAAACCTGTGACGCTTGCTCTGATACCAATTAATGCACAAGTGGATTTCATTGCACCAAAAGATCGACTTGTCAATGCCTCATAAAATTGCTAGATTTATACAATATCCAAGATCCACAGGAGGCAGTTAAGCCATGTCACGGACCCAAGCATCATGCTATACAACACAAGGATACCAAGGGCGAAACTCTTGCAACTATACTTACACAAAAATAATTTCAAGCGATCCATAATGTGAGTGTGTTAAAATAGACTCACGTTATGCCTTGCATAAATCAAGACAAAGAAAACACAATGCAAGACATAACACAAGCGCGTTATAGCATGCTCATGTTATGTCAAAACTATGACATAACATGAGTGTGTTATGGCATGCTTGTGTTATGTCTTTCTTTAGGAATCCCCAAGCCTTTGGCTTGGCTTTGCTTTGGATTTCCAACCCAAAGGCTTGGAGTTCCTTCCCAACATCTAAAGATGTGTTTTTTTGTATTCCACAAAATTTCACATAATCTCATTCATGTTAACCATCAGGTTCCCATGTGTTTCAAGGTCGAGCAAATCGAAACTTGGGTAATGTTAGGATCTCTCTTAGCTATTTAACAATGTATTTTTTACATTTTGGCTATGTTAAGGCTTTCATATTTAATTTATTTTTCTTGTGTGTTTGTTTTTTATCAAAAACTAATGTTTGGTATTTTTTAATTAATTTTTAACCGTTCATTGAAATTTTAAATAAATTACATTTTTATAAACTAGACTCCATTCTACATATATTCAAAAACAAATATTTTCAATTAGTTTTCAAAAATTATAGGGATAGCATGTGATGGGCTCATTTATTAGTCTATTTTATGTTACTTTCATGCATACTTTCAAACACTTTTAGATATACCTTTCAGATAATACTCCTATATTATGCTATCTTTTCATACTTATTATACAAACTTGCACCTAAATCATAGTGATGGAAATATGGTTATGACATAATAGTATTGCATGGTTTATATGTGAGTATGCATGAAATGTGGATGGAATTCTATGTTTTAATTATGGTAGTTAGTCTTGTGCACATGTTTTGTGAATTAACCATTTTGCAGCCAAGGAGGAACTGTAGCACATAGCAACTGAAAGTTGTAATCCATAGTAAAAGGAAGACTTGGACAGCAAACAAGGGGTTCCAGATTAAGTTGAATGCAATAACTTTTGATTGAAGAAACCTGATGGAGATTGAATGTGCGTCATTATAACAAGTTTATAAAGTGCTAAAGAAAAACTATTTTGCTAATAAGATTCTAATAAATGTTTGTGTTTTATATGCAATTATGTTTTACAAGGTTTCAATTCTATTAGGATTCTTCTTTTTTTTCAATTATGGTTTAAACAATTCAATCTTATCTATATGCTCTGATATCTAGGAGTGGAAGTTAATGATTGCAGTTAGTTGTTACTTAGAATAAGACTCCCTTATGCTTGTATATAGCTGATGGTTGAGTCCTTAGATAAGTTAGTTGATTCCAGTATTTCAATTTTTCAATTTTTCAATTTTAGTCATTTACAGACATGATGGTTATTCATAATGATTTTTCATTGAATACGATCTATGAAGAAGATTTTATATAATCTTTTATGATATGCAATGAATGAAGTCAATTTCATATGATGCATTGAATTTGATAGTTAGATTTGGTTCTAGTTAAGTGAGAATAGCCACTTGAGCAAGCCACTCAAGGTAATTTTTCTTCACTTCATTTATAACTATTTATTTCTAGTTATTTTATGTTTATCATTACTTCATGAATTACATGCAAAATAAATCATAATCTCATACTTTGATTATCAATAATGAATGTTCATGAGCATGCATGTATTTATTTAACCAGTAGCACTCCAAAGGGTAGAATAAATTTAGTTGTTAGTTTAGATCATTTTTGAGTTGATACAATAATACTTTATTAGTAGCAGCTCAATTATAGGTTAAGTTGTAGGCACCCATAGCCATTAGCGCTAGTTTTTTACTTTTATTGTTTTGCAATTTTGTGATTTTTCAGCAAGTAGAACATCATGAATAAGATAACTTGGGTAACCTTGAGTCTCTGAAGGCACATACAATGCAGCACCATCACAAGCTTACAAACCTTGGGTTGAAATTTTAATGTAGTCTTTGCAATGTTGAGTGTATTGTTCAGTTAGATATACCTCTAAATTGTGTAGATTCTACCAAGTTTACAATACATTAGTTTAGACTCTACAGCATGGCCAAATTTCTATTTTTCAGGATGTGTCCACATTCAAAATTAGTAAAAAATCATATTCATTAAAAAATTATCAAAAAAATTGGGTATAAAATACATGTTAGATAATTTCTCATCGAAGTTATTTTAAAAATACTAAAAAAAAAAAGTTAACCTTTTGAGGGAGCCACAATAGACACTATGTTATTTCTTTTTGACAAAAATAGCACCAATTTTTGTGGCTCCCTTTTTTGAACCCCTTAATCTCTACCATTTTCAAATAAAATAGTAGTTTAGAAAGTAGACTCAGAGCACTATGACCCTTATTTTTATTTCATCTAAAAATCTTGAGTGCAACTACGTGCAATTTCTCATCCAAAGTCAATACTTCCTTATTTCAGAAGAAAAAAAGTGGCCCCTTAAGACCCCTTTTTGGCCCCCCATTTTTCTACACTTACCTTGTACCTAGGAGTAATTTATTCTTGAGTTAACAATAACTAAAAACATAGTGATCAGCATAGCTCCACACAAACCTTGACTCTAATATCATGTGAATATGAACATTTGAGAAGAATAATATGACCAAAGAGAACCTATAAATCAAAACATGTAGCATGTCCTTCTACAAAAACCTCTAAATTCTCAAGATGTGATAAGTATGATCTCCTTCATTAAAACCAAAATAAAAAAGAATTATCTATATCTAACCATTACCAAGATGTATGTACCTATCAAACCAAAGGAAGATCAAACAAAATAATCCATTCTAAAACCAAGGGATTAGCACAAAACATTTACACTCCTCAAATAGGCTCAAAATTCAATCCCATGAGAAGACAAAAGAATAAACAACTCATATAAATAATCCTCAAATAAGCCTTCCAAAACCAACATTGTATCTCAAGACTCATTCCCATGAGAAAAGAAACATAAAAAAAATGTATTTAAAAACAAAGTGAGAAATACCTTTCAAATGATTTGCCACCAAGAGGACCAAAGGGGGGAAATTAGAAAAGAGCAGTGACGAGGTCCGAGTAATGTTTCTGAGCTGAGAAAGATGGAAAAAGGGGAAAAGAGCAATGTTGAGGTTGAATATTTTGTAGAACACCTGAAGAACTTGCACAAAGAGGTAAGAAATCACATCAATAAGATGAATTCTCAGTACAAAGATAAGGCTGATAAGAATAGGACATTTAAGAATTTCAAGTGTTAGATGAAGTCATGGTTCACCTAAGGAAATAAAGGTTCCCAATGGAAACATATAACAAGTTGAAAATGAATAATTTTGGACCATGCAAGATCTTGAAGAAGCATGATTTAAGAAATTCTTATGAGGTAGAGTTTTTGAGTGGAATAAACATTTATCTTGTGTTGAAAATTTTTTATTTGACAGAGTATCATGAAGAAGATATGGAGGATAGACCGATTAAAGGAACAATGGAATATTTCAGCACCTACTTCAGAGAAGGAAGAGAGAAGAAATTTTGGATAGCTATATGGGAAGAAGTACAAGAAATGGGTAGTATGAAGAATATTTTTTTAAATGGAAAGGAAAGCATGTTGAAGATTCATCATGGTTGTTTAAGGCAGAGGTTAGCCACCTTCATTTTCCTCCAACACCAACAGGGTCACTTCTCAAATTACCTTAGGTGTCTGATATAAGAGCATCCAATGGTGTAGGGGCAATCTTGCATCACCCAAAAAAAAATCTTTATTTTATTTTATTTGATTGAGTCCTATGATGGTACTTAAGGGGTTTAAGATAGTCAAAAGTCAAAAAAGATCAAAAATGGTCAGTTACTATTTTTATTTAGCCTAATCAGGCTTATATTGATGTGAAAATTTACCCCAAGGAGCAGAACCAAAAAATGTATCTAATGGCATAAGAATCATCTCAATATCTTGTACTATTTGGGAGATATTAAAGTTTTCATCTTGAAAAATTTCTCCAATACAACTTCAAATTCAATTTTGAAAACATTAGAAGCATCATAAAATCTCAAAAAATGGATGAATATATCTCTTTGAGATCTTTCCAATAATTGATTATAATATCAAATCAGAAACCTAAGTTAAAATTTATGGCTCTAGGAAGCTATCCCACTAAAAAGTGAATTTTAGTAAAATATCTTCCTGGGTAGGAAATCAAACGGTTGGACTTTTGGTGCCAAAACAAAAGGGAAATTTAAAATTTCTAAGAACATTCTAAGGTAGTTATTGGTTTAAAATAAAGGGTTGAGTGGAGGTTATAGGAGGTGGATCCATTAGTGTAGATTGTGGCTCCAAATAATAGATTTTCTTTTCAGAGTTGATTTGGATGTACTGAATCAAGCCCATTTGGCTGTAGCATTATAATTTTTGAATTTGTAATTCATTTTCTGAACTTAATTGAAAGTGGGTTGTTTTTTATCTTGTATTTTTTGTCTTAATATATGTTGTGTTTCATGTAAATGTTGGGAAAAGTATCCCTCATCAAGTAGTATCAAAGTGGTTTTTTCTTGAGTGTGTGAACAAATCACCGAATGTGAGGCAATTTGCACCAGGACTTGTGGTTGTGGGTTCTGAGAAAAGTGATTAGAATGCCTCCACGAAGAAACCATGGTGGTGGAAGAAATATTGGTGTACCAGAAGAGGGTTTTAGATCCCTGTAGAGACAAGTTCAAGCACTACAAGAGGAGCTACATAGAGGGTTTAAACCGAGAAGAGGAGATGAAAGTGAAGATGAAGTTGGAAATGAAGAACAACTCAAAGAATAACATGATGCAATAGATCATAAGCAATTCAAATTTCTTAAGGCTATCTCCAAGATTGGAAAAAGGCCAAAGATTGATGTTTCTACATTTTCTATAAATCTTAACCTAGAAGAGTTGATTGATTGGATCAATTATATGGAAGAAAAGAGTAGTGTCAAGGTCCAAGGAATTTTTCTAATCTAAGAAATATGGAAAAGTGGGAAAAGAGCAGTGTCAAGGCTGAAGATTTTATAGAGCACCTGAAGAACTTGGACAAAGAGGTAAGAAATCACATCAATAAGATCAATTCTCAATACAAAGCTAAGGTTGATCAGAGGAGGAGATTTAAGGAATTTCAAGTTGGAGATGAAGTCATTTTTCACTTAAGGAAATAAAGGTTCCCAATGGGAACATATAACAATTTGAAAATGAAGAAATTTGGACCATGCAAGAACTTGAAGAGGTATGATTTAAGAAATGCTTATGAGGTAGAGTTGTAGAGTGGAATAAACCTTTCTCCTATGTTCAAAATTGCTGATTTGATAAAGCATCATGTAGGAGATACGAGTATCCAAGAAAGATTCCTTCATTAGATCTTGAGTCTAATTTTCCCAAACCTTCATCTCTTTTGATGTAGCATTTTCTTCCAAAAACTCTGAAGTACTTGGCAGATGTCAGTCTTCCATACCAAAGATCATAAGGAGTTTTGGTCCTGTTCACTCTTAGGTGTCCTTTATTAAGAATATAGACAGCATTATGGACTTCTTCTTTCCAATAAACATCAAGCAACTTGGCTTCACTCCACATTGTTCTTGCCATCTCCTGAAAAGATCTATTTTCCTTTCCACTACTCAATTTTGTATAGGAGTTCTAGCAATAGATAGATGCCACTTTATTCCTTGTTCTTCTCAAAATTCCTCAAACTCATTTGATGTGAACTCACCACCTCTATCGAACCTTAAACACTTGATTCCAGCATTCATTTTATTTTCAACCATTGACTTAAAAATATTAAACCTACTCATGGTCCAGGTGGATACTTGTTGTCAAAAATTGAAGTGTTCTACATGCTCCAAAATTCTACAGCATGTTGGAGAGCCCAAAAATATAAACCCAACACAACTTGAACGGGCAAAAAAGGAGCTTGTATGCTCAAGTTATGGCTGGTCAAAGTTGGGGTCAAATAGGAACTAGGGGCCCATCAAAAATGTGAAAAAATTCATCATCTCAAAAATGGTCAAAAGCAACATCATGAAGAAGAGCTCATCACCACGATTCTAATGACATTCATTTTGTGTCAAATGAAGTTTGTATGAGTGAGATATAGCTGGTCAAAGTTTGCAGGCAAAAGGGTTGACCATGCTGACGTCAGCATGACATCAGCATGGTGACATGGCATCACATTAATGACATGGATGAATCAGAAGCGACATGTGGTAGCATGGGTGTCAATGACATGGCAGGGTGACATGGCATGTTCAAACGTGGACCAATGGTCGGTTGACACATTCCTTTAAAGAGATCATAAAATTTGCCATGTGGCCCTATGATAGAGTGTCACATGGCACCCATGTGGAAAGTCATGGATGGTTGAGTTTCTTGGTTTTTTTTTCTAAAAAATAGTGGTTGGGAGGTTTGAACCTTGAACCTCATATCTCCCACTCTTCTAGCTGACTGGTGCACCACACAATGTGCTCCACCACAAAAAGGGTTTCGGTTATATTTAAAGAGTATATAGCCAAAATTGAAGGGGAGGTGGTTTGAACCACCAACCTCCCCTTTCTCATCCAACCTTCCTACCAATGCGCCAAGCCATGGGTTTGGAAATAATTTCAGTGGTGGTTGATTTTATTAAAGCTTTGAAAGCCAAAATCTTCTATATTTGAATCTTTAAACCTATTTAAGTTGTTAAGCCAATTTATGACGATTACAAAGGCTTAAAATAATATGAAAAAGATATTAAAAGGATTATTTGAAGGGTTTAGAAAAAAAAATAGAGAGATTAATAAAGATTTTATTGTAAAATGGGAGATAAGGGAGGATTTTGCAAATCATTTGGTTTGAGGCCAAATTGAGTAAATTTCATGTATAAAAGAGGGGGTAGATGGTGAGTTTGGTAACCAAGTGGTGATTTTTGTGAGAGAATTTCCTTTGTGAGAGTGAATTGGGAGAGAATTTTCTTGGACAGTTATGATAGTGAGTTGTTCATCTCTGTGCATTTGGAGCTTGAATTCAAGCTTGTTGTACTTGATAGAGAAGGACTTTTTGTAATTCATTATCGTCCAAGGAGACGTGAGGAGACTTTGTAACTGTTGAAGTTCCTTGTAACCATTTTCTAGAGCATAATCAAGGATTGGTCACTCTGTTGGAGAGGGACCTAGAGAAGTAGCCATTTGGTGAACTTTGTTATCAACTTGTTGTTTATTGTCTTCTCTCTTTTATCTCTATTTTTTTCATCACTTTGTCATTGCTTTATTCATTTAAGCATTTCAATTACATTTGAAATTAAGCATTTCAATATTTATTTAAAGACCTTCAATTTAATCGTTATAAAAGTTATTATTCACGTGCAACAGTCCTAGATCCTAACATCAACTCAACTCAAGGCTTCTAATTTTTCTTTTAAGAATGTAACCCATGTCATCCTAGAGAAATCATCAATGAGCAACATAAAATACCTTTCACCTTGGAGACCCTTTTCCCTGGTAGGTCCACACAAATTAGTATGAATTAGTTCCAATAGCCTTTTAGAAGAATACTCCTTGGTCTTAAATCTTATCCTTGTTTGCTTCCCAATCTGACATTCTTTACACAAGTTACTTGCAGGCTTGATAATCTTTAGCATATCTCTTACTGCTTGTATGGATTTTACCTTCATGATATTATCAAATTTGATATATCTCGTCCTCTTGTGCCATAGCTAGCATTCGCTTATTTTTCTTAAAAGACAACTTCTTCTATTAACACCCTTTATGTTGTACAAGTTGTTTTCTTTCCTAGACCCTTTTACCATTGATTTACCAAAAATTTATCTTCTAATTTCACACCCTTCATCATGAAATATGAGATTGTGTCCTTTGCTACACATCTGACTTACATTGAGAAGATTGTGCTTGAGACCTTCTACATAAAGGATATCTTAGGTCCTAAATTTTCCATCAATACTTATGGTTCCCTTTCTACAAATCTTTGCAGATGAATTATCTCCAAACTTGACTAATCCACCATTCCACTTAACAATATTGATGAATTTAATTTTTTCACATGTCATGTGGCTTGAATATCCATTGTCTATTATATAGATATGTTTTTCCCTTGAGGATGAAATGTTGTTTGGACAACCATTGAATTTTCATTCTTATTGTTTGTTTCCTTTCTTTTTGAAGTTTCATTCTCCTTAACTTGCTCAATAACATCTACCATCTGACTTTTTGATTTATCTATTCCACTCCTGCAATATCTTGCTATATTTCCAACATTGTTGTAGATTTGACATATCACATTGACATCTACTAGTGAAGCAAGAGAATTCCTACTTACAAAATTTCTTCTATTTATTTCAAACTTGTAATCCATAGCCTTATGACCATATTGTAGTTGAAACATCAACCAAAAAATACATGATTGTACCTATTTATGAAGAATCTTCTTGCTTGCAAAGGTCTTCCTTGAGGCCTGATTGGAATCAGATCTGATTCTTCAAGGTTATCTGGATTTCTAGAGTTTGTTTTCTCCAATTCCTTTTTGAGTAAAAGAATTTCATTCTCAAGTTTTGTTCATTCATTTGTCTTGGTTTCAATTAGGGTGTTTTTCTCTTTGTTCTCTTTTGTTGCACATTCCAAGTCTTCAAGAGCATAAATAAGTTTTCCTTCAAAATAAACTTTGCATTCTTCTTCATCTATAGTCTTGTCTAAGCCATCAAATATCACCATGGCCATGAATAAGGATTCTCCTCTTTCATCATCTGATGAGTAGTGATCTACTTCTTCTAAGGAGTTGTAGTCTTCTTTGGAAAGGAGGTTCCTCTTAAATTTGTTCCCCTTGAAACCCTTGTTGCTATTTTCGTTTTCTCCAAAAGGACATTTAGAATCATAATGACCAACTCTTCCACATTTAAAAAAATTGAAAGATAAATTACCTTTACACTTGTCTAATCCCTTCTTCAACTTTCTCATAAAGTTTGCTTCTTCTTCCTCACATTCACTATGTGAACCAGATGTTCCTTCTTTATTCACAACTTTGAAAGAAGCTTCTCTTTTGTATGTACCTTGGACTTCATTCCTCATCTCATAAGTAGTGAGAAACCAAAACAATTCTTACATGATAATTTTCTCCAGATCTTTGGATTCTTCAATGGAAAAAAATTTTGAATCGAATCAATGAGGGAGTTCTCAAGACTATCTTCACAACCACAAAATAATTTGTTTCTTCACTTAGTCCTTTGATTCCATTGATTGCTTCATCCACCCAAAGAAAATAATTAGCAATGTTTTCCTCTTCTTTCATACTCTAATTCTCAAACATTATTCTATAAGATTATAATTTTGTTTTCTTTACATTGTCATTTCCTTCATACAAATTTTTGAGTTTATCCCATATCTCCTTGGTTGTCTTGCACTGCACTACCTTGAAAAACTCTGAATTTTTTAAACCACTTAAGATAGTATTATTTTCTTTAACATTGTTTTCATGTGCCTTCTTTTCATTATCATTTGTAATAGGATGAGCAAGTTCAATATAATCATCCTCCGTAGCTCTCCAAACATCATACCATAGCAAGGTGAGATAGGCTTCCATCCTTACACTTTAGAAGGCATAGTTGCTTCCATCAAATATTGGCGCTTTAGAAGAGGACTCTTTCTGAGCCATGTGTTCTAATCCAAGATCTACCTTCAGTTGTTAGGTTGCACCAAGGAACTCATCTTTGATACCAATTTTTAAAACACGTTGATATACTGAGAGGGGGGTGAATCAGTATATACCACAAATTAATCCAACCAAATCTTTCTACTACCTTAAATACATAAATAATCAAATTATTCAATTCAAAGCATAAACACACAACCATAACACTAGATTTATGTAGAAAACCCTAGAAAGGAAAAACCACAGTGAGAAAGCTACTTGGATATACTATCTAAATCTAACTTCACAAATAAAATAATATTTTCAAGTTTTATGGGCTACAACCCAAAGGAAGATACAAATCCCTAAAATATAGTTTTTATGGCTTCAACCAAAGGAAAATACAACTCCCTATAGGCTATAACACTTATAGAAAGAGGCTACAACCTCTATACAAAATAATTGACACAATCAATTGATCAAACACCTCTGTAACATCAAAACCATTCTCTCATATATATCTTCAACACCTTTGTTCAACAACCTTTTCAATCTTCAACACACTTCCACAACCACATATACTCACATCCGCATTCACACATACCTCCTCACATACTCACACACACACACTTTGCAACAAACTTAATCTTTTATTTATATCCTCCACAAGCTTCAAAAACTTTCTCCTTTGTCGGCCAAGATAAAATGTGTAACATGAAACGTGCAACAGCCACAACAAGTCAGCTCCCAATACATCTTTGGTAAGTAAAAATCAAATGTCATTCAAACTAAGAGATAATCAGAACCTAGTTTCCCTCCTAAATTAAATGATTTTATAATTATTTATTTTTTTCCAGCCACATATTTTTCTATGCCAAATCTTATCTCTTATCTCAATTAATTTCCACCCTTGATAAGGTTTTATTACCTTTTAATATCCACTGCTCATCCTTAACTAAACCCTATTTTTTCCCTAACCCTATTTCCTTGCTTCTCAAAGAAATCTCATCCATTGACCTTTTTCATTCAATCTTGATCCTTCATTCAAATTTGGTTTTGTATAAAAGAGACCTATCCCTTTCATTTCAAGGCTAACCACAACTACTATCTTTGATATTTTGTTGTCACTATCACTAGGCTTGTTCTTACATACTACAAATCTAAGGGAAAGTGAGCATATAAAGCAAAATGGAGAACAACAATGAAGGTGATTCAACCATGGCATAGGATTTATGGTAATATTTCTTTATTGTTTATGTTTCTATGTTCATTTGTGATTCATTGTTCGATTAGGGTCCTTAGGACTTGAGTTTTATTTATTTGGTGGTTGATACTATTGATTCATTCCTTTTACCTTGATTTTACCCTATTCTACATTGGTGAACCTGACATAAACCAACTACATTTGAAGAAATTTGTGAGAAATTTTGAATTTTCAAGTCTGAAATGCATTTGAAAGGTAGAACAATGCATTCATGAGACAATACAATGCAATTGCAAGACAATGCAATGTAGTCACAATACAGAATGACACATTTGTTGTATGGTGAGATGCATTCATAAATTTGTGTGTTGCATCTATGGCACAAAGAGCCACATCTATTTATTTTAGGGAAAATCATTAAATCAATCTATTTTTTTGGTTTTTGCCATTTTTTTGGGTTTCTCATTTTAATTATCATATCTTGAAAGATTACTTGCATCATTTCTATCTCAATATTTTCATTTTTTTCTAGATTTAGTTGTTTTTGAAGCTTCCACATTGTGCACTGAATTTGTATGACAATGAGCCACATCTGCTTAAACAGTCTACCATAGTTGCTAACTTGTTCATCGTAATCACAATCTAGTTCACTGCATCTTCTTGAGATAGTGTGTTGCATCTGTGACACAGAATGACACAACTACCTATTATTCGTAATAAGGGTTTAAATTTGGAAGTTTTCATTTTTTTCCCTTTTTCATTTGGTAGGATAGATAGATGGTTTTGGTGTTACTAATATTTATTTGCAGCCTATGGCATTTTTTGGGAGAAGACATTGCTATCTAGACTACTAATCCATGTTCTTGTAGGGTCTTATATATCTTCTATTTTTAAAGTAGGAACATTTGGATTTGGATCTAAAAAGAACAATTTTTTGCATTGCTTTTGTTGGAAGAATGAAGAAGAATAGCCATCTCTACAGTTTTGTGTTGTCATTGATGTCACCATGTTGTGATTGTAAGTCTAAGTCAGTGCTTGATTTGATATTTTGGTTCGGTATGTAATTCGATATTCAAGCTGCACCCTCTGGTATTCTAGTCCGCAATCCTCCACGGCTGATTGTTGTTGCTTGCAGTTCTGGGAAATAGTTTATGATTGTTGAAAGCATGTCTATTCATAATCTCTTGTTTTGTTGATTACTTTTTGTAATTAAGTCTATTTTTGGCCAACTTCTTGGATAAGTCATGATATGGTTAATTAATTTTTCTTATGCGCATATATGTGCGACCTATCTTAGGTCCATACTGACATGATGTAGCGTGTTGGACATTTGGATTGCCTTTTGGAAACATTTTGTGAATGCTTGTAGCCAACAAGTTAGTTTTTTTTATAAACAAGGAAATGCATCTAATTAGGCCGACCTAATTGATGCTTGCAAATGAATTGAGTATATATATTGGATAGGGTTGAAGATTAAAAAGTGTAATTGATGAAGCAGTAGTGAATGTGAAAGTGAAGAAGAGTGAAAAGGATGAAGTGTGTTAAGTCGGTCTATTGAGCATCACCAGAACTACATTAGCACTTGTTAGGTGCACTCTTTTCAGTTTATTTTGGCTGTAAAGCCCAATTTTTCTTTGTAAATATTTTTTTAGGTAGTGAGCATCCTTGTAAACAATGATCTTTTGTATCTGGACAGTGAGTACTTTTAGGGCAGTGAGCCCTTGGCAGTGAACCTTATACATTCGGTTTTGGAACTACTTTATATTGTGAGTTAATCCTCACCATGGTTTTTCCCTCATTGGGTTGATTTTACTTTTTGTTATATGCATTTCATAGTCATGCGTAATAATAGGATAGTGTGATTGTGAAGTTAATAAGTATTTAAAGCTTTAATTTTGAATTTGGTGACAACTGATTCACCCCCCCTCTTAGTTGTCCTACGTCATTTAACAATTGGTATCAGAGCTTTGGTTCCTTGGTGTAGAGCTTAGCCACTTGAGGAAGATCCTAAAGGTTGATCAAATGGATGATAAAGAAGAACTCCGAACTACACTTGAAGATCTTGATATGATAGAAAATGAAAACAAATACTTGAAAGAAAATCTAGATGAGGCTAATGAATGTGTCCAGAAGCTAAAAGAACAATTAAAAAAAATTAAGGAAAGACACAAAGAAACTTGAGCAGCAGAAACAAGAGATCATTGGACTGAAAGTGATTGTAGAAGAAAAGAAGAGAATTAAAGAATTTTTGAATACAATGGTATAGAACAAATTTGATGAATGCTCTAAACTTGAACAGGAGGTAGTAAATTTGAGAGTTGAGCTAGAGAAGGTAAAAATTTGTGAGAACAATTTCAGATATAGCTCTGAAAAGCTTGGAGAACTGCTTGTAGGCAAAAACCAAGTAAAGACAAAGGTGGCCTAGGAAATGAAGCAGGTGAAAGTTTTAAGGATAATCAAATGACTCAGGACAAAGGGAAGTAGAAAAGAAAGTTTGCAAGGAGACCACCTATGAGATATCCTAATGCACAAAGGTATCCCTCTTTCAATGGTATTTTTTTTTCTTGTAATAAATATGGTCACAAGGAAATAGAATGTAGGAATAGGATGAATGATTTTTTTGGTCCCTTCACTAGACAATATTTTGGATGTAAGAAATTTGGACATAAAGCTATTGAATGAAAATATCAGGTGAGAATGATTAGCTAGGTGATGATGAATAGGTTTAATGGAGGTAGAATGAATCAATCCTTTGATGGCTACTACTATACCTGTAACAAATTTGGACACAAAGAAAATCAATGTAGATCAAGAAGTAATGGAGGTTAGACTAATCAGAAAAGTGTTGTCTGTTATAACTATAACAAACATGGACATATCTCAAAGGCTTGCATAAGTAAGAAGGCAAAGCAGTCTGCTCCGATAGAGAAAAATGAACCGATAAAGAAGATCGACAAAGAAGAGATGAAGCAAGAGATGAATAAGATATGGAAGAAGAAAGAAGAAGAAGACCCTAAAACTATTGATATGTTTGTGCCCTCATCTGGTACAGAAAATTCCTTCGAGAATTAGACCTAGCATGGTCTTAGGAGGAGCATTATCATAAAATTGTAAAAACCCCTAGATGAATGGTGTGTCACAGGCTGGCACAAGGATGGAATGTGAAGGATGAATAATCAAAGGTTTTGGAAAAGGAACTGAAAGAAAACATGTTGACATACTAATTTGTGGACTAAATTAGGGTTTTTTATGTTGAGATGAATGTTTTTAGTAACTTTTTAATGTTTTCCGCATTTAATATGAATTAGGGAAAATCAATGGTGTATAAGGTAAAATTTGTAAGCCTCTTTGATTAGTTGATCACTTGAAGAGTTTGAAAAGGTGTCTTGGAGCAATCTCAAAGCAATCTGAAGTATTTCTAAAATAAGTTGAAGAATTTTTTGTGGATACTTAGGAATTATTATTCAGTCTAAGAAGGAAAAGAAGTCTTGACTTAACATTAACGAATTCAAGAAAGTCAAGCATAGAAAAGGACAGAGGATCGAGTGGCGACATTCCACTGGAGATGAAAGGAGTTGAATTGGAAGAATTTGATCATATGATGACTAAGGAAAATAGGAAGTTCAATTTGTGTAGCCTATTACTTGAAAATCTAACTGAGAATTCTTGAATTTCTGTGGTTGAAGGTTATCCCTTTCAATTTGGATCTTTTCTTGTGTGCTTGGCCTTTTACTTTTTGAACTCCCTACCGGGAAGAGAAAATGTTGTGTGGGAATCTGGTATTCCTATTGGGAAACAAGTCTACAGATACTTGGAATCATTGGTGGATAATGTAAGTGATTGCAGATCATATTCCACATTCTTAAGAAAAAATCTATGCTCTAGTATGTCAATACCGAGTCAGTTTGAAGTGGGTTCATCCTCTAATAAGAGAGAGTTGGAAGTTATCATTGGTGAGTCTCCTCTGGAACTTAAAAAGAGGAGAACTATTGTAACAAGTGTCCCAAAAGAGAATAATGAAGAATAATTTTTGTCTAGATCTGATACAAAGGATATACAGATGTTACTAGATAAGGGTGAAATGAAGAAGATTGGTGAAATGTGGAATGCATGCTCTCTGGTTGAGAAACTTAAAATTGATGATGTGTTGGTTGATTATGTGTTGAATAAAGGTACTTCAGTTTCAGATGTGTCAGATTGCTGAATTTTGGTGGTTGAGGGTTATCTCTTTTGGTTTGGATCTTTTCTTGTGTGCTTGGCCTTTTACTTTTTGAACTCCCTACCGGGACGAGAAAATGTTGTGTGGGAATCTAGTATTCCTATTAGGAAACAAGTCTATAGATACTTGGAATCATGGTGGATAATGTAAGTGATTTCATACCATACTTCACATTCTTAAGAAAAAATCTATGCTCTGGTATGTCAATACCGAGTCAATTTGAAGTTGGTTCATCCTCCAGTAAGAGAGAGTTGGAATTTATCATTGGTGAGTCTCCTCTAGAACTTAAAAAGAGGAAAACTATTGTAATAGGTGTCCCAAAAGAGAAGAATGAAGAAGAATTTATGTTTGGATCGGATACAGAGGATATACAAATGTCACTGGATAAGGGTGAAATGAAGAAGATTGGTGAAATGTGGAATGCATGCTCTCCAGTTGAGAAACTTAAAATTGATGATGTGTTGGTTGATTATTTACTGAATAAAGGTATTTCAATTTTAGATGTGTCATATTCTTTACCAAATGATCTTGTAGAGATTGATGAAGAGAGAACATTGTTGGAAGGACCTGAAGGACATAAATTCAAAGCTATGCTTGAAAGAAGGTGTAACAAAGAAAAGCAAGTACTATCTAAACATATGAATGAGATAAAAGAATGCATCGAAGAAATATCTGAAATTTACAAGTATTGTCTCCAGTGGCCAGAAGATGTTGATAATTTCAAAAGTAGGATTGAAACTATTGAAGCTGAGATTAATAGTATTGGAAAGAACTTTGATTTCTTCAAATACATGGATGGAAAATAGAGAATAAGAGTTAGAGAACTACATGTAGAATTTTTGACTACTCAAAGGAAAAGAGAAGATATGGTTAGAACCTTCTGGTTGGTTAAGGAAGTTGTTGAGGTCTGGTTAGATCATCTCTCTAGAATCCTCTCTGATGTTGAAAATTGTGAACGACTATATATGTCTTCTAATCAGACATCCTCCTTTACGCAATTATCTTTGTTGGAAGGTATGAGTGCAAGAATGAATTTAGTTGTACTTTCCTGGAAAGTAATTCTTCCAATCAAAAGAGAGAGGTATAAGAAAATATTTCATGTAAAAAGTGTCATTCTTGTTTAAATGTTTGAAATGGGAAGCTACAATTCTTGTGTCATCAAATACATCCTACCTTTTGATCGCCCTTTTCCATTGATGTCAAAGGGGGAGAGATTCATATGAGTTGGGAGAATGTTTTGTTTTGAAAATTTTGGCACATGTTGCCATCAATGACAAAGGGGGAGATTGCTGGAAGAATGAAGAAGAATGGTCATCGCTACAGTTTTGTGTTGTCATTGATGTCAACATGTTGTGATTGCAAGTCTAAGTCAGTGCTTGATTCAGTATTTTGGTATGGTATCTAAATCAGTATTCAAGTTGCACCCTCTAGTATTCTAGTCCACAATCCTCCATAGTTGATTGTTGTTGCTTGCATTTTTTGGAAACAATTTATGATTGTTGAAAGCATGTTTATTCAAAATCTCTTGTTTTGTTGATTACTTTTTGCAATTAAGTCTATTTCTAGCTGACTTCTTGGATAAGTTGTGATATGGTGAATTAATTTTTCTTATGTGGATATATGTGGGACCTATCTTAGGTCCATTCTAACATGATATAGCATGTTGGATGTTTGGATTGCCTTTTGGAAATATTTTGTGAATGCTTGTAGCTGACAAGTTGGTATTTTTTGATAAACAAGGAAATGCATCTAATTCGTCTGACCTAATTGATGCTTGTGGATGAATCGAGTATATATATTGGACAGGGTTGAAGATTAAAAAGTGAAATCGATGAAGCAGTAGTGAATGTTAAAGTGAAGAAGAGCGAAAATTATGAAGTGTGTTAAGTCAGTCTATTGAGCATCACCGGAGCTGCATCAGCGCTTATTAGGTGCACTCTTTTCAGTTCATTTTGGCTATAAAGCACAATTTTGCTTTGTAAATAATTTTGTAGGCACTGAGGCTCCTTGTAAGCAGTGAGCTTTTATATTCGGAAAGTGAGTCCTTTTAGGGAAATGAGACTTATACATTCGGTTTTTGAACTACTTTATATTGTGAGTTAATCCTCACCGTGGTTTTTCCCTCATTGGGTTTTCCACATAAAATTCAGTTTTCATTGTGTTGATTTTACTTTTTGTTATCTGCATTTCATGTTCAAACCTAATAACAGGACAGTGTGGTTATGAAGCTAATAAGTATTTAAAGTTTTGAATTTGAATTTGGTGACAACTGATTCACCCCCCCTCTTAGTTGTCTTGTGTCATTTAATAGCTTGCTGATCTTGTTTGTTCTTGGAGGTGTGTATGCTCTTCCCTCATATTTCATATGATCTTGGGAATCAAAAACACTCTTCAACACTCTCATTTTCACACCACACATTTCAATTTCTAAGGTTAATGAACATTTCTTGTGTGGTAAAATATATGTGTATGCTCTCTCCTCGCATTTTCATATGATCTTGGAGATCAAAAACATTATTTGTGTCACTTTTGTGTAACCTTTCTAGAAGGGTCTTCCTTTGGATAAGTGATCACTCTAAGGGGTACAACCAAAGTGGTTTTCCCTTAAGCCATTATATAAAATGATTAAGGTGAAAGCCAAGTTTCAACTAGTGAGTACCTTGTTGATAGTGTCAATTCAAAAGGGGAAGTTACCCACATTTATGTGAGGTAGTTACTTATAATACCCAAGTAGGATTGGTTAAAGCCTTAAGTGGCTTGCTAGGCACTAGCAAGGTGTTAATTCCCTGAGCAATAACTAGAAACCATTATTTTAGAGACCACCCTATTGATTGAGGTTTTGGTATCATTCGCAATGCAAGGGATGTGCATCACACCATGAATTTACTCACCATATGGCTCCCTTGGGATGAGATAGAAATCCTTGACAGCATAATCTACATGTAGCTTTCCAAGGAGAGGTGATTGAGTCATCCTTCCAGTCCTAGAGGCCCCTACTTGTCCTCTCTTGCAAAGACAATAGAGTATACACCCATTTAGGTTTTCTTACATTTGAATCAAAGGAGATTCCAAGTTGTGGACCTAAGATTGTTGTCATTGGCCTTGAACTTAGGATTAGGAGGTGTTTGAAGTACTTGAAGTTATTTTATTTGTGATTAGACCCATGGAAATTTCACTAGACATGTCCTATGAACATACACTATTCACATAAAATCTAGATAATCAACAGCAAAAATTTATTTTTTAGATTATTTTTTGTGTCTTCAAACACATTTCACAACTACCCTAACACAAAAAATCATTTGAAAATATTCAACTTAGGGTCAAAAAAATGTGCACCACATCTGACAGACAATACACAACAATTGAAAGACAGTGCATTGTATCTACTAAAAATAGTAAACCGCATCTACATGAAAGTAAACCCCATTTGAAAGATAGTGAGCTGCATTTTCCTAAGACAATAAATTGCATATGTGAGACAATGAACCAAATTTTCTAGTTTTCAAAATTTTGGGGAGATTCCTATGCAATTTCATTTTTGATCAATTCCTAATAGTAACCATATCTTCATATCATAGGCTTTCTCAGTCCAATCCATCCATGTCATTGCATTCACTTAGGTTTCCTTACATTCCTTAGTTTTCCATTCTTACATTAGTCAACCTTAGGTCATTCTTAGTTGCATACACCTTACAAATTTCAAACTAGGAAGCCTATCATACCTTTGATCAGTTCATTGTCATAAATTTATATTGTCCTTGACCTTGTCCTTTTATCAATAAATCATCGTCATTTAAGTTGGGCCTTCAAAATCATAAGCCTAGTTTAAGGTTCACTTTGTCAAATCATCATCATCTTTTTTAGTCTTTGTCCCTTTTAAGGTCTTGACAATTTGATTTGTTACCTTGAGATATCTTAGCTTGGTTATTACCCTTCTCTTAGGTCCCCAAAGGTAAATAGTTGTATGTTACAAATATGAGCTAGTTTGGTGGTGTTGTCATTGATGTTTTCATTGATGTCAACAAAGTTCAATATGTTGATGTTTGTACATAGATATAGTGAGTACATGGAGCTATCGTTATGGTGTTACAGTTGTATTGGTGAGTTTTCAAGTGCTTTTAAGAAAATTAAATAAAGAAGAGAAGTCAAAAGTGTTGAATGTGTTCAGAATGTGCTCTGGTATGTGCTCCGCATTTCTCCTATGTTGATCCTATGCTTGTACAGATCTAAAGGTTTGTTAATGGTAATCTCATGGTATCATATGTTGAGTTTCAGCTTCTGGTGAGAAGATACATGGAATTTGTGTTCACCAGTATGTAGATTGTCTGGAAAGTATTGATCTTCTATCGACTGGGAGAAATGTTTCTTCTCCGCAGTCCTCCATTGTTTTGTTTCAGATCGTGCGAATCTGGGATATGTCTTGTGAAGATCTTTCATATGCTTTGGCGAAGAGGTTTGGAGTTTGGTAATAAGGAAGTCATCCTTTAGTATTCATGTATGAGTTTACACAGCCTGGACTGAATGGTGAAAGGAATTCAATGATTGAAGTCTGTTGTTTTTGTTGTGGATGTATCTGGAAGGTTCTGAGATGTTGTCTTGTGCTTAATAAAGCATGTTGTGGTGTCTGTGTGTCATCTTCTTGTTGGGAAGCATGTGCATCAATGTTTGTCTATAATTTCATTAGGGTTGGCCGACCTAGTGTTTACACTTCATTCAAAGAATAAAATTCAATTAAGGAAGCGTGTAGATGGTTCAAGAAAATAATTTTATTGGTCCACTCTTATTCCTAACCATGGAAATTTTGAGTTGTTGACCTAATTTGAATTTATGAAATGTTGTTTTGTGGCCAACCTTGGTAAATGTTTCTAAAGTTGAGAATAGTATAAAAGCAAGTTGAATTTTGAAGAATTGTATGACAGTGTGATGAAAGTAAGCCACAAATCATAAGTGCAGAAGAGTGTGTGTGAGTTGTGTTCAAGATAGTGAGACAAGGGTTTTTGTAATCCTGTGAATGTGCTTTAATTGTAGTGGTGTATCTTTTATTCTCTTTTGTATCTATAGGCAATGAGCCTCCCTATTGGACAATGAGTCTTTTCTGTAGGCATTGAGCCTTTGTACTTGGACAGTGAGTCCTCTTTTGGGTAGTAAGCCCTTGGTAGTGAGTCTTTTTCTATAATCTTTATATTGTGAGTTAACCCTCACCATGGTTTTTCCCTTATTGGGTTTTCCACATAAAAATTTGTTGTTCATTGTCTTGATTTACTTTTTGTTATCTATGGTTCATGCTTATATTTAATAACAGAATAGTGTGGTTGAAGATTTGACAAGTGATAAAGTTTTAAGTTTAAATTTGTGTGGCAACTAATTCAGCCCCCCCCCTCTCAGTTGTCTTGTGCTTGTTTAATAATTGGTATCAGAGATTGTGGTTCCTTGTGTAGAGCTTAACCGCTTAAGGAAGATCCAATGGCACACAAATTGGAGATCCCTATGTTTGATGGAACTGACTACAATGACTACAAGGGACATATGAGAGGATACATTATATCTCTTGGTTTCAAGACTTAGAAGGCTATTGAGAATAAGTATACACTTCCGTCCAGTGGTGTTAATTCGGCAAATGAGATCTCTACTTGTAGACACTGAAATCTGGTCTAAGCCTGCAACTTCAATATTCTTCATAATTTGTATTCTTCATGGTCATGATTAAATAATGTCAATTATTTAATTATTCTCTATAGGTCTTCATTTCTTTATTAATTAAATAAATCTAATTATTTAATTAATTCACTTTAACTTTAATTCTTCTATTAATTAAATAATCTTAATTATTTAATTAATTCACACTTTTCTTTATTCTATCTAATTAATTAAATAAACGCTTTTTATTTAATTATGTTACTAATTAACCTTATCCTTCTTCTTCAAATTAAATAAAGTCTTATTTAATTTACTCTTTATCATATTTCAACTATAATTAAATAAATTCTTTATTTATTTAATTATTCATTTAATCCCCTCATCACTTAATTAAATAAATATTATTTATTTAATTATTCTTCAAACATCAAATCTTGAATTAAATCAATTATTTAATTCATAAATCCTATTTTAACACATTCCTCTATATTTAGATAATTGTGCAAATTATCTAAGTATTCACTTTTACTCGACTCAAAGATCTATTTAAATCACTCAGTTAACTCTTGATTTAATGTCTGAGTAGCTTTCCCAAGTAATATATTCATCAAATCATTCAATTGTCTAGTGACAACTCAATTGCGTGTACATGCATATTAATTAAATATTCCTATTTAATTAATTAAATCTTGTGTGTGCATTCGAATAGAGAGTTGCTTTAATCCATCTTTATCTTTGTCATACAAAGACTATTCTTTTGTTTTCAAATACCAAACTTGAAGATGAAATCATTTATTCAATATTTATTTCTATTTCTAATTTGTATCACTCATGTCACTACTAACTATTATCATAATGCATGACTAATCTATCAATCTCAACCGTACATTGATCTTGCGATCCTGACCTGTCATTCAAATAATCAATTTTCTATAAATTGATCTATCCTTCATCATTCCAATCTCTCTCGAAATTGTATGACTTCTGGAGCAATTATCTTGAATCTTCAATGTTTTGTCTTAATCACAACACTTAGGCTATGCTTGCATGAACTTTAAAAATCTGAGGGCAAGTACACTACACAAACAAAATGGAGAAGAGTAATGGAGGTTATTCAATGGAATTGATCGCATGTTTGCTACATTTGGTGAACCCGACGTGAAGACACCATCTTCATGTATCCGTAGAATTTTATTTGATTTTGCAGTTTTTTGTATAGAACGACCCATCAGTTTGACGAAACGCCGCAAGTGATAATCAGAAATGCATCAGTTTGATGAAATGACACAATTGACTTCGTTGGCTGCATCTGTGATCAAAAATGATGCATTTGAAAAGGAACCACGCATCTGTTATCGAAAACAACGCATCTGAAAAGGAATCACGCATCTGTGATCAAAAACCATGCATTTGAAAAGGAATCATGAATCTATCAATTTCTGAGCCATAACTGACTAGTAAAATACCACGATGCATTTGACAGAGAAAATGATGCAACTGACTAGTATATTTTTAGGTTTTGTACTTTCAATTTATAGTTTCCTTTTTTGTTTTTATTTTTCGCTAATATTTTGTTTTCAGCGTGTGTCTTGAGGAGTTAACGAAGTTTTTGTAGATCGATAGTCAAAGATCAATATCAAACTACTAATGAATCTTTCTACAGAACGCATGTCGAAGACCCTAGTTAAATTTTTCAAACAGATTGTTTGTTATTGTAGCAAATCTTTCATTTGGATTAAAATTAACAAGTGTCTACTATGTTTGGTGCGAAAGCACAATTGTGTAATTACCCTCACGATTTGGTACATCAAAATATCCTCTCCCCTTGTGCATCCATGCGATCCTAGGTGTAAGAGAAATGGTTACTAACTCTAAAACTTGGGCTTGTTCTAGTGGGAAAAAGTACTCACCCCAGGATGACTCAGACTAGTAGCACACTGAACCCGAGGGACTTCCAGCCAATATATAAATGTGGATTCTTGGGGAAATCCCAAGAATCACGCATATGGTTCCAACGAAATGGATTTGAAAGGGGACTCTCACCGCATGGATCATGCCCTACGAATGGAATGCCCTAATTAAACACCTTTGTTTGTAGTGTCCAAAATCCTTCTATTTACTAGTGCAGCAAGTCAGACTTGTGAAGCCGTCTCATATTCTTACGTTTCATGTGTAGAGATGAAAGTATGCCATGGGATGTTCATGGGTACTATAGCTTGGCTGCCCCGAATGATGTTAATGAGTCGTGGAGGGGAGCCAAAGGGGTCAAGCTACTAATCATCCGCCTTGAATAAGCATAGTTGGGGAATCCCAAGTGAGAACTCAGTAAATATTGTCCTACACAGCTTAGGATGTGCTTTTCTATTGTCAAATTAAACATTCTTTGAGTCTAAAATCAAACTGAAAACACATTGTCTTATGATCATCTTTGTTTTCCAGAACTTGATCACAAAACAGTGTAAGTTTTATATCTCAATTCATTGAAAACACGCAACAGTCAATAGAATCACAACTGTTCACCAGAGAGTCACAATTGTTCTTTTGAGTCACATTTTTTTAATGTAGAGTCACATCTGTCAAACTATCCAATTTCATCCAGAGTCACCTTTGTTTAGCCTAGAGTTGCATCTACCAGATTAGCTCGCATTTTCTTGGTCAAAAACCTTCTCTAATTTAAGGGACCACACTTGTGACATTCTATGATGCATCTGAAAAGGTGAGCTGCAACTGCAGTATGGAACGACACATTTGCCACTGTCACAGAAATTTTACCAGTGCACAGAGTTTAGAAAATCACATCTGATATAGTTTGAGTTGCAATTGTCGTCACGAGTCTCATCTGTTAGAAACTACACCGCAACTTTCTAATACCAAATATTGAACTTTACTAGAAATGTGCAACTGATTATCATAAAACTACAACTGTAAAACATAACCGCATCTATGAAAATCTACAACACATCTTCCTAAGTATTAGAAAACTAGAATTTGGTCACAGTACAATTGACATAGTCATACCAGTCTTTGATCTGTCTTTTCACAGTAGTCTATGAACAGAAACCTGAAACAATTTGCTCAATTTTGCATCCTTTAGGTATCATTTGGTCATTACTATAGTCCTCCTAATTCTGAGTTTTTCATCTTAAACTTCATATTGCCTTTAGATCAAACTTTTAGGAAAGTCATTTTTTTACCTAGTCCTATCATCATAGCCTTTGTCCTACAAAGAGTCCTCCTAGCTCATCAGTCTAGTTAGGAAACTCAGCTTATCTTTGATCCTAGTCCTACACTGGTTCCTTGACATTTAACTAAATTGACACTTTGGTTAGACTTTAGGTAGATGGTAACCTCATCTTAGGTTCACAAAATTGATTACCTTAGAAACTTTCTTATACCTTTGCATATTTAGATAATGTCATCCTATACTAGTGTCATCCTAGACATACCTTATTCGCATAGAAAATACCAAAAAAATAGTTGCATAAATTCATTCTTTATATTCATAAAATCCCAAAAACATAGCTTAGGTTGCATACCTTAGACTTAAGTCACTCTTTGCATTGTCATACCTTAGTACTCATATCACATTTCATCATAACCTCACCACCATGTCTGCAATTTACCTTGATATGCTTTCTAGTCAAGTTGAATACCAGTTACTCTATAATGGTCAATGCCAACAAGCCATAGACTTTAAAAGACAATTTATCCAATCCAAATGTCAATCAACATCAACCCATGGTCAACTACCCACATACCCTTCCTACCAACAATCCATAAGTCATAGTCCTCCATCCATCTACCCTCATTATCAAGAGTCCCTTAGCATAATCCATGCCATTAATCCACAACAAACATCCACTTATCACCCTTATCCTAACCTTGACAAGGGAAACCAACCTTCCACTAATCCCTTCCAAGCCTCCACGTCCTATCCTAGTCCTTCATCCACTAATCCCTTCCAATCCTCCACATCCTATCATAGTCCTTCATCCACTAAACCCTTCCAAGCCACTCCATCTCAATCTACATTTAGTCATGAAAATACATCTATTCATGGTCTCCAAAGTCACATCCCATCTACTAAACTTGAGGATACATGTCAAATGGAAAGTCTAAAGCATGACTTCATGGCTTTAGCTTCATGTCAAGATCAAAGTAGTCTATCCCATGACCCTATCTTTAAGTCCATCCAAGAAGTCCTTCTAGATAATCATGGCATCCAAAATACACCTATCCTTGATCAAAATTCCATTCCCAACCATATCATTCAAGACAAACCCATCTTTGATCAAGACACTATTATTGAGCAAGAAGTCCAAAATGATCCACTCCTTGTCCTTTATGCCATTCATGATCAAACACTTGAAGATGACCCTATCCAAGTACCAAACACATCCATTTCCCAAAATGAGACACTTGCCTCCATTGGACACATGAATGATATTCCTTTAGAACAAGAGTCTCCTACTCGACATATTTGCAAATAATCAAGTTATAGCTGAGTTCATTGGACTCTATGACAATGACCATAAAGACAGTTTTGACATCAACTTGGAAGCACCAGTAGAATCCTCTTAATCTAATATGTCACAAAATCACACCAAAGATATCCAACATGTCAATGAAGATACGACATCCTATCAATTAGGATCATCCACTTTTATCAAATCAGGCTTTCTTGAAGAGGAGGAGATTCCAAGTAACAGTTTCCACAAACACAATGATGGGTTAGCATCTTGCTTCCAAAATGAAAAATACCCCATTGCAAACAGAATCTGTTAGAGCATGCAGTATCAAGGAAAAGTACTAGGCATACATGAGCAAGGAATTCTAGAACCAATACGGTTTCAAGAAAATCCTAGACATCAAGGTCTTAGTTATCCTTCAGTTAGAAAATCTAATGATGTTAATGGTACCTCCTTGATATTGGGGGCAACTTTATCCGATACAAACATCAAAATGGAGGCCATGAGTAGTTCTTACCATAAGGTTGTTGCCAACACTCCTTCCATCCATACCATAAATTGTCATTCCAACGTGAATAAACCTTCCATTTGTAACCAACAAAAACAAAAGTCTTACAAATTCAAAGTTCAAAATCAAATATCAAAGGCCATTGAATCAATCAAAAATCCAAGTGGACAAATAAAGTTAGAATGGATCAAGCAAAGAAAATAGTTTAAAAGTAAAATTCAATCAAAATGTGGAGCCACAAGAAAAGAGGACTCCCACATATAATAAATGTCCACCTCCTTCAAAATGGTCATCATACAATGCATATAAAAGTCATGGCTCCAAACATTATCCCAATTTGAAACCTAGTCTCCATCATCCATCACCACAAGTTTGGAAAATCAAAATTCCTACATCTAAATTGCCAAACACGTCTACCATCATCTGTCATAATCGTTCATCTCGCCTAAAGTCTAAAAATCTTATATCACAAATCCGTCACATTGTGGCACAAAATATTTATTGTAAGGACTCCCATGGCACTCTATCGCGATGTGCGTATTTTGTTAAGGCCAACTCTAGTGTCAACAAGGATTACAATGACATCAATCAATTGTATGCAAGTTCTATGATCTTGATAAGGCAACTACTTCATCAAGGTCATTATTGGCATATCATGGCACCAGTCTCTACATCAGCACCATCAATGGATTCAACACAATCAGTAATCATCTAAAGCATCAAGGCCATCCAGAAAATACAAAAAAAAAGTCGAGAAAAATTTCATCCAATAGTGAAAACCATTCTTATGGTGCTTTGGATAAGTACCGTGATGAAAACTTGGCAAACAAACCTCATGTGTAAGAAATTATCTATGTGGATCATTACACTTGGGGGCAAGTTGTCTCATCTCCCATACCCTTCGTATGACATTTATTATGACATTTCCATCTATTCATCTAAGCCCTACCACTCATGCCCATTTTCCCACCTACTTTGATCTTGATAAGGACTGGGGTGCAAACATAAATCATGCTTTGAAAAAATCTTGACATGTCTATCCTTTGGTCATACACTATCCATGAAATATCATGTCATAGCCTTCATAACATTTTTCCAAACGAGTTATCCTTATACGAAATACCTATCGCATGCCTTGGTTTTTCCCTTGTCAATGGTCTAAGGATATTCCATCATATCATCTAATCCTCAAAAGTCATTCCAAATGCAACAAGCCCAATCCATACAATCTTTTTATGCATCCTAGTGCATCATTCAAAACATTCATTGGCTTTATTTCTAATCTTGCAGCAAACCTTGATCCTTTAGTCACATTAACGTCATCCTCATGTTGTTTCAAGATGTTTCCTTCCCATGTCAAACAACATTGTCACCATCCTCATCACATGTCAATTGGTTTTCAACTTGACTAGGGGCAAGATCATGGTTGTTCTTGGATTCTTGCACATGCTTGCTCGCTTGCTTATCGTTGTACATAGTCTGCATCCTTGTACATAGTCCTCATCCTTGTACATAGTCCACATCCCTGTATATACACCCTATCCCTGTACATACATACCTATCCCTGTACATATCACTTATCTTTCTTATCCATTGCTTGTACATACCATTCATAATAAGTGGTAGTCTTTCCCATAACTTGGAATGATTGACATCGAGTACATTTCATATCCCCCTTTTTATCCTATTCATAATCAATTGGTCTTATACTCAACTGGGGGTAAACACTTGATGTGTGTCATATTGGTTCTTACATTGGTTGTGTTGAAGATGTAAAACCCTAGAAAAATCCAAAAACATCACAAAATGACCTGAGAAAATACAAAAACATCAAAAAACTTCCAAAAGACCAAAAAAATAAAAACATGTCAAAAATCCAAAAACAAAGTCAGAGTCAGTCACACTTGTTAGTCTTTGTTGTTTGTCAAACTACATTCCCTCTACAACTGGATGTAGGCAAGGCCATCTGCCGACGTGCCCCTAAGGATTAGGTTAGTCTATTTAGGTTTGTCTATATAAATTCATGATTCAATCCATATGTCTATATGACAAATTCATTGGTCATGTCGAACTATGAGGTCTCTGCGTGTATAACATAGGCAAGGCCATCAATCAATGAGCCCCCGAGGCTGCACTAGGTCAGTCCATTAGGGTTTGTCAGATTCACTATCACACACGTCTTATATTTGTATTCAATCTTGTCAGTCAAAGTCAATTCAAACTACAAGGTCTCTACATGTATAATGTAGGCAAGGCCATCAATTGATGAGCCCCCAAGGCCGCACTAGGTCAGTCCTTTAGGGTTTTTCATCACACACAGTCAATTGTCCACACATCATATCAAGTCATGCATCAATCTAGTGAACAAGTCGGTAGTGTCTCTAAGCCAAATCAAACAAATTGTCAAGGCAACCAAAACAGATCAACTAATGTTTGCTACAAGATGTGTCCTTCCTGGAAATAGACATCATCAAAACAATCAACCTGTGTCTTATTCAAGATGAGTCCTTCTTGAATACTGATGTCAACAAAACAATCTATGTCTTATACAGGATGATTCTTTCCTGCATATTGACATTTTCAAACAATCAAACATAGCCTTACATAGGTTATCACATCAATGGCATCTGACTCAGCGTCTTATACGATACATGTCTTTCTGAAACTAGGCTTTGTCATGCCTTATACAGATAGTCATAACATCGAAACTAGACTTAGAGTCTTATTTGATACATGTATCTTCTAGAATCAGGCTCTATCAATCAATCATTCTATCAATCAAAACGAATCAAACAAACAGATCAAGTTTTGGAAAATATTTTACTGGATTTTTGACTTTATGGCCTATTTATCTTATCATTTCACTTGACTTTATGATGAGAACTATATTACTAGCTTTCTCAAGGATGTCCCATGAAGGATTTAGAGAAGAAACGATGTATCAGAATTCTATTTTCTTGGAATGTTGTCTTTCAATTGTCTTTTAAATTGGATTGTGAGTCATGTTACTAGTTTCCTCAAGGATGTCCCATGAAGGATTTAGAGGAGCAATGATGTCTCATGACCTGTCTTTTATTTTGCTTGTTGTTTGTGGTTTGTCTTGACAAAAATACTGGGGCAATTGTGCCCTTAGTATGAATTATGACAATCCTTTTCTGTGACTATCTGTTGTTAGCAAGTGGATGACCTTGCACACCTTGATCTATGTCATATCATGGTGTTTTTCTCCATTTGTATTAGTCCCTCCCAATGATGATAAAGTGCAACGCCTTTTGTGATACAATGAAACATCGAAGATTGGTCTTTTATTATTTACCTTTATTTTTGCACTAACATTTCTTCTTTTCTACATCTTCACCACCCTTATCTATTTTCCTCTATCCTTTTTTCTTTCATCTTCTAGTTCTCTCATTGATTTCGAGAGCACACTCATGTTCTTTGAACCTGCCTATCCTCTCGAGGGGGCATACCACTACCTCCTCATCATCTTTCCTCATCCTATTAAACACCGAGGCATGACTTATTCTCATCATCCTATAGACACTGAAATCTGGTCTAAGCCTGACTTCAATATTCTTCATAATTTGTATTCTTCATGGTCATGACAATTAATATTCTCTATAGTCTTCATTTCTTTATGATTAATGTCAATTAACCGTCTTCAATCTATTTCGATTAAATCTCATAAATCCGTTCCTGATTTGAATTATCTAAGTATTCAGACTCAAAGATCTGAACTCTTGATCTGATGGATCCCAAGTAATCTTGAAATCATTTTGTAATCTAAATCAAATTGTCTATGCTTGTCATCTCATGCATTTCCTTTAATCCATCTTTATCTTTGTCATTTAAATTTGTTGTATTGAATGCATTCTGGTTATTTTTCAGAAATAATCAATCTTTCGATCTCATTCTTTCCTGTATGATTTCATTCATCTTGAATCACTTAATCACTTAGGCTATGCTTGCACGAACTTTGAAAATCTGAGGGCAAGTACACTACACGGATGAAATGGAGAAGAGTAATGGAGGTTATTCAACGGAATTGATCGCATGTTTGGTAAAATAGTTTCTTTTATGCATGTTGTTTTTAGCTTTCTTTTGTACTCGATTATCTAAGCTTTGAGGATTGATTAGCATAGTTTGAATAGATTAGATTTGAATTGCCTAACTCTCTCGTGTGTTTTTCTCTGAGCTACACTACTTATGAAGAAAATGAGAAGGAAAAGTATGCGATTTGCAGTGGTTTATCTAAAACTGAGCAAGTCAATGTTAATTCTTTGGATACTGCATATGAGGTTTGGAAAAAGTTGGAAGACATGTATGAAGGAAACGAAAAGGTGAAATTAACAAAGAGGTTGGTGGAAAAGTGTAGATTTGTGAACCTGGAGATGGAGGATGGTGAAAAATTTATAAGCTTCTTTCAGAGAGTTGAACTAGCAGCAAATGATGTTAAAAATCGAGGAAAACTAGTAGATGAAGATATAATCGAGAAGATCCCGATCACATTACTAGAATGTTATAGCAACAAGATCTTTGTTATTGAAGAAATATATGATCCTAAGAAGTACACTCTAGAAGAGTTGTTTGGCACCTTGCAAGCACTTAGGATAAGAAAGTTATGGAAAGACGAAAAGATAGAAGAGAAGATAGAAATGGCATTCAAGGCTTTGAAGATTGAAGAACCGAATAGTGATGATGAAGAGTTGGAAGCAAAATTCACCAGGAAATTGAAGAAAGGCATTGGAAAATATAAAGGTATGTAACCCTTTAAATGTTTTAGTTGTGGTAACATTGGTCATTATGCTTTGAGATGTCTGAATAGGGGTACACATAAGAAGAAAAAGGATTATAAGGATAAGAAGTATAAAAGGTATAAGAAGTTGTACTATGTTAAGGAAGAGGCAGGTATTTCTAATGATGAATCTAATAATGAGGGTGATGATAGTGAATGTTTATTCTTAGCTTTGGAAAATAAATTAGTATCCACTAACTCTAGAAAATGTGCATGTAAGATGGATCCGGAGGTTAAGAAGAATATGAGGGAAGGTACTTTGGTTACCTCTTTTCATGCAAGACGGGATGAAGACTACTAGGTAATTGATATTGGATGTTCTAATCATATGACTGGAGATAAGAGTAATTACACTAAACTTGAAAAATATGATGGTGGTTTGGTATTGTTCAGTGATGATTCAGGAGCTAAGATCTGTGGTAAAGGTTCAATCAATTTTTATGGAGTGCATAATACTAATGATGTATATTATGTGTAGGGTTTGAGACATATCTTTTGAGTGTTGGTCAGATGTGCAGCAATGGCTTTAAACTTGTGTTTTAGAACAATACATGTGAAATCAGAAAAGGATCCAAAAAGGGGCATATAATTGCAGCTAGAAGAACTCATGGAAACATCTATTAGTTTAAGGGAGTTGATTGTCATTGCCTTGTATCTCAAATCAATGAAAGTTGGTTATGACACTAGAGAATCGAACATGTGAACTTTGATAATCTAGTCAAGATTAGTGCTAAAGAGATTTTTTGAGGACTGCCTAGAATCACAAGACCTGTTGTTGGAAAACGTACCTCAATCTTAGTGCATGTAAACTCCAAAAAGAGAAAAGTTAGTGAGATCCTCTGGAAGTCTTACCGACTAGCAACTGTGTTCTAATCATTTGAAATGCTCAAGTTGCCAAGACATTATTTTTGTCTTGCCGATGGCAGTCATCGGCAAGACATGTCGATCACTGTGAAAGATCTAACTCTTTCCACCCGAGGAGATCTCTTTTCGATAGGTTGGTTTCTAATGATTATCAAGGAGACTCGTGGCAACAGAAGTCATCAGCGAGAGGCATGAACATTCAAAATGACTCATTCCAACAAGATATGTCTCTTCCACGGTTATACACACGAAGTCATCGGGGTGACATGAAGGCTCAATAAGACTCTAAGCGATGGTTGTGGTCTCGCCGAAAGGTTTGCACTCGATATGATCTCTTGTTGATGGTGTTTTCTCTTGCTGACAGTTTAGCTTTCGATATGAACTCTTGGCGATAGCTTTTCTCTCGCCGATTGTTCTGTGATCTTTATGACCTCTTGGCGATAGTGAGGGTCTCGCCGATAGAGCTACATGAGTTGAACATTAGTGTGAATTTTTAGCAGTATTGTTTTTCTTGCTAACGAGTTTGAACATCGGTATAACCTACGGTTCTGTAAGACTCTTGGCAATAGCAGAACTCTTGTCGATAGATCTGCTCAAGATGGATTTGTGTTCAGTATGACCTCTTGCCGATAGCAATGGTCTTGTCGATGGTTCTGCAATGGATATCGATATGATGTCTTAGCAATAGGGTGAGTCTGCGCGACATTTTTGAACTCGATGTGACTCTTTCTGATGGTGGTGACTCTGAGCGATAACAACAATCGGGTGTTGTGGCATCGGGGAGACACGGCCTAGTGTCTCACCGACATGCAACACTATTTGAATGCCTTGATCGAATGTATATCCTATGTGGTTTGTTTTCAACCAATCAAAGAAGCAGAATGTGAACCGCTAGCAGTTGGACTGTTGTGGTCATTCCTGTGAGGAAGATCAATAGACCATAATCAATAGGGATATACTCTGTAATTGAAGATGATGATCGGTTTGGTGAACAGTTCGGTGTGTGATCAGTATGTATGAATTATAGTCTAAGAGCATTGTAACTGGGATGTTCTGTACAAGGCTGATCAAGGAAATTATGTTGTTGTAAATTGACATTAGAAAGTGAAGTCTGTACTTTGTATGTAATTTTATTTACTATAATACAAAGAGGTTTTTCTTGGTGTGGTGGGTTTTTCTCCCGTAAGGGTTTTCCCATGTAAATCTGGTGTCCAAATTGTGTATGTTCATTTCTTTGTTTGTGTTATTTCTTTCATGAGTATCTTAATTGAACTATAGTTATAAAATTTAAAGTTACCTCTGCATTCTTCCCTGAGGTTTTGATGTTAGGAGAGTTTTTTCTGCACCTAAGCTTTCCTCACAAGTGGTATCAAAGCCTGGCTAGTTGTGTTATCCTTGTGGGTACGTTGGGTTTTTTGTGTCAATTTTGTTCAGTGGGAGTCTTGTAGAAGTCTAGTAATTCAAATTACAGATTAAGATGGCAAGCACGTCAGGAAAGATTGAAATTGAGAAATTCAATGGCAGTAATTTTGAGTTGTGGAAACTCAAAATGGAAGATCTATTGGTTGATCATGATCTTTGGCTTGTTGTGTCTGGAACGAAGCCTACAGGAATGAAGCAAGAGGATTGGGACCTTGTAGATAGAAAATCAAAGGGGTTGATAAGGCTCTATTTAGCAGACTTTGTTCTTTTGAATGTTCATGAAGAAAAGACTGCATTTTCTTTGTGGAAAAGACTGGGAACTATTTATCAGGGCAAGTCCTTGGTGAATAAGTTGTTCTTGAGGAAGAAGTTGTACTCTTTGAAAATGCAGGAAGGAGCATCTGTTGTTGATCATTTGAATTCTTTCAACATGTTGATTGCTCAGTTAGCATCTATGGGTGTGAAGATTGATGAAGAAGATCGTTGTATGTTGTTATTATGTTCTTTGCCAGATTCTTGGGATCACTTAGTGATGGCTATTGGAAGTACAAGATCCACTTTTAAGATGGAAGATGTTGTTGCTTCTTTGTTATTAGAAGAGATGAGAAGAAAATGTTCTGAGATGGCGAAGGAGGCTCTTGCTATTAGAGGCAAATCAAAAGAAAAAGGCAAGAAGAAGGACAAGAAGTCCAAATCGAAATCAGAAGGGAGATCAAAGTGGAAGTCCAAGGTGAAGTGTTGGAATTGTGGGCAACTTGGTCAATTCTGAAAGGATTGTAAAGGAGAAAAAGAAGAAGTTCTTCGATGATTCTTCTCAGAGTGATGCAGATGCTTTCATTGCAGCCTTGGCTACACAGGCATCAAATGATGTGGTTGATTGATTTTGGAGCATCTTTCCACATGACATCTCATAGAGACTGGTTCACTAAGTATGAAAAATATGATGGTGGAAGGGTGTATTTGGCAAGCGATTCATCTCTGGAAATATTTGGTCGTGGAAGAGTCAAAATTCAATTCCCTAATAGAAGAGTGAAGGGAATCAATGATGTAATGCATATACCAGGTCTGGCTCAAAATTTACTTTCTGCTAGTAAGTGAATGATATTGGAGTGAAAGTCACGTTCTCTAGAAATGGTTGCAAGATAACTAGAGGCTCAATGGTGCTAGCTAGGGGTGCTCGTATTGGTACCTTGTATAAGTGGATGCACATGTTGTGCAATGCAATAGTGTCTCTGTAAAGTCACAGAAAGCTACTCATGGAAAAAAAGAGGAAAAAGTTTCTGACAGTGCAAAATGGAAGTTAAACTTACAGCAGAAAAGACTATGCTTTGGCATCATAGGCTTGGCCACATTGGTGAAAAAGATTTAAAAACCTTGAAAAATAAAAACCTGGTTGAAGGGCTTGATGATTGTAACCTTGAATTCAGTTTTGTGAACATTGTATATATGGTAAACAACATTGTGTTTCATTTTACTCCAGTCCTCACAAATCTTTTGATTTACTTGATTACATTCATTTTGATGTTTTTGGTCCAGTAAATGTTCCTTCTTTGTCTAAATCAAGATATTATGTATCGTTCATTGATGATTATTCAAGAAGGGCATTTGTTTATTTCTTAAAAAGTAAATCAGAAGTGTTCAGTCATTTTAAGGAATTTAAAAACCTTGTAGAAAATCAAACTAGAAGAAAAATAAAATTTTTAAGGACTGACAATGGCAGTGAGTTTTTTTCTGATGAGTTCGAGAGGTATTGTAAAGATCATGGGATTAAAAGACATAAAACTACACCTTACACTCCACAGCAAAATGGAGTTGCAGAAAGGTTCAACAGGACAGTGATGGAAAGATCACGAAGTATGCTGAGCAGTGCTGGCTTGGAGGAGAAGTTCTAGGCTAGGTAGTTGCAACAGCATGTTACTTAATAAACCATTCTCTTAATTCTGCTCTTGTTGAGAAAACACCTTTGAAAGCATGGTCTGGAAAGAAGCCCTCTCTGAGACACATTTGTGTCTTTGGCTGTGAGGCATATGCATATGTGCCAAATGAAAAAAGATCTAAATTGGAAAACAAGGCTATTAAATGTATTTTTATCCTTCTACTTTAGATCTACAGTCAGAGACAAAATCTAAAGATAAAAAGGATGTAGTTGAAATTCCTCCGACACCAGATAAAGAGGAATTGAAAATTCAAAATGTACCTGAAACTGAGGGGAGCTCAAGTAGTTCTGAGAGTTCTAAAGAAGAAGATCAACCTCAGCCTCAGCCTGTGAGGAGGTCAACACATGAAAGGAAGCAACCTGATAGTTATGGGTTTTCTTTGTTAGATTCTACTTGTTCCTATGCTTTAATTTCTAGCACTGATGAGCCTAAGACTGTGAAAGAGGCATTTAGAATGTCTGATTTAGACTCTTGGTTGGAAGCCATGAATGAAGAAATGGCATCATTAGAAAAGAATGATACTTGGAGTTTGGTTCCCTTGCCTGAAGGCAGAAAAGTTGTTGGTTGCAAATGGGTATTTAAAAAGAAAATAGGTATGGATGGTAGTGTGGAAAAATATTTAAGGCAAGGTTGGTTGCAAAAGGGTATTCCTAGGTAGAGGGAATTGATTATGGAGAAATATTTTCTCCTGTAGCTAAGTTGACATCCATGAGATTTCTTGTCATTTGCAGCAGCGTATGACTTAGAGATTGAACAGATGGATGTGAAGATAGCATTTCTTCATGGTGACCTTGAAGAAGAAATCTATATGTCCCAGCCAGAGCACCTTGTGGAAAAAGGTAAAGAAAAACTGGTTTGTAAGTTGAAAAAATCTTTGTATGGATTAAAACAATCCCCTAGAATGTGGTACCAGAAGTTTGACATGTTTGTTTTGTCATTGGGATTTGTAAGATTGAAATCTAATCATTTTGTGTACTACAAAGCTGAAAATTATCGTGTTCTTATTATTGCTCTCTATGTTGATGATATGTTGTTCATAGGCAATAGTAAGTTAATGATTTCTAATCTAAAATCTCAATTGTCTACAAAGTTTGAAATGAAAGATCTTGGTGCAGCCAGGTATATTCTTGGAATGGAAATAACTAGGGACAGGAAGAGTAGAAAACTTTGGCTCAGTCATAGTAAGTATATTAATACTGTTCTGAAGAGATTTTGTATGAATGATTGCAAGCAGCTAGTTGTTCCAGTTTTGCAGGGAACGAAGCTATCTATTGAAGACTATCCAAAATCTCCTACTAAGATAGAGGACATGACCAAAGTGCCTTATGCTAGTGCATTTGGAAGTTTAATATATGCAATGGTCTGTACAAGGCTAGACATTGCCCAAGTTGTGGGAGTACTTAGTCGTTTTATGGAAAATCCTGGATGGACACATTGGGATGTTGTGAAAAGAGTGTTCAGATATCTGAAGGGAACTTCAAAATATGCTTTGTGTTACCATGGAAATTCAGTTGAATCACAAAGTACTCCCAGCATTCGAGGCTATGTGGATTCTGATTGGGCAGGAGACATTGACAGCAGAAGATCCACCAGTGGATATATTTTCATGTTGAATGGTGGTGCAGTTAGTTGGATGAGTAAGCGGCAAGCTATAGTCACTTTGTCCACTACAGAGGCAGAATACATGGTAGCAACACATGCCTGTAAAGAAGCAATTTGGTTAAAATGTTTGTGTTCTAACATTGGGTTTGATGTAGGAAAAATTACAATTTACTGTGACAGTCAGAGTGCTATTTGTTTGGAAAAAAATCATACTTTCCATGAAAAGATGAAACATATTGATGTGTAGTATCATTTTGTACGAGATATGGTAGAGGATGGAAAGGTCTCTTTAGAAAAAGTGGATACTTTGGAAAATGTTGTAGATGCATTGACGAAGCCAGTAAGCACAGACAAGTTCAGGTGGTGTGCTAGTTCGATGGGCCTCAGTGCCCATGAATTTTAGTAGTTTTGTTGTGCTCTGGAGGTGTCAGTAAGATCTTTTTCAAGTGGGAGATTGTTGGAAAACGTGCCTCAATCTTACTGGCATGTAAACTCATGAAAGAGAAAATTCAGTGAGATCCTCTGGAAGTCTTACCGACTAGCAATTATGTTCTAATCATTTGAAATGCTTAGGTCATTGAGACGTTGTTTATGTCTTGCCAATGGGAGTCATCGGCAAGACATGTTGATCATTGTGAAAGATCTAATTCTTTCTGTCCGAGGAGATCTCTTCCTAAAAGGTTGGTTTCTAATGATTATCAAGGAGACTCGTGGCAATAGAAGTCATCGAGGAGAGGCATGAACACTCAAAATGACTCATTCTGACAAGATATGTCTCGCCGATGGTTATACATGCAAAGTCATCAGGGTGACATGAAGGCTTGATAAGAGTCTAAGTGATGGTTGTGGTCTCGCCGAAAGGTTTGCACTCGACATGATCTCCTGTCGATGGTGTTTTCTCTCATCGATAGTTTAGCTTTTGGTATGAACTCTTGGCGATAGCTTTTCTCTCGCCAACTATTCTGTGATCGTTATGACCTCTTGGCAATAGCGAGGGTCTCACCGATAGAGCTACATGAGTTGAACACCGGTGTGAAGTCTTAGCAATATTATTTGTCTTGTCGACGGGTATGAACATCAGTATAACCTAAGGTTTTGTAAGACTCTTGGTGATAGCACAACTCTTGCCGATAGATCTGCTCAAGATGGATTTGTGTTCGGTATGACCTCTCACCGATAGCAATGGTCTTTCTGATGGTTCTACAGTGGATATCGATATGATGTCTTAGCAATAGGGTGAGTCTGAGCGACAGTTTTGAACTCGATATGACTCTTGCCGATGGTGGTGACTCTGGGTGATAACAATAGTCAGGCATTGTGGCATCGGGGAGACACAGCCTAGTGTCTCACCGATATGGGACACTGTTTGAACACCTTGATCGAATGTATATCCTACGTGGTTTGTTTTTGACCAATCAGAGAAGCGGAATGTGAACCGCTAGCAGTTGGACTATTGCGACCGTTCCTGTGAGGAAGATCAACAGACCATGATCAACAGGGATATACTCTGTAATTGAAGATGATGATCAGTTCAGTCAACAGTTCAGTGTGTGATCAATATGTGTGAATTCAATTCTGAGAGCATTGTAACTGGGATGTTCTGTACAAGGTTGATCAAGGAAATTATGTTGTTGTAAATTGACACCAGAAAGTGAAGTCTGTACTCTGTATGTAATTTTGTTTACTATAATACAAAGAGGCTTTTCTTGGTGTGGTGGGTTTTTCTCCCATAAGGGTTTTACCAAGTAAATATGGTGTCCAAATTATGTATGTTCATTTCTCTATTTCATTTATTTCTTTCATGAGTATCTTAATTGAATTGTAATTGTAAAATTTAAAGTCACCTCTGCATTCTTCCTTGAAGTTTTGACGTTAGGATAGTTTGTTCTACACCTAAGCTTTCCTTACACCTGCTAATGTTATGTGCAGGAGTTGCCAATTGGGGAAGCAGACAAGATGTAGCTTTAAGGGAAAAGAACATTCTACAACCAGAATGTTGGAATTGATTCACATAGATCTTTGTGTTCCTACCAAGATGAGAAGCCTGAATGGAGACAGGTACTTTATGTTGCTTATTGATGATTATACTCAAATTCCATGGGTTGATTTTCTCAGAGAAAAGAATCAAGCCCTGGATAGGTTTAAGGTATTCAAGGCGAGAGTGGAAAATGAAGTAAATCTAAAAATCAAGTGTTTGAGATCTGATCAAGGTGGTGAATTCACTTCTGGTGAATTTAATGAATTTTGTGAGAAGCATGGCATATAGAGATAGTTTTCTGCTCTGAGAACCCCTTAGCAAAATGGAGTTGTTGAAAGGAAAAATAGGACAATTCAAGAAGCCGCAAGAACTATGATGAAAGAGTCTAATGTACCGGATGTGTATTGGAGAGAGGTGATACTGCTATTTATGTTCTTAATAGAGTTCAGATCAAACAGAACAACACAAAGAAACCTTTTGAGTTATGGACTGGTAAGACTCCAACTGTGAAATATTTTAAGGTATTTGGAAGTAGATGCTATATTAAAAGAGATGATGAAAATCTTGGAAAGTTTGATGCTAGATGTGATGAAGGAATATTTCTTGGATACTCTACTATTGGCAAGGCATACAAATGCTTCAACAAAAGATTGAGAAAAATCATTGAAAGTGCTAATGTGAAATTTGATGAAGACATATGCAAACCTATTGAGATAAGTGAAGTTGAACCTAATGATCTTATCTATTGACATATACCTAAAGAAAATAAGGAGAAGGAAGAAGAAGAAGAAGAGAAAGAAGAAGAGGAACAAGTGGAAGAAGAAGAAGAAGAGGATGAACTAGAACCTACTACTAGGACTCCTAAATATGTACAGAAGAATCATCTACAAGATCATATAATTGGAGACAAGAGTGAAGGAGTGAAGACAAGAAGTAGAGTTATAGTTGAGCTAAAATTGTGTTTACTTTCTAAAATAGAAACAAAATCTATAAAAGAAGCATGTGAAGATGAAAGTTGGATGAGAGCTATGAAAGAGGAACTGCAACAGATAGAAAAGAATCAGACATGGGAAATAGTCCCTAGACCTGAGAACAAAAAAGTGATTGGATCTAAATGGGTGTTCTGAAACAAACTAAATGAAAATGGAGTAGTAAGGAATAAGGCAAGACTATTGTGCAAAGGATATTCACAAGTTGAAGGTATAAATTTTGAAGAGACTTTTGCCCCTATGGCTAGAATGGAAGCTATCAGAATGTTTTTGGTAGTCTCTATCCACAAGGTACATGGAGCTTTTTTGAATGGTGAGTTGGAGGAACAAGTGTACATGGAGCAACCTGAAGGGTTTCAGTTTTCTGATAAATGGGATATGGTTTGTAAATTAAAGAAAGCGTTATATGGATTGAAGCAACCTCCTAGAGCTTGGTATGCAATACTAGACAGATATCTAACAAAGCAAGGTTTCAACAAAGGTTATGTTGATAGTAATCTCTACTTCAAAGTACAAGGTAATAAGATGTTGATTGTAGTTGTTTATGTTGATGATATCATTTTTGGTGGAAATGATGGCATGCATAAAAAGTTTGTTGAAGAAATGTAGAAAGAATTTGAGATGTCTATGATTGGTGAATTGAATTTCTTCCTTGGTCTACAAGTGAATCAAATTGATAAAGGGATATTCATTTCACAGTCTAAGTATGTAAAAGAGTTGTTGAAAAATTTTGGGATGGAAGATTCTAAACCGGTTTGTACTCCTATGGTAACCGGATCTAAGCGGAGCAAGGATGATGAATCTACTAAGACTAATCAAAACAAATACATTTCCACGATTGGATAATTGTTGTATCTCACCACTATCAGACCAAATATTATGCATGCAGTGTGTTTAGTTGCTATATTTCAAGCAGATCCTAGAGAAGAACATCTTATGGTTGTAAAAAGGATATTTAGATATCTTAAGGGCACACCAGATTATGGACTATGGTATCCTAAGAGTAATGAATTTACCCTGAGTGCTTATATAGATGTTGATTGTTGATATTATAGATGCACAGGGTCCCTGAAGCTGCATTCTTCAATGGAGGACCTTTGTTAGGAAAGATAATCAACCACACAGAAAGTGTTGCAACTAGGCATGCACAATGGAGATTCTATTATTGATCTACATTATGAGATTGAATTGATTACAAATGTACAAATTCTTTGAATATATAGGCATGAGAGAGATGCAAGATGCAAGAGATGTTGCCATGTGTCATGATCTAACAACATGTGACAACATGTGAACCCTATCTAGGAAATTATTAAATGTTCAGATAAGTTCTAGAAGGACAACTCATCTTCTAGAAGGAATCTTATCTCCTACAAACATAGAAGGGGGAATTACCCCATTATTAAATGATTTATTAAAATGCAACCTAGGACTAAATGATATATGACCTAAGTTAACTTATGCTAGTGTAATAATTAATTAATTACACTAAAACTGATTGGGATGGATGTGTAGATAACCAGAAGAGTACCAGTGGTGGTGCTTTCTTTCTTGGTGGGAGATTGGTTTCATGGTTGAGTAAGAAGCAAGACTCAGTTTCTTTACCTACTACAGAGGTAGAGTATATTGTTGCAGCATCCTGTTGCACACAAGTTTTGTGGATGAAGCAAACTCTAAAAGATATTGGTGTAGTATGTGATGAACCTATCTCTATCTTCTGTGATAATACAAGTGCAATAAAAATTCCAAAGAACTCGGTTATGCATTCAAGAACGAAGCACATATCTATCAAGTATCATTTTCTGAGAGAAAAAGTGTTGGAGAATGAGGTCAAACTAGAGTATGTGACAACAAAGGAACAAATTTCAGACATCTTTACCAAGGCTCTTCCGAAGGATGCTTTTGAGCATCTTAGGGAGATTTTGGGGGTTGTTGGCCCTCCTAACTAGGTGCACATGAAGGTGCATCAGTCCAGTGAATTCACAAGATTCCTCATTTATCTAGACTAATTATTGGGTCTACTCCATAGGGGGAGCAGAAGTGGTTTCATTGTTGTAATATGGGTGTACTCCTAAGGGGTAGTAATCAAAGTTGTTATTATTTTCCATTGATGTCAAAGGGGGATAAAAGGTTATGTGTTTCCATCAATGACAAAGGGGGAGATTGTTACAAATATGAGCTAGTTTGGTGGTGTTGTCATCGATGGTGTCATTGATGTCAACACATTTCAATATGTTGATGTTTGTACATAGATATAGTGAGTACATGGAGTTATCTTTATGGTGTTATAGTTGTATTGGTGAGTTTTCAAGTGCTTTTGAGAAAATCAAATAAAGAAGAGAAGTCAGAAGTGTTGAATGTGTTCAGAACGTGCTTCGGTATGTGCTTCGCATTTCTCTTGTGTTGATCCTATGCTTGTGTGAATCTAAAGGTTTGTTAATGGTAATCTCATGGTAACATATGCTGAGTTTCAGCTTATAATGAGATGGTACATGGAAGTTGTGTTCACCTATATGTGGACTGTCTAGCAAGTATTGATCTTCTGTGGACTAGGATAAATGTTTCTACTATGTAGTCTACTATTTTGTTTCAAATTGTGTGGATTTGGGATATGTCTTGTGAAGGTCTTTCCTATGCTTTGGCGAAGAGGTTTGGAGTTTGGTAATAACGAAGTCATGTTTTAGTATTCCTATATGATTTTGCACAACCCAGACTGACTTGTGAAAGGAATTTAGTGATTGAAGTCTACTGTTTTTGCTACGGATGTATCTGGAAAGTTTTGAGATGTTGTCTTGTGCTTGATAAAGTGTGTTGTGGTGTATGTGTGTCATCTTCTTGTGAGGAAGCATGTGCATCAATGTTTATCTGTGTTTTCATTATGTTTGGCCGATCTGGCGTTTACACTTCATTTGAAGAATAAAATTCAATTAAGGAAGCGTGTAGATGGTTCAAGAAAATAATTTTATTAGTCCACTCTTATTCCTTTTCACCATGGGAATTTTGAGTTGTTAACCTAATTTAAATTTATGAAACGTTGTTTTGTGGCCAACCTTGGTAAATGTTTCTAAGGTTGAGAATGGTATAAAAGCAAGTTGAATTGTGAAGAGTTGTATGACAATGTGATGCAAAGTGATGAAAGTAAGCCACAAATCATAAGTGTAGAAGAGTGTGTGTGAGTTGTGTTGAAGACAGTGAGACAAGGGTTTCTATAATCCTATGAATGTGCTTTAATTGCAATGGTGGATCTTTTATTCCTTTTGTACTATAAGCAGTGAGCCTCCTTGTTGGATAGTGAGTCCTTTTTGTAGGCAGTGAGCCTTTGTACTTGGACAGTGAGTCCTCTTTTGGGAAGTGAGCCTTTTTCTATAATCTTTATATTGTGAGTTAACCCTCATCGTGGTTTTTCCCTTATTGAGTTTTCCATGTAAAATTTTGGTGTTCATTATGTTGATTTAATTCTATTATCTGTGGTTCATGCTTATATTTAATAACAAAATAGTGTGGTTGAAGATTTGACAAGTGATAAAGTTTTAAGTTTAAATTTGTGTGACAATTGATTCACCCCCCCGCTCTTAGTTGTCCTACGCATGTTTAACATTATAGTCTCACTTTCCATCATTTAGTCTTAGTCTCATATCTTACCTTTAGTCACACCATAGGTTTTAGTCATAGTGACATTACCACATCTTGTTTTCATGTAGTCTCACTTTGCATCCTAATCTTGGTCATAAGTGCATTACCATTTGTCATTCCTTATATCTCAAAAATCCCCAAAAAAGCAGCATAGTTTCATATCCATCATTACATTATCATTCCATATATTCCATATCCTTCACTAAGTTACAAGTCTTATATGGTCTAAACTAGGTTATAAAGGAAAAGAAAAGAGATGGACTACACAAATGAAGATCCCTATTTTAACCCAACTAGCAACATGAATTTTGGGTCTTCTTCCTCAAATGAGATACCGAAGTCACGATCTACATTTCCAAATCCTTTTGAGAAGTTCACATTACAAGATGTCCAGAGGCACTTACTGAGGAGGAAATTGAAGTAGTTTCCCAAAACCCTATCATAGCATGCTTTATAGATAAGATAGTAGCAGCAGATCCCCAATGATTTCTCATGAAACTATTACAACGTGGAGCAAAACTCCCTCCTAGTTTTGATATCAACATGCTTTCTAAATCACAAATAAATGGTATCAAGGACAGAATGCATCTACTCCCAACCATACAACTCCACAAGTGCATGCTACTTTTACATTAGTAGGAACAATTCAAAAAACTATAATAGTCAACACAACATTAGTATTTGGAGCACAAGGTACCCAATCTATGCCCCAACCCACTAGTAGCATATTTGATTTGTTTGCCTCATCATCTCATACTATGTGAACTACATATTGTAGTCCTTTTCTAATTAGATAAAATGATGATAGTCTTTCTACCATTACAATCAAGAAACCCCTAGAATGTGTGGTCACAACTTGAAGGACTAAGATAACCCTACAAGGAGGTCCTCCTAAATAGTCGCCATATGCCCTTGATACAATCTTTTAGACCATTTAAGGAAGACACCTACCTAGATATCTATCATTGAGTTGCTTCGCATATCTTCTAAACACAAAGCCATCTTGGATAAGGCCTTGTAATAAAATCTTGTACCCACAGACCTTAATATCAATCAGTTCTAGGAAATGGTGGGTTACCTAGCTAACACCCACCACATTACCTTTTTTGACCATGACTTATCATCACAAAAGCTTAACCATGATGACCCATTACACCTTAAAGCCTTTTTCAATAAACATAAAATCAAATGGGTCTTGGTAGATGGTGGAGCAGGATTGAACATTTGCACCTTAAAATTGGTCACGACATTAGGTTTCTCTAAGGCTTATGTGGATTCATCAAACAGTATTATCATAAAGGCTTACAATGATGTAGAGTTCTCTTCTAAGGGTGTCATTTCATTACCTATCAGAGTTGGGCATTCCATATTAGATACAACATTCCAAGTTCTGGATATGGATCTTCCCTACAACATTCTCCTTGGTCGACCATGGATTTATGCTATGAAGGCCATCCCCTCCACATACCACCAATGCTTAAAATTCACCATAATGGCACTAAAATCACAATAGCTAGTGATCTCAATCCCTTTCAATATTGTAGCAACTTAAGAGGGACACTCAAACAACAAGTTTCCATCAATCAAGAAATCCCATCATCCACCTCATCCCATTTGATAAGGGCTACACTGTCGAAACCCACATAAAACACAACAATAGATACCAACACAGAAGATGTGAGACATAAATTAACCCACTTTCAATTATTTTCAAAACATGAAATTACAGACTCAAAACTTATAATGCTACAGCCTCGTGGGCTTGATTCATCACAACAAAATCAACTCTAAAAGAAAATCTATTATTCATAGCAACAATATGAACTAATGGAGCCACCTTCTACAACCCCACTTAACCCTTTTATTTTATCTAATAACCAACCTAGAATGTTCTAGAAAGTGTAACTTTCCATTTTTTTTGGTGCCAAAAGTCTCATCATTTGATTTCTTGCCTAGGAAGATATTTTAATGAAATTCACTTTTGGTGGGGCAGCTTCTCAAGGCCATAACTTTTTATCTAGCCATCAAATTTTCAATCGTAATATATCGTTGGAAAGCTTGTGAAGAGATCTACAACCACCTTTTGCTAGATCTAAAATATCAGAGATTTTGCACCTTGTTCTGGGGCTCCAAAGGGCCTCAATTTTCATTTTTAAACTTCATTGGAGAAATTCCCCAAGATGATAATTTAATATCTTCCAAACAGTATAGGATTTTCAGATGATTCTTTCACCAAAAACCTTATTTTCCAATTTCACTCCTTGGGGTCAATTTTCGTGTCCATACGACTAGAATAGGTCGACTTACTAAAAATAGCAAGTGACTATTTTTTTGGCTATTTCAAACTTCTAACTATCCCAAATACTACATGAGTCGATGGGCCCCAAGACAACTAAGGAAACTACAAACAAATGAAAATACAATATTTTTGGGTGATGCAGGATTTCCCTTACACCACTGGATGCTCTTGCATCAGACACCCAGGGTAATTTGAAAAGTGACCCTGTCACTTCTTAGGTGTTAGAGGGAAACCAAGATGGTTAAACTTATCTTCAGACAACCGTGATGAATCTTCAATGGGTCTTCCTCTCCATTTCACCAAGTACTCTGGATATTGTTTGTTTCTTGTGCTTCTACCCACATGACTATCCAAAATTTCTTCTATCTCTTCCTTTTCTGACGTAGGTGCCGGAATGTTCCACTATGCCTTTGTCAATTCATTCTCCTTAACTCCTTCATGATATTTTTTCAAATTAGTAATTTTAAACACAAGTGAAACATGAATTTCATTAGGCAACTCTACCTCATATGCATTTCCTAAATCATGCTTCTTCAAGATCTTGCATGGTCCAAAATTCTTCATCTTTAACTTGTATGTACCAATTGGAAACCTCTCCTTTCACAAATGAACCATGACTTCATCTCCTACCTAAAACTCCTTATACCTCCTTTTATGATCTACCTTAGCCTTATACTGAGATACCAAATCCTAGGTGCACCAACTCTCTATTCACAAAACTACACTTCTTCAAATTGATCAACAATTTATCCTCTCAGCTTCTCAAAAACTTTTTTAATATGAATCAAATGCTCCTCCAATGTCTTGCTAAAAATTATAATGTCATACAAATAAACAATGACAAATTTACCTAGAAACTCTTTCAATACCTCGTTCATGAGCCGCATGAATGTGTTTGGTGCATTGGTTAGCCCAAAAGGCATGACTAACCACTTGTACAAGCCCTCTTTGGTCTTGAAGGCTAGCTTCCATTTATCTCCTTCCCTAATCCATATCTGGTGATAACCACTCTTTAGATCTATATTCGTGAAGTACTCAGCTCCACTCAAAAAATCAATGATGTCATCCATCCTTGGCAGGGGAAATCTATACTTGATGTTGATCTTGTTGATGGCTCTAGAATCTGTACACATTCTCCATTCCCCATTCTTCTTTGGTGTTAAAACTATAGGTATTGCACATGGACTCAAACTCTCTCTAATCAATCCCTTCTGCAACAACTCTTGCACTTTCCTATTCAACTCTTCACTCTCTGCTAGAGTCATGCGGTGAGCTACCTTATTCAGAAAACTAGCTCTAGGAATCAGGTCCATCTAATGACTAATCTTTCTTATTGGAGGTAAACCTTCAAGTACGTTATCAAAAATAATAACTTGAAACTCATTCAACAAATTTGAAACCTCTACAGGTACCTCATTAGTATCTTCTTTATCAAATCTAGGGATCAATGCAAAACACATATGCTCATGCCTCATACCTTCTAGGAACTTTCTTCCATAAACCAAATAAATTCTTGCATTACTACATACCCTTTCTTCTACTATCCCCCTCAGGGGTTTCAACTTATGACGAACGCCATCCTTTTTCAAGGAATAGGTGTTAGCATGTCCATCATGCACCTCTCACTGATCAAACTACCACAGCCTTCCTAATAACATATGAAAAACATCCATTAATAGGTAGCCTCCAAGATTACCCTTACACCACTGTATGCTCCTACATCACCATTATATTGATCCTTCCACTTTGACCAAAGTATCAAAATCCACCACTCCATCTTTTGATTCCAAGATCTAGATCCAAGACAAGGGGTGTGGAGAATACCAAATGAAGATATCCTATTGTTTCAACAAACTACCAACATCTCCAAAATACTATGGAAAGTCGTCTTCTATTAAAAAAGAGGCCAAAGTCATTATCCAAGCATCTCCCACCACAACCTTCAAAAAATGGGGAGAATTGAGAAAAAAAACCATTGACAAAGAGGATATTTCCACATGGATATACAAGGAGTAAGAAGACATTGAACCCAAACGGATCCTAACTGAACAATATGGTAAATTGTTTGAGATTATGATACATAAGGGTTATGACAAACACAATGGACTTGGTTTACATAAGAATGGAATGATAGAGCCATTGATGCCTCCCAAGCTACTAAATAATATAGGGTCAGGGTACAAACCACCAAAAGTGATCGCTCCTAGTACTAAGGTGCTTTCAAGTGAGGATGCTAGTGCTTCATAGGACATTGAGACATCTTAGGATTACCATACCAAAACTAACTCCAATGAATGGTTTTGGAACTCCTACACATCTAGTGACTATGACCTAGCTAAGACCTTCCAAGAGCTCGACTTAACCAATTCCTCGACCAAAGGAAAAGCTTGGATCGATCCCTTTTGGGATACTGATGACACTTATGTTTTCCCCATATCCTCATATTCATTGAACCTTAATGATATTGATGATGGAATGCCTTTAGTATACCCAAAATTAATAGATTGGGACCAACAAGGACCACCCAACTTGGATGTATTCAAAAGTGATGAATTGATAGCCGAATTTATGGGACCACGTGAAGGCATACCCAATGGGGATTATAAAGTTGGTTTTACTATAGATCTTGACAACATGGCCTACTTTAAGGAGTATTTCCTTCCCTCTAGTCACAAAAGTGAAAATAATAAAAAAAGGGAAAGGTCTTTAGGTGAAAACCGAAAGGCACCTCTAGGCCAAGAAAAATTAAAAAAGGATGTATCCAAGGGTGAAAACCTCTCTGAGGCACCCAAGGATGGAGGATTGGACTTACTCCCTATAAGTCAAGAGAAATTTCCTATGCTAGTAGAGAAATCAATGGAAGTCAACACTGGTACAGATGAAAATCCTAGAATTGTCCATTTCATGACATCTTTGATAGAGATGGAGCAGCCATATTTTTTAACCTTCTTTACAAAGAGACAAATTAACTTTGCTTGGTCTTATTCCGACAAGCCCAAATTGGATCCTGAGTTGGTGTTACATTACTTCCATTATTCCCTTATGCCAAACCAATCAAACAAAAGCTAAGGAAAACGCATCCTCAGATTGCACTACCAGTAAAGGCAGAGCTAAATAAGTTATTAGACATTGGTTTTATTTTACCCATTGACTATGTAGATTGGATTTCCAATCTAGTGCCTATGACAACTTTCCAACAGGAAAAATTTGATTTTGAACTAATTTATAGGATCTAAACAAAGCATTCCCTAAGGACAAGTTTCCATTGCCAAACATCGACATCATAGTGGACCTGATAGTAGGGTATGACATGCTATCCCTCATGGATGGTTTCTCAAGATACAATTAGATTAGGATCACTCCTAAAGACCAACATAAGACAGTCTTTACTTGCCCGTGGGGAACATATTGTTGGAATGTTATGCCATTTGGATTGAAAAATGTTGGAGCCACATATCAGCGAGCCATGACTACCATATTTTATGACCTCATATACATTCTCTTGGAAGACTATGTAAATGACTTGTTAGCAAAATCATTGTCAAGGGGTGACCATCTATGAGTGCTAGATAAGATTTTCAAGAGATTAGAAGAATACAAGGCACAATTAAACCAAAACATGTGTGTTTTTGCGGTAACATTAGGAAAGCTCCTAGGATACATTGTCTCTCAAAGAGGCATTAAAGTCAATCCTACCAAAGTGAAGGCTATCATAAACATGCCCATGCCAACTAGCATAAGTCAATTATGAACACTACAAGGTAGATTACAATCCATCTAAAGGTTCAATGCTCAACTAGAAGATATGTGTCAATTGTTCTAACATTTTCTATGAAAGGGATTACCACTCATGTAGATGGATAGATTTCAAGAGGAATTTCAACAAATAAAGGACTACCTATTCTCATGCCTCCCATTGATGGTTGTAAGAGAGGGGGGGCAACCACACCAAGGCTCCAGGTCATGAAGAGCTGAGAGCAGAGGGCTGCCCTAACTTACCTCACTCTAACAAATACTTTGAGATGAGGATCGAGAATGAAGAGCACTCTCAAGTGCTTTTGTTAGTCTGCAAACCCAAAAATCTGCTTGGGGCTAGACGAGCTGGTTTTTGGAATCAATACTGCACCCCAAAAAACTCTCTATTTGAGGACGACAACCCGGGTCTAGGACGACAACATGGTGTGTTGGTGTCTCTCTAGTGTGCTAGCATTTTTATGATCAGAAAATGTAAAGTATAGTAAGAAATAGAAAAAACCTACTTAACAGCCTAGCGAACTAATTTTAAGGAAGAGAACAGAATGATAAAATATGAAAAAGTAAATATAGAGATGATAAAGTAAGTAGATAAAAACTAGGGTGATGAATATTAACTCACAAAAGTACCAGTTCACCAGTGAGCTCTAAGCACACGTTCACCTACACACAAGCAAGAGGGGAAAATTGTTGGGGCTATATAGGGGTTTTCCTCAGTCGAACCCCCGCTTTGGTGTTTCCACCTCTATGGATAGCTAGAAAATCAACGGAGTAGAAAGTATGATCAAGGAAAGAAATGAATACACTGAACACTACAAAAGATAAAATCTACTCTATCAAATCACAATGTGAAAGAGTGAAGCGTTACCACCTCCACCCAAAGGCTCTCAAGGCCAATGAAGGGAGAATGCAAGCGATGAACTTGGAAAAGTTACCACAGCTTCAACGATGATGAAGGGAGGTCTCACAAGACTCCAAGCTCACAACTTCTATGGTGTCCTCACACATACAAAAGTGAAGTTGATGGAGTATTAAGTTGTTTCAATGCCCAATGGAGTTGTGAAAATTCTAGTAGAATGCTTCAAGAGTGTGCTCAAGAGATCCCAAAAGTTTGAAGATGTGAATAATATGATGAAGTGAGTGTGAAATGAATCGATTTGAAGGCCAAAAGGGTCAGTTTTAGGTCGATTGGTCACACATAGGTGTTACAAACCGTCCCCAATGAGGAGTGTAACATCCCTGTGGACTCAGGGGTAAGAATCTGTCAAGGACAACAGCGTGCCACAGACATCCATGCATTGGACTCGCATCCCTAACAAAAATTCCCCCATTGACACATAAAACATGCACCAAGTGGATGGAAGGTAGGTGGGTGATGTGGAACTTCTCCTTCAAATTTTATTTTCTAAGGTGGGGGTATGCAAAAGGGGAGTTTACATAAGGGTTGCAAATTCACTCCTATACATTTTTCCCCCACTTTAGCGAGCACGAATATCGATAAGCATTTGGTAAAGTAGATCAAAGAGTTAGAAATGTATACCTGAACCGTCAAGGAAGCAGACCACAATCTGGAAAGCTTGAAATCATAGCGCAGGAAAAGGACTCCATAGGTGCTCTCTCATGAGGAGGTTTGAACAAAAGGACTTCGTAGCTCCATAGAACTACAAAGTTGCACAAAGTACACTGAAGTCCCTCAAACCAATGATGAACAAATCCCATAGGATGTAAGTGCTTCACAAGCCCACAAACCTGCAAAGAAGGCATTACCCCAAGTACTCTCTCATGAAGGAATCTCAGTGAAAGGGGACTCTGCAGATTCAAAATGGAGAGCGGCTTTACAGGTGCACCTACAAAACAACATGTTAATTTGTAGATAAAATATGTGAGAAAACAACTATACAGTCATGCAAATAGTCGACAAATTAAAAGGATCTCAAAGGAGTTCCTTGGGAAGTCTTTAAAAGAAGATGGGTCCACTCAACAAACACGTTGTTTGAAAGTGCAAGAATGTTTTTCACAAATCAATTCAACATCAAGGAATCCTTTCAAAAGATGTTCACTTCATCAAGGAATTCAAAAGGAAAAAATTCCCCCTTGTGAGGGGGAGGTCGTGGCTTCTCCCATAGGAAAAGTTGCTCCCACCTCAGAGGAAAGTTCTTCAAGTTCTTTCTTTGTGAACCCATAACGAATAAACATGTTCTACTAGGGGGTCCTTGTTGAGAATGTGATTTTTGAAAAAGGTTTGGGAAATATTTTCAAAAAAATATTTGTTGGAAACGAAATACATTTTCTGAAAATCAAAGTTGACATGGCAGCCCCCCTTAGTGTGGTTTGTGCTAAATGCAGAGGCACATGGTGTCCTAAGGAGAGAAAAGTAAAAATAAAAAAGTGATGTTGTGGCCCATAGGACATAGCGAGATGTCACTTTGGTGATGTCACACACACGAGGGATAGCACATAGGCACCACAACATCACAACTCAAGTAAAAGAGAGAGAAAGATAACAAAACTTGTAAAAAAAAATGAAACAATAACATCATAGATAGAGGACATAGGGTGATCTGATATTTCAGGGTCAGAGTTGCTCATAAATATATACAAATATAGTAATAGTATATAGATGAACTATCATCAACCCCTACTATATCAGACCATATCAAGAATTCATGAGAAAACAAAGTAAAAATAAAAAATTGGTTCAACATGGAAGGGAAGCCTAAATGCCCCTAACACTTTGCATCGTCCCCAATTTGCTGAAAATCAAAACACATAACAAAGGAATAATAATGCCACAAATAGAAGAAGTTTATGACACATAATAACTCCTATATCCAAGCACCTACAAGGGTGACAAGGTTCAACTAGGAACACATAACACAAGCACAAGGGAACACATCACAACAAACACACACCTAATCTAAAGGTAAAGAAGAGTTGCCTCCCCATAACACTCATCGACCAAGAGGTCATCTAATTCCTAATCTAGATCATTATATGGGGAAGGTTGGCAAGCCTACAATGGTGGAATATTAAGGGGAAGAGCTTTTGACCCTCAAGAAACAAGGGCCAAGGAAGAAGGCCCTGCAAGGTCTTCTCTGCTCGGTTCTTGTGGAGCAATGGTCAACAACCTTGCAAAGATCGCTAACAAGGTCGGGACCTCATCCAAAGAGTTAAACATCCACTTTATGTGAGTTACATGTGTTACCTCAATGGACAGGGAAGGCAACACCCGAGATTCACTACTAGGCTCACCGAGTGACTCAGGAGCAATGAAAAACTCAAGGGAAGCTAGAACTTGCTCCATCACTAGGATGGTACAAGCTAGCGTAGGACCACCTTCTAAAGAAGGTGGGCTCCTCTTATGCCCTCCATTGCTAGAAGGGCCAACCTCCACCTTCTACTTCATCGGCGAGTGTGAACTCACCACAGACGAGGCAAGAGGTGTAGAGGAGGAGAAAACTGTGGCAGACACCACTGAGGTATTTGGCATATCCATGGGTTTAGAAAATGGTGGCATGTCTAGTAGGGACATCAAAAGAGGTGGCTTGACTGAAGGAGCGATAAACTCCTACACCTTTTTAGGGCCAAGTGCACACATGCTTGCAATGGGAGCCGGAAGCGAAACTGAATCCAATTGAATAGAAGTACAGGAGTGGAGAGAGGAGGACATAGCAAGAATCCCTGAAATAGGGGTGGTTGACTCCCCTTCCTTTCTCTGTAAAGAAGCCTACTCACCCACCAGATCCTTCCACCAATGCTTGCACTCATTCCCAAGGTGGTTTTTACGACTCTTGGAGCTAGAGGCCAGGAGCTGAGAAGGGACAAAAGGTTCCTACTCAGTCATAGGAGTGTCCATCACAATTATTTCTAATGGAGGGACAGACTCTTGGATGGGAGGAGGAGGAAGAGGTTGTTGAGATACAATGGGGGGAGTCGGCTCTAGCACCTCAAGCCTCTTACCATTCACTACTTTAGGAACAGGAGTGGTAGGAGGCCTCAAAGGCTGAGACATAGAGGATTCCCTATGGGGACCCTTCCTTCTACCATACAGGTAGGACCAAGGTCTAGGAGGCATAGTAGGAAGGTCTAATATCCTAATCTTGGATTTGCAAAATGAAGGCACCATCAGACTTCTCATGTGGAACCCGTGAGTAGACATCCAAAATTCTTCTTCAGAAAGGGGAGTAGAAGAGGCACCCTAAGGATGGGGAGACCTCTCCTTTCCCTTTTGAGAAGAGGAGACAGCTTGCTGTTGCACTACCGGAGGGGTCATTTTTGGCTTTCCTTTACCCCTGATTTTATACTTCACATAGTTTTCACAAAGTAGGTTCATTCTAGGGGGAAGTGGACCGACCAAGACAAGCCAAAAATGATCTAATCAATAGCCCCAGGAGATACTAACGGTTGATATTCAGTGTCATGCACTACATGCACAACACCATGGGAGAATTTCATACATTTATGAATGATCAAAGCGATTTCAATCATGGAAACTAACCACAAGATGCCTAACTTCACCCTAAACAAATCATATTCCAGAATAACATCAAAGGTAGTATCCACGACCCTAGGTCTAAATAGGATGGAAAGATTTATTAAGCCATATGGCTTGAGAGAGAGGCCATCAGGTGTATGAATGGTGGACTTTGTTTCTTCATACTCCTCTCTTTGTATGCACAACACCTTCATGGGAGAATTTCAGACATTTATGAATGATCGAAGCGATTTCAATCATGGAAACTAACCACAAGATGCCTAACTTCACCCTAAACAAATCAGATTCCAGAATAACATCAAAGGTAGTATCCACGACCCTAGGTCTAAATAGGATGGAAAGATTTATTAAGCCATATGGCTTGAGAGAGAGGCCATCAGGTGTATGAATGGTGGACTTTGTTTCTTTATACTCCTCTCTTTGTAATGAATTCATCCATAACATCTCCTCTGTAATAATATTCACTTGACTCACAGAGTCAACTAGGACCCCTATCACAATATTCCCATTGAGGCAAGCTGGAATGTAGAGGGGAGAGGTCTTGTTATTCAAGGGCACATCTTGTGAAGTGAATGTCCTATCTGGTGAACCAGTCACAGGTTTTGGGGAAGGAGTAATTGTGACCATATTAATGTACACTAAGGGCTAAGTAGAAGAATTAGAGGGGTCAATAATCAGATTAGCAGAGTGAGACAAAATGTGTATATCTACAACTCACTGTTGACCTTCACCACTAATTTATTCTCATTTTGTTTCATCCCATTGAGAAAAATGGTACCATCATCAATGTGGTCTTTTATCTTATGACATAGGTGCATACAACATTTGTTATCATGTCCATTAATCTAATGGTACTGATAGAAAGCATTTGCATCATACCAATCAGGGTAAGGTTCCTTGAGAGGTTGAGGGTTTTCCAAGGTTATGATCTTATCCTTCAATAACTTTTACAAGATGGAAGAATAAGATTCTGCTAACTTTATAAACTTTCTATTGCATCTAAGGTCATAATCATTTGTCACAGTGATTACATTTGCAACAGCTTTACCATTCCCTGAAATAGATACAATAGATTTTCCTTTTGAATGGAAGCATGAGGAGAATCCCCCAAACTAAACTACCCTTTGCTAATATTCTCATAACACAACACAAAGATGTGTGAAAGAAGGGTATTTCATAAGGGAAATTTTTCCTACCAAGGTCTCTGTAGGTTACCTATGAACACTTTCTACACATGAGAATTGGGCAATGGGTATGAGATCTGTGAAAAGAGCGCTTGGTACCGTGCTATGAAATTAGTTATCTTCTCGTTATCCCCCTACTTACATCGGAAAAGATCCGAGAAGGTCGTCTTCAAAATGATGTTAGCTTGGAACTGTCAGAGAAACTGATTTACAAGTTGATTAAATAAAAATATGGAATTTTTGGGAAAGTAACAGTACCACTCGAGTGTTGTATACTTGAGAGATTGGGGAAATAATTTTTCCATCAAATCATTGTGATGGAAGAAGTTCGTACACATGGAATTAAAGGTAGACACATGCATTTGTGGGTCCCCTTTGTTGCCATGCTTATCAAATTTGAGAATCTATATTCCTTGTGGGAAGGGGGTACTCAAGATTGCTTCTAACAATGGGCTATGTTAGAAGAAAGGCTAAAAGATAGACTGGGCAGAGGCCTGGGAAAGGGTTTCCAACTAGTTTTGCATTTGAACCATGTTCTGAAGAAGGGCATTCAAAATAGGGTTAGAAGATGACAAAAGACCAGTGGAACCTCCAAAACCGCCATCGCCAAAACCACCTCCAGAGCCACCACCACTAGTAGGGCCTCCATCAGAGCCACCTCTGCTACTAAAACAACCACCATGTCCTCCACCAAAGCCTCCTCTACTACCAAAACCACTGCCACTCATTCCACCAGAGCCCCCACTACTAGAGGCAGTAGGATGGGTGAATATGAACCCAAGGGGTATTTTACTCACCTTGAGAGTGTTAGGCCTTTGGGAAGTAGAAGAGACACTGATCGAGTGCCCTATTTTAGCCATTCATATAGATGTGGTGGGCATTGAAATGCCTATTTTTCTTTCATAGGCATCGAGCACTTCCCCTCGGGTGGTACCTAACCTAGGCCTATACGAAGAGATATAAGCTTTGATTAGATTGGCAAGTCCTTGTAGAAACTCTATGCCTATTCGATCCTTTCCTAACAAATGTCTCACCTCGACATTAAACCTAGCGGCTATTTCCATGCTCAGCACTTTCTCTAAATGATTGACAAGGTCTGGAAATCTATTATCTAATGCCAAAACATTTTCTGCAGGAATATGCATAGCATCATCCTCGTATACAGAAGAAGTCATAAGGGATGCTGGAGGGGTAAGCACATGAGTGGTTTCTTCCATGAAACCCTTCTCATCAGCATAACTTGTAGGAAAACTAGTGGTATGGTCAGTAGCTAAACTAGTGGAAAAACTAGAGGTGAAACTAGAAGTGACCTTCATCTTTTCCATCGATAGGTGTCGCACACTTCTCCTAACAACGTACCCAAAAGTCATGGACTGGGTTGTGATGCTCATAAACCTTCAAAACACTTAATTTTACAACAACCACCAAGTGCGGGCGAAAATTCTCAACACAGGCAAATGGATAGATGTTGTTCACATCGGGTTCACTAAAAATGTAAGAGAGGGGGACCAACCACACCAAGGCTCTAGGTCACAGAGAGCCAAGAGCAAAGGGATGCCCTAACTTACCTCACTTTAATAGATACTTTGGGATGAGGATCAAGAATAAAGAGCACTCTCAAGTGCTTCTATCACTGTACAAACCTAAAAATATGGTTGGGGCTAGACGAGCTGGTTTTTGGAATCAATATTGCATCCCAGATAACTCTCTATCTAAGGATGACAGTGCAAGTCTAGGATGACAGTGTGGCATACTAGTGTCTCTCTGGCGTACTTGCATTCATACAGTCAAAAAAGGTAAAGTATAGTAAGAAACACCAAAAACCTACTTAACAGCCTAGCCAAATTATTTTAAGGAAAAGAATAGAATGATAAAGTATGAAAAGTAAATGCGAAGATGATAAAGTAAGTAGATAAAAACTAGGGTGACAAACATTAACTCACAAAAGCACCAGTTCGGCAGCGACCTCCAAGCACATGTTCACCTACACACAAGAAAGAGGGGAAAATTGTTGGGGCTGTATAGGGGTTTGCCTCAATGAAACCCCCACTTTGGTGTTTCCACTTCTACAGACAACCAGAAAAGCAATGGAGTAGAAAGTTTGATAAAGGAAAGAAATGAATGCACTGAACACTACAAAATATAAAAGCTACTCTATCAAATCACAATGTGAAAGAGTGAAGCATTACCAACTCCACCCAAAGGCTCTCAAGGCCAATGAAGGGAGAATGCAAGTGACGAAATTGGCAAAGTCACCACAGGTACAGTGGTGATGAAGGGAGGTATCGCAAGACTCCAAGCTCACAACTTCTATGGTGGCCTCACACATACAAAAGTGAAGTTGATGGAGTATCAAGTTGTTGCAATACTCAATGGAGTTGTGAAAATGCTAGTAGAATGCTTCAAGAGTGTGCTCAAGAGATCACAAAAGTGTGAAGATGTGAAGAATATGATGAAGTGAGTGTGAAATCAATGGATTTAAAGGCCAAAAGGGTCAGTTTCGAGTCAGTGGGTCGCATAGAGGCATTACAAACCATCCCCAATGAGTGTAATGACCCTATAGACTCAAGGGTAGGAATTTGTCAGGGATGGCAATGTGCCACATAGATGTCCACGTACCACACTCGCATCCCTGACAAAAATTCCCCTATCAAAACACAAAACATGCACCAAGTGGATGGAAGGCAGGTGGGTGATGTGGAAATTCACCTTCGGATTTGATTTTCTAAGGTGGGGGTATGCAAAAGGGGAATTTACACAAGGGGTACAGATTCACTCCTATACAATGTAAACACCTCATACTTTACATATCAGTGACCATATCGACACTAGGGGCACTATTAGCACAAAAAAATCATGACGAAAGGGAAAGAGCGGTCTACTACATTAGTTGCATACTTATTGGATATGAGCTCAATTATAGTCCCATTGAACATGCATGCCTTGTGGTGGTTTTTTCCACTCAAAAACTCAAACATTACATGTTAAATCACCAAACAAAGCTTGTGGAAAAGATCGATCCCTTAAAGTATCTCCTTAGAAAAGAAACCTTAATGGGTCAGTTAGCAAAATGGGTTGTGAAATTAAGTGAATATGGCATTCACTATGTTGAGTGAAAGGTAATAAAAGGACATTTCATAGCTGACCAGCTTATAGATGCACCCACACTAGCAAACCATCCATTGGTATCCAACTTCCCTGACGAGTCCATATTCACACTAGATACTTTAGTCACATGGAAGCTTTATTTTGATGGATCCCACATGAATCATGGTTCAAGAGTAGGGATACTATTTGTTACACCCTAAAGAGACACTATACAAAAGTCATTCATAATAGCCTTTTCTTGCACCAATAACATAGCAGAATATAAGGCACTTCTCACAGGACTTCGTATGGCCATCAAATGGAAGATCAAGAGCCTTGAAGTTTATGGTGACTCACAGTTGGTTTTTTGACAGGTCAATGATGACTACGGCACAAAGGATGAGAAACATACTCCCTAAAAACAAATGGTTGATAGCCTTAAGTAGTACTTTGATGATATTATCTTTTGGCAGGTCCCGAGAATTCAAAATAAGGCAGTTGATGTGATGGCTACAATATGATCTCTCCTAGATATCCCAAACAATGTACCACAATATGAGTTCTTGGTAGAGAATTGTTGATCCCCACCTTTGATATCCCCAAATCTGAGATGGTGGGAAAACTTTTTGGTCCTGATTCCCCTTGGTACAAAGATGTCTATTATTACCTACATGACCAAGTTATCCCTCCTGACTTCTCTACTAACCAGCATAAAAATATATATTTGTAAGACCTCTAGATAGGTCATCAATAATGACACCCTCTATCACCAATGCCTAGATAACACCCTCCTTAGATGTCTTGATACTAATGAATCACAAACAACCTTACAAGAGGTACATGAGGGTATATGTGGAGTTCACTCAAGTGGTCCTACTTTAGCTAAGAAGATCATGTGAGCTGGATATTACTAGCCCACTATGGAACATGATTACCACTTTGTCAAGAAGTGTCGACAATGGAAAATACATGGAGATATTATACACGCGCCAGCCTAAGAACTCCAGCTAATCATGTCACCATGGCCTTTATCTCAATGGGAACTCAACCTCATAGGTAAGATTCATCCTAGCTCACCCAATGGCCATAAATTAATTATCATGGTAACTGAGTATTTCATGAAATGGATTGAGGCCATCCCTATAACATACATTATTGGAAAAAATATATCTAATTTTATCCTCAATTACATCATATACTGGTATGGTGTCTCACAATTCATTATTACTAATAATGGTCATCCCTCTAAGAACTAGGATTTCTTCCAATTGTGCATAAAATTCCACATTCAACATCACTTCACCACTCTGTATTTCCCCCAGGGTAATGGCCAAGCTGATGAGTCCAATAAAACCATCATTAAAATCTTGAAGAAGACTATCAATGACACTAGTCATGACTAGAACCTCCAACTCAATCTCACCTTATGGGCCTACTGAACTAGCATCCACACTCCCACTGGAGCCACACCGCATTCCCTAGTGTTTGGTTTTGAATCCATCCTTCCTATTGAGGTTGATTTACCTTCCCTGAGGGTATCCATGCAAGGGCTTATTGATGATGAAGAGTATCATGTATCTAGATTGCATAAGCTAGAGTTGTAAGATAAGCAAAGACAAAATGCATTGGTCTACCTACAATCTTATCAAAATCATCTTCTTCGTAGCTATAAGAAGAAGGTTCTAGTCAAAAAATTTGACATTGGTGACTCGGTCTTAATGGAGAACTCTAGGAATCAAGCAGAGAGAGAGAAGCCTAGAAAAATTGAGCCTAATTAGTTGGGTTCATACATCATAACAGTAGTTTATGGATCTGGTGCTTATCAGTTAGATACTCCTGAAGGTGAACCATTATTAGATCCCATCAATAGCCTACACCTTCACAAATTCTACACATAGCTTTTAGAGAGCCTTGTCAAAAACTCAAAAATACAAAAAAAAACAAAAATCAAAAAAATTGTCACCTAGACGAAAACCTGGAAACGGACATCTTGTGTGACCACAAAATAATGAGAAAATAGTAAAGATAACTAATCTATCTAATAGTGAAAACCACTTCGGTGGCGCTTTGGATAAGTACCATGGTGAAAACCTAGAAAACAGGTGTCATGTCTAGTCAATCTTTGCTCCATCATCTACCATCATTCTATCTTGTTTTTTACCTTCACCCTGTAGAGGGGGACTGACCACTCAATGACTCCAGGTCATAGAGAGTCGAGAGTTGAAGGATACCCTAATCTACCTCAAATTAGAGGAGTGATTGATGTTAGGGATAGAGAATGAAGAGCACTCTCGGTACTTCTACCACTCTACTAAACCGAGAGTTAAGTTTGGACTAAGCGAGCAGGTTTCATGAACCTAGATTGTACCTTGAATAGCTCTCTGCTAGAAGATAGCAGCATAGAATAGGGATGATAGCATGGTGAGCTAGCATCTCATAGGTGTGCTATAATTTGTACAAACAAACAGTGAGAAAGGATAGTCAAAGGTGTTAAAACCTACTAACATCTTAGGAATTGAGGTTTACTAGTGATGACTAAAGCAATAAATAATAGAATGATTCAAATAAGAGAGATATGTTGTACAAAATGACAAGAGTGAAAGGTGATAGAAATGAACTCACAAAGGGTCTAGTTCACCAAAAAGTTCCACACAAATGAGTACCTACACACAGAAAAGAGGGGAAAAATGTTTGGGCTATTTTGGAGATTGTTGCAGTCAAACCCCCATTTTTGTGTTCCCGCCTCCATGGATAGCCAAATAGATAAAGAAATGGAAATGTGATAAAGAAAGTATACTAGAAACATGAGAATACTGAACACTACAAGAAACACTATGCTACTCAAATCCAACAACGTAATGGTAAGCATAACAATACCACCCTCAACCAAAGGCACTCAAGGCCAATGAGAGAGGAATGCAAGTCTACAACTGTGGAAAATTTGGCATGGCCATAGTAATGTTGTAGGAGGTTTCACAACACACCATGTTATATCTTCTGTGGTAGATGTGAAGAATGCTTTGATGTTGGAATAATGAAGCCAATAGTGCATCAAGTAGCTCAACAATGTGAGAATGTTGCTCAAGAATTGTGTTCAAAGTGTGTAGAGATGCCCAGAGTGTGAAGAAGGAATGAGAATGAAGAATAGCCATTTGAAGATCAATTAGGAGGTAAAGAGTCATTCAAAGGTCAGAAGGAAGTTGCAAATGCGTTACACTTTGGCCCCAATGTTGAATGTAACACCTCTACAAATTCTAGAGGCAGGAATCTTGTCAGGACTGTAGCATGCTTCACGGATGTCCATGCACCGAGCACCCATCCCCAAAAAAAAATCCCCCACCAACACTAAAAAAAAGTGCCAAGTGGATGGAGTACGGATGGGTGATGTTGAATTACTTGGTCAAATTTTATTTTTCTAAGGTGAAGGATGTAAAAGGTGAATTTTCAAGGGAGGTGAAAATTCACTCCTATACATTTTTCTCCCACTTTAGTGAACATGAGTTTCAATGAGTGTTTGATGAAGTAGGTTGAAAGAGTTCCAAGAAAATATACCTAAATTGTCAAGGAAGTAGACCGCAATTTGGCGTACTCAAAAGTGCAAGGCAAGAAAATGGCTCCACAGATACTCTCTCCTGAGAAGGATTGAAAAAAGTGCACCAGAGGTCCACAAACCGACAATGAATAGATCCTGCAAGATGTAAGTGCTTCATAGGTACGCAGACTTGTAAAGAAGGCACCTCCAGATACTCTCTCCTGAAGGAAGGTTGATGTGAGGGACTCCACAGAGTCAGATTGAAAAGCATCTTCATAGGCACACCTACAAAGCAACATGTTAATACGTAGAAAAACATGTTAGCAAACAAAAAGCCACATAGGAAAGAAATCAGAGAGTCACACATATAGTCAAAATATTGAAGGAAGGGCTTTCAAAGGGCTCCCTCGAGAACCCTTCAAAAGAAAGGGGTCCACTCAAGGGACACTTTGTTTGAAAGTGCAACCATATTTTTCATGAATCAATTCAACATTAAGGAATCCTTTTGAAATATTTCACTTTATTAAGGAATTCGAAAGGAAGAAATTCCCCTTGCAAGGGGAAGGTCAAGACTTCTCCTGTAGGAAAAGGTGCCCCCTCGTCAAGGAAAAAAATTTCAAGGTTCTTTCTTTATGAACCCATGATGAAGGAAAAGTATTCCACTATGGGTCCTTGTTGAGGAATGTGATTTTTGAAAAATATTTTGAAAAGTTAAAGATATATATTTTCAAGATAAGATTCATTGGCCATTGAATGCATGTTTTTAAAATGAAAGTGATATGATAGCCCCCCCCTTAGGATGGTGTGTGTCAAACACAAAGGCATGTGACATCCTAAGGAGAGAAAAGAAAGAATGAAAAAGGAGAGTGATGATGTGGCCCCCAGAACATAGTGAGATGTAATCATGATAATGTTTACACACACACAAGGGATAAAACATAGGCATCGCAACATCACGAAGCAAGCAAGGAAGAAAGAAAAATGTAGAGAAAGCAAAGATGATAACATAACGAACAAGAGATAGGGAGATCTGATATTTTGTAGTTAGAGTTTCTCATAAATATAGATAGATAAATATAATAATATATATAAATGAACTGTCATCAAACCCCCTCCTATATCAGACCATGTGAAGAAGGCACATGAATACAAAATAAAAATAAAAAATTGGGTCAACATGGAAGGGAAGCTTGAATTCCCCCAACACTTTGCATCATCCCTAATTGTCAAAAATCAATACACAACAAAGAGAAGGATTATGTGACAAATAGATCATTTTTTATGACACAAAAACACTCTTGTATCCAAGCACCTACGAGGGTGACAAGGGTCATCTAGGAACATATAAGACAAGCACAAGGGAACACAAACATACACACACATAATCTAATCTACAAATAAAGAAGAGATGCCCCTAGTCCTCATCAACCAAGAGGTCATCGTTCTCCCAATCTAGATCACTGTAAGGGGAGGGCGGATGAGCCTTCAAAGGTGAAATATCAAGGGGGCACCCTCTAACCCTCCTACAACAAGATCCAAGGAAGAAGGCCATTTAAGGTCTTCTCCACTCAGTTCTTGTAGAGTGAATGTCAGTGATCTCACAAAGATCACTGATAAGGTCGGGACCTCATCCACAAAGACTTCACAAGAGTTCCATGTGTCAAATCAATGGGTGAGGGAGGCGGCACCTGAGATCTAATGATAGTCTCACCAAATGATTTAAGAGCAGTGACAAACTCTGGGGATGTTGGGGCTTCCTTCATCACTAGGATGGCACAAGCTAACCCAAAACCACCATCCGAAGAAGGTGAACCCTTCTTTTGACCCTCATTGCTAGCAGGGTCATCCTCCATCTTCTATTTCATCAGAGGATGTGAAATCCCTATAGATGAAGCAAAGGGCATGGAGGAAGAGGAAAAAACTATGGAAAACACCACCAAGGTATTTGACATGTCCATGGGTTTTGAAAATGGTGGGATGTCCACAAGGGACATCAGAAGGGGAGGCTTAATCAAAGGAGCAATGAATACCTGCACCCTCTTTAGGTGAGGATCATTGATGCTCATAGGGGGAGTGGAAAGCATGACTGAGGTTGAGGGAACAGAAGTAAGAGGAACGGAAGAAGAGGACACATTAGAAGGTGTCGAAGTAGGAGCTATTGGCTCCTCTTCCTTCTTCTGCAAGGCAGCTTGCTTAGTGGCCAAAGCCTTCCTCTAACACTTGCGCTCATGCGTAGGACAGTTTCTATGACTCCTAAAGCTAGAGACTGTAGCATGAAAAGGGATGGAAGACTCCTCTTTAGCCATTGGAGTGTCCATCACAGTGATTTCTAGTAGAGGGATGGACTCTTAGATGGGAATAGGAGGAATAAATTAAGAGGATGATGGCACAACAGCAGGGAAGCAAGCTCGAGCACCTTAGTGGAGGGCCTCTTCCCATTCAGTACCCTATAGGTGGGAGTAGTAGGAGGTCGTGGAGACCAAGACATAGAGGATGCTCCATGAGGACCCTTCCCCTTACCATACAAAATGGGTTGAGGCACTGTAGGTAAGATAAGAAGTTCAAATTTTAGACACTTGGGCTTTCACCAAGCTAGCACCACGGACTCCCTGTCAAATGCATAGGAGCAAAATTCATTGGTGTTGCAGCAAGGAGAGAGCGACGGGTGGAATGATAGAGGAATAAGAGGAAGAGCCCTGATCAGAATTCTCCTCTTCCCTTTTTCAATCCAAGTCAGCCTCAAGGTCTTCCTTTAGGAAATATTTATGTGAAATGCCTTAGGGAGAAGGATTATATCTCACCTTAGGCATTATGCCCCCACTCTTGTACTTCATATAGGTCTAGCACAAGAGATCCATCCTATAAGGAAGCAAACCCATAAGGGTAGGCCAAAAGTGATCCTGTTAGTATCCCCCATGTGCAATCATCAGTTTGTAATTGGTGTCATGGACTACATGCACTAAACCCTCATGGGAAAACTTCAAGCACTTACGGACTATCGAGGGAACTACATTCATAGCAACCAACTAGCAGATGCCTAGTTTCACCCTGAATATTTTAGACCCCTGGATGATGTCAAAGAATGCATTTATGATTCTAGTCCCAATTAGGATTGACAAGGTGATGCAATAGATGGGAGGAATGGAAAGCCCATCATGTGTACAAAAAGTGCTCCTAGATTCATTATATTCATCCTTGTGTAAGAAATTAATCAACATGATCTCCTTTGTAATGATATTTACCCAACATGTAGGGTCAATGAGATAGTTGTTATGGTATTTCCATTGATACGTGTGGGGATGTATAAGGGAGATGGTTCTCTGTTAGAGCTCATCAGCAAATCCTACGAGGTGAATTTTATGGTAGGAGATCCACTTGTAGGTTGCACAAATGGGATGGGTAGATGTAAGAAGGAATCCATTTCTCCATACACTAGATAGAACTTTCACAGGAGCCCCCAAGGGTCTTACAATTATACGGTAACCCACTCAAGGACTCATTCTGCAATGCTTAGGTAACCTTCCAGCTATGCCATTGGGGGTCATAGGTTGGGTTGCAAGGCTAGGTGCCTCGCAACACTCACACCCACAAAACTCCTAGGATATGAGGAAAGGGTCTTTCAGCACTTCCAAACAAAACCAAAATGGTTCACATCAGATTCACCAAAATGTAGAGGGGGACCAACCACTCAGTGACTCCAAGTCACAGAGAGCCAAGAGTTGAAGGTTGCCCTAATCTACCTCAAATTGGATGAGTTTTTGATGCTAGGGATAGATAATGAAGATCACTCTCATTACTTATACCACTCTACTAACCTGATAGTTAAGTTTGGACTAAGTGAGTAGGTTTCAGTAACCTAGATTGTACCTCAAATAACTCTTTGCAAAAGGACAGCAGCACAAAATAGTAACAACAGCATGACGCATTGGCATCTCACAGGTGTGCTAGCGTCCGTATGGACAAACAATGAGAAAGGACAATCAAAGGTGTTAAAACCTACTAACAACTTAGGAATTGAGGTTTACTAGTGATTACTAAAGCATAAATAACAAAATGGCTGAAATAAGAGAGATATGTTGTACGAAATGACAAGAGTGAAAGGTGATAGAAATGAACTCACGAATCATCTAATTTTCCAGCAAGCTCCACACAAATGAGTACCTACACATAGAAAAGTGGGGGAAAATGTTGGGGTTGTTTCGGGGCTTGTCACAATCAAAGCCCCATTTTGGTGTTGCGACCTCCATGGGCAGCCAGATAGATAGAGAAATGGAAATGCAATAAAGAAAGTATGCTAGAAATGAGAATACATAACACTACAAGAAACACTATGCTACTTGAATCCAAAAACAATCTAATGGTAAGCAAAAAACTACCACCCTCGACCAAAGGAACTCAAGTCCAATGAGAGAGGTATGCAAGTCTTCAACCATGGAAAAGTGGATGTGGTTGTAGCGATGTCGAAGGAGATCTCGTAAGACACCAAGTTGCAGCTTATGTGGTAGATGTGAAGAATGTTGTGATGTTGGAATAGTGAAGCCAATAGTGCAGTAAGTAGCTCAAGAATGTGAGAATGTTGCTCAAGAATTGTATTCAAAGTGTGTAGAGATGCCCAGAGTTTGAAGAAGAAGGAATGAGAATGAAGAATAACCATTTGAAGATCAATTAGGAGGGAAAGAGTTGTTCAAAGGTTGGCAGGAAGGCGTAGATGCATTACACTTCATCCCTAATTGCGAACGTAATGCCTCTGCAAATTCTAGAGGTAGAAATCTTGTCAGGACAATAGTGCACCACGTAGATGTTCACATGTTATGCGTGCATCCCTAACAAAAATTCCCCCACTTACACTAAAAACAAGTGCCAAGTGGATGGAATACGAATGTGTGATGTGGAATTATATGGTTGGATTTGATTTTCCTAAGGTGAAGGATGTAAAAGGGGAATTTTCAAGGGGGTGAAAATTCACTCCTATACACACCCATGATAAATTCGCTTCCACTCTTCCTCACATCATCCATAATAGTGCTTTTTTATCCTTCTTATTGCCTAGGAATGGTTGACATTACGCGTCTATCGCCTACCACACCCATCCTTATCCAACTCCTAATAATGTGTCATATACCTATCTAGGGGCAAGCACTTGACTTACATCTTCATCAAATCCTAGACTTGGTATTGGAGGTAATCATTGCAAAAACTCCAAAAACATTCAAAAAATCTTTCAAAAAACCAAAAACATTGAAATATTGCCAAAAATCCAAAAAAATAAAAACATGTCAAAAATCCAAAAAAATCAAAATATGTCAAAATCTAAAAACATCCAAATAACCTTCAAAAATCCCAAAAATATTGTCAGGTCATGTCAGTCAAAGTTTGTTGAATTACGATGTCTTTGTGCACGTTACGTAGGCAAAGACATCTTCGATGAGCCCCTGATATATTAGGTCAGTCCTTTAGGGTTTGTCAAGTCAACTCAGTCTTTATCCATTGGTTATAATAAACTACTCATGGTCAAAGTCAAGTTGAACTATGTTATCTCTATGCTTTACATAGGAAAGGCCATCTTTGATGAGCCCCCGAGGCACTAGGTTAGCCCCTTAGGGTTTTTCAGGTCTATCACTATCTATATCATAATAAGTTGTCTCTTGATAAAACTGACACTTTGATCAGACAAAAAATAGACATCTAAGTCTCAATCAAATCATGAAATGATAGGCTTAACTATCCAACTAGTCTTCAAGTCCAAACTAATCAATTTCCTAATTATCAATAGCTTCCAATTCAATGGTCTTATACAAGAGATGGAAATGTCAAAACTAGACTCGATGTCTTATACGACTTGCCTCATTTCTTGAAACCATACCCTATCCTATCATTTTTCTTATATAGGATGTGTCCTTCCTGAAACTAGACATCATTATCGACTCTATCACTTGCCTTATACAATTCATTGCATGGTTGAATCTAGACTTTACGTCTTATATGACATGCTTTTGTTCTTGAAACTAGGCATTGTCAATCAACCAATCACTCAAACCTATTAGCAAAAAATCACTGGAAAATGATTTATATGGTTATTGAATTTGTTGGTCCAATTTTTCTTAATATTTTTTTATTTATCTTTGGTCTCGTTACTGTAATGTTGTAAAATTGTACCCCTTGCAATTCCACATACATTCTTGTATCCACTTTAGTGTCCACCCCCTTAGCATCTTGTGTAGGCTCATTTTAGCCCTTGCATCAGCCTTTTTCCCTCTCAAGATGCTCAAGACCCCTTTTTCAGCAGCTACCCTCACACATCAGCTTTGCATCAAACCTTGTGCTTTTCCCATTCTTGTCATTTTGTAGTGTGATGTGTCTAGACACTAGTGTGTTGCGCAAACATCTGCAAGTTGTGCTAGCATCCCGTGATGTTTTAATGTTCAAATGGTCAATTTCTAGCATGTTTGTCACTTGTCAGCGAATTTTTTGATGGTAATAGCCCAAGATTCTTTGTAACCACTCAAGAAGCTTATTTTTTCTCTTATTCTCTCTTTAAATGCTATCTTTTCAATCCATTTTGGCTCTCCTTGGATTCTACCTTGAACTCTCCTCTCCTTTCTCACTCTCTCAAGCTTGTACAACTCCCTATTTCTTGCTACAGCAACACTCTCGAGCTCTTATAGCACTCTTTGCAACTCTCTTAGTTCTTGCAGCTATCTTTGTCTCTCTCCTTAGCTTCCTTAAGCCTTGCAACTAATATCTACTTTTCCTTGTGCTTGCAAGCATCTTGGGATTTCTCACATCCCCTACCTATTGCATCTACATTTTGTGATACGAGTTCTCCTCCTCGAGCAGGATTACTTTTATCACCTATTTTGTGATACAGGTTCTCCTCCTCGAATGGGGATTTTTTTATCACTCTTGCATTCATTTCATTTCTCTCTATTCAATTTCTCTATCTATCTGGTTGTCCATGGAGGTGGGAACACCAAAACATGGGTTTGATTGAAGAAAACCCCCATACAGCCCCAACATTTTCTCCATATTTTACGCATGCAGGTATTGAAGACATTCATTTGCAGGAGGCTTCATTATTTGGGTTCTTGTGAGCATCTTCTATCTCTTATCCTCTTTAGTCTTATCATCTACTTCACTTTATCTTAGTTTTTTTGTATTATGTTACTTTCTCACATTCCAAGACTTCTTAGCAGTTAGAGTAGAAGTAGACACTGTCATTTTTTGTGACATTCTTAGTTTTTTGTTTGTACCAGACATCAGTGTGCCTTTGGGACTCCAGGGCATCATGTTTTCATCCATGTGCAGCGCTGATGTCCTTACACCAAGAGCCTATCAATCTGTCTAGAAAATCATTGTAACCTACTCATTATGATTCTAGAACTCTTGCTTTGTTCCCTGAGGTAGTTTAGGGTAGTTCACCCCTTGGGAATCTCTTGATAATAAAGAGACTCATGAGTAGTGAATCCCCCTTCTCTACATTTTGTTGAACCCAATGTGAACCACAATATTTTTCAAAAAACTAAGAATTTATTTACCCCAACTTGGTGGGGCCATAACTTTTGACTCGATGCTCAGAATTCAGAAACGTTTACACCATTGGAAAGGTCTCCAAGAGGATTTATTCAATCCCTAATATACTATGCCTTCGATGAGCCAAATTTTAAGGACCAACATAAGTTCTAACCCCAAATTCTTCTCTGCATACCTTTGAAAATGCAAATTACTAGAACCTAGAAAATACCGAAAAAAATCAAAAATCTAGATTTATAGTTTTTCTCAGCAAAATGAATTTAATATCCTCTTTTATGAGTTCAGTATATAATTATATTCAAAATGTTAATGATATTCCATTTCATGCATGTGATAGTGACTTGGCCTTTCCCATGTCACTTTGTATTTTTGATCCTTCTCATGAGATTCTTCTTGCTTTGGAGGATATCTTGTTGCAAGAAGATGAAATCATTGATACCTTTCTTAATGTTACTCTACCTTCTCTTAATTCCAATGTGCTCTCTTCTAGAGAAGATGCATTAGTGAATGATGAATCCTTGCACTCTTCTAGAGATGATGCATTAGTGAATGATGAATCTCCTTCCACATTTGATCCTCCCTGGATCAATGTTGAGAATATTTATTTGAATAATTATCCAACTAGTTGTGATGATTTTGTAAATGTAATCTATGTCTCGACTACCCCTCAAAGGCCTAAGAGACTGGTCATTTACCTAACTCCATCTAGTCCTTCTCCTAAAAGGGTTTGTTATATTGATGGTGTTTCATTTAATAGTGATTCTTCTAACCTTTCTAAGGCTCCCTCTTATAGAGTGGTAGCCCATATTTACAAGAACAAAATGAATAACAACCAATCCTTCTTCAAGCTCCTAAACCTACAACTAAATCACCTGGTGATTATGATCTTGTTGAGCAACTCCACATTACTCTGGCCAAGCTCTCACTTTGGGACTTCCTTCAATCTACTTTGGTTTATCAAGGTATGCTTCAGGAAGCATTGCAAAATATCCTCTTGCCTTCTTTTTCTAGGTCGATAGATGTTGATGTTTTGATAGCTCATATTTGTGTGGATTCACCAAATATTACGTTCTATTTGCAGGAACTCTTGCCTTTGGAAGTATAGAAGTAAGCGGATCCTCTGATGATTATAGTTAACATTAATGATATCGGCATTAGATGTACTCTCGTTGACTCTGGTTCGACACTCAATGTATGTAGCATTGATCTATTGCCTAAGATTAATATTGATTCATCTTCTCTTAATACTTCTTATATTGTCATTCGTGGGTTTGATAATGTTGGTCGACAACCTTTTGGCATGAGTCTTTCCTTTGAGGTTGGGACCCATTACCATACCCACCCTTGTATATGTTATTTCATAAAAATTACCATATAACCTTCTTCTTGGTAGACCATGGATTCATGCTATGGGTGCAGTCTCGTCTACTTTGCAAAAATCTATTAAGTTCATTTGCAATAATTGAGTAGTCACCGTCAAGGTTGACCCTAATGCTATGCACTTGTGTGAGATGGCAACTTTCGGTTAGGTTTCAGTTGTGCCTACTCTTATCCCTTCAGTATCTTCCAATGCATTGATGTCTACTCCAGTAGTACCTACTACAAAGGATACTCTTGAGATAGATGTCCCTAAAGAAGATCCTTTTGAAGAAATAAATCTTATGTCTACTCCTACCTCTTCTCAAGAAAATTCATGTCTCGATGATGATTGGGGTTCTCTAGACTTTACAGATTCCTTCAGTGGAGAATATAAAGTTTCCCCAATCCACTTAAACCTTCTGATAACAACATCCATATCAAAGATGATTATTCTTTTGTATCACGAGCTAATGTGAGCAATATTTGTAATGTCCTTAATGTTGATCCTCCTCCTTCTGAGGAAGATGATCGCACTTCTATTAAAGATGCTAATGTTGATATACCTATCAAGAAGGATGATGGTGATCCTATAGAGGAGTATAATCCTCACTGCTAGAATAATGCTCTCTATGAAGATCCCCCTCCATAAGATTTACTAACATATTATGGTCCAAGCTTTAAGCTTGCCTCTAAATATGGTTGTGGGCGTAAAGGTTGTGGGTGTAATGAACAAGGCATTCAAGTCCCTATAGAATGTTTGCCTTATAAATGTAATTTGGGGCTTGGTTGCATGAATGAAAAATCTAAATGGAAACCATGGTTGCATGACATGAATTCTACTCAACCTCATTCTCTTGGACTAATTCATCCTTCATTGTCTTCTATCTTCATGTCTTCTTCCTGTGAGCAATCAAGTTTTTCTCCACAAGAGAAAGGTTTGCTTCTTGCTCCTCATTCTTTATCTAAGCAAGAGTGTATTTTGTTGAGGCTTCCAAATCCCACTTGATTACTCTTCCTTCTCCTACACGTAAGAAATTTCATAAGCATGATAAAGAAAAAAAATCTTTTTGTGCATACCATTAAGTGTCTGGCCATTCCACTAGTGAATGTAAGGCCTTGAAGGATAAAATACAACAAATTCTTGATTCAGGTTCCATCACTCATTTATTTTTTGATGCACCTACCTCTTCTTCAAATTAAAATTGATATCAAGGTCTACCTCTATCCTATATGTTCTAAGTATCTTGTATGGTTCTCATCCCTTGTATGTTGGGGGAAGTGATAACTTGTTATGGAGATGTGTGTCCTTCTACGAACCCCTCTCTTCTCTCTATCTTTCAAATGGAGTGTCCCCTTGTGTGGGCTCCTCACTTTCTTGAAGGGTTCCCGAGGGAACCCCCTTTGAAATCTTTTCTCTCAAATGAATTAAATGGCGTCTAACTTGGGGAAACCCGACTAGACCTATCTTTTCAATGACTATCCTACAACGCAATTTGTGGTAGCCACAGGATTCTTTGATCAATCTTGCTCTACATGACCAAGAACCTATAGAGATCCTTTGCATCAACCTTTCCTAACATGTTTAGTCTATGAATTACCATGTTGCTTTGCAATTGCAACTACGAAGTCGCTTTTCAATCAACCTTGCAGGACCGAGCACCTGTAAGGCCCAATACAACTCTATAGAGTCCCCTCACACTGGCCTTCCTTCAGGAGATAGTACCTAGGGGCAGGTTCTTTACAGGTCTGAGGGTCCATGAAGTGCTTTCATCCTATGGGATATGTTCACCATTGGTTTGTGGGCCTCTGATGCAATTTATTCAACTCTATAGGAGAGAGCACCTATAGATCCTTTTGTTCACCTTTTGTAGGTCTGCGGATCTGTGGCACATTTTTTCAACTCTCCTTGCATCCAAGGATCTGTGGAGCCATCTCTCTCCTAAATTCTCTTTCTTCTCAATTATGTATGCTAGATCAAAGACCTGCATCTTCTTCATCCTGAGTATATGCTCTTTATCTCTTTGATATTGGTTGCTTCCCTGACTTTTGGGTGCATCCTTCTCTTGAAGTGATCAATCCTTATATTCTTCTCTTCATTTTAGAATTCTTATATGTGTTATTATTTTTAATTTTGGGATGACGCATGGTACTGAGACAACCTCTTACATCAAGGTCTCTTTTACTTTGCTAACTCAAATCCTTTAGTTAGTTAGGTGTCTATGTGTATGTATTTTTAAATGTTCTAAGCTTGTAGTGTAATGGTTTTTTATGTTCTAACATTGTATTCTCATGCAATTCTTTCTTGTCTAATGTGTTTGTTTTGTAGGTCTTCAGCTTGGGGACAAGCTTCCTTGGTTCAAAGAGTTGTATGCTTCCTCTAAAATATCCTTTTGGTATCATGATGTTATTTTTGTTTAGTAGTTCACCTTTAGCATGCATATTAGTGTAGATTCATATGCCCACTAAAGTGGGGGGGAAATGTAATGTCGTAAAATTACACCCCTCATAATTTCGCATACATTATTGTATCCACTTTAGTGTCCACCCCCTTAGCATCTTGTGTAGGCTCATTTTAGCCCTTGCATCAGCATTTTTCCCTCTCAAGATGCTCAGAACCCCTTTTTCAACAGCTACCTTCACGTGTCAACTTTGCATCAAACCTTGTGCTTTTCCCATTCTCATCATTTTTTAGCCTGATGTGTCTAGAAACTAGCACACCACATGGACGTCCACACGCCCTGCTAACTTCCCGTGACGTTTCAATGTTCCAACGGTCATTTTCGAGCATGTTTGCCACTTGTCAATGAGTTTTTTTGGCGGTAACAGCCCGAGACACTTTGTAACTGCTCAAGAAGCTTCTTTTTGATTCTATTCTCTCTTTAAATGATATATTTTCAATCCAATTTGGCTCTCCTTGGGTTCTACCTTGAATTGTCCTCTCCTTTCTCACTCTCTGAAGCTTGTAAAGCTCCCTATTTCTTGCTACAGCAGCACTCTTTGCAGCTCTCTTGGCTCTTGCAGCTATCTTTTCCTCTCTCCTTGGATTCCTTAAGCCTTGCAACTAATATCTCCTTTACCTTGTTCTTACGAGAATCTTGGGATTTCTCACATCTCATACCTATTGCATCTACATTTTGTGATACAGGTTCTCCTCCTCGAGTGGGACTACTTTTATCACCTATATTTTATGATATGGGTTCTCCTCCTTGAGTGAGGATTGCTTTTATCACTCTTGAATTCATTTATTTCTCTATATTCACTTTCTCTATCTATCTAGCTATCGGTGGAGGTGGGAACACCAAAACAAGGGTTTGACTGAAGCAAACCCCTATACAGCTCCAACATTTTCTCTAAATTTTACACATGTAGGTATTGAAGACATTCATTTGTAGGAGACTTCATTACTTGGGTTCTTGTGAGTGTATTCTATCTCTTATCCTCTTTAGTCTTATCATCTACTTCACTTTATCTCATTTCTATTATGTTTTGTTACTTTCTCACATTCCAAGACTTCTTAGCGGTTAGAGTAGAAATAGACACTTTGTCATTTTTTGCGACATTCTCAATTTTCTCTTTGTACAAGACACCAGCACATCTTTGGGACTCTAACGCGTTGCATTGTCATCCATGTGTCGCACTAACATCCTTTGATCGAGAGCTTTTCAATCTATCCAGAAAATCATTGTGACCTACTCATTCTAATTCTAGAATTCTTGCTTTGTTCCCTGAGGTAATTAGGGAAGTTCGCCCCTTAGGAATCTCTTGAGAATAAAGAGACTCATGATTAGTGAATCCCCCTACCCTACAATTACTATGTAGCTCGAGGATGTCTCAAGAATGATTTAGAGGAGCGATGATGTCTCATGAAGTGATTTTTCTTTAATTATTGTTTGTGGTTTGTCTCGACAAAATATTGGGGAAACTTTGCTCCTAGTATGAGTCATGGAATTCCTTGTCTATTAAGTGTTTATTTTTGCAAAGGGATAACATTTCACACCTCTGTCTATGTCATATCATGGTGTTTATTGTCCATTTTCCATAATTTTAAATCCCAATGATGATAAACATGCAATCCTAGCATCTATCAAGAAAAATATTTTTCCCTCTCAAGATGCTTAGGGCCCCTTTTTCAACAGCTACCTTCATGTGTCAACTTTGCATCAAACCTTGTGCTTTTCCCATTCTCATCATTTTTTAGCCTAATGTGTCTAGAAACTAGCACACCACATGGATGTCCACACGCCCCGCTAACTTCCTGTGACGTTTCAATGTTCCAACGGTCATTTTTGAGCATGTTTGCCACTTGTCAATGAGTTTTTTTGGTGGTAACAGCCCGGGATGCTTTGTAACTACTCAAGAAGCTTCTTTTTGCTTCTATTCTCTCTTTAAATGATATATTTTCAATCCAATTTGGCTCTCCTTGGGTTCTACCTTGAACTATCCTCTCCTTTCTCACTCTCTGAAGCTTGTAAAGCTCCCTATTTCTTGCTACAACAGCACTCTTTGCAACTCTCTTGGCTCTTGCAGCTATCTTTGCCTCTCTCCTTAGATTCCTTAAGCCTTGCAACTAATATCTCCTTTACCTTGTGCTTGTGAGAATCTTGGGATTTCTCACATCTCATACCTATTGCATCTACATTTTGTGATACAGGTTCTCCTCCTCGAGTGGGACTACTTTTATCACCTATATTTTGTGATATGGGTTCTCCTCCTCGAGTGAGGATTTCTTTTATCACTCTTGAATACATTTATTTCTCTATATTCACTTTCTCTATCTATCTAGCTATCGGTGGAGGTGGGAACACCAAAACGAGGGTTTGACTGAGGCAAACCCCTATACAGCTCCAACATTTTCTCTAAATTTTACACATGTAGGTATTGAAGACATTCATTTGTAGGAGACTTCATTACTTGGGTTCTTGTGAGTGTATTCTATCTCTTATCCTCTTTAGTCTTATCATCTACTTCACTTTATCTCATTTCTATTATGTTTTGTTACTTTCTCACATTCCAAGACTTCTTAGCAGTTAGAGTAGAAATAGACACTTTGTCATTTTTTGCGACATTCTCAATTTTCTCTCTGTACAAGACACCAACACATCTTTGGGACTCTAACACGTTGCATTGTCATCCATGTGTCGCACTAACATCCTTTGATCGAGAGCTTTTCAATCTATCCAGAAAATCATTGTTACCTACTCATTCTAATTCTAGAATTCTTGCTTTGTTCCCTGAGGTAATTAGGGAAGTTCGCCCCTTAGGAATCTCTTGAGAATAAAGAGACTCATGATTAGTGAATCCCCCTTCCCTACAATTACTATGCAGCTTGAGGATGTCTCAAGAATGATTTAGAGGAGCGATGATGTCTCATGAAGTGATTTTTCTTTAATTATTGTTTGTGGTTTGTCTCGACAAAATATTGGGGAAACTTCGCTCCTAGTATGAGTCATGGAATTCCTTGTCTATTAAGTGTTTGTTTCTACAAAGGGATAACATTGCACACCTCTGTCTATGTCATATCATGGTGTTTATTGTCCATTTTCCATAATTTTAAATCCCAATGATGATAAACATGCAATCCTAGCATCTATCAAGAAAAATATTAATCCCTCTTCATTTTGACTAACTCTATGCTAACATTCATTCCCTCCATGCTAACTTTTCTTGTATTCCCATCCTGATAACATGTTGTGACACAGAAAAATATCCTGCATACATAATCATGTTAGAAGCATCATAGGAATCATCATAAGCATATTAGGTCATCCATATGGCATCGAAAAATCCAAAAACATAGATATCATCCCATCATAAAGAATCATAAAAATATGCATTCATATAAGCATCACATGTGATAATCATATAGTACCATCCTATATCCATCAATCATTAGCATACATCTCATTGCATACGTATTGCATTTACATATCAAAAAAACATCATACATATTACATTGCATATATCACATTTACATATCATTGCATTCACATACATCATAAACATCCATAATCCTTATCCCATCATATCATAATCATAATGCATCCATAATATCATAAAGCATACAATAAATTAAGTGCATCCATCCATACATCATAACATAGAAAATCAAATCTAAGCATAAACCATACATTAAAAATCCATAATGCATCATAACATATAGAATCATGTCATAATCATATAAATGCATAACATCATAAACATCATAATCCATCACATAGATGTGCACATAACATAGGAACATAAATCATGTAATTCATCATCAAAATCATCTCTCATATATATCAAAAATGGTGTCATTGTACAATATCTCGATGAATCTCAAAATGGAGCTCGTAGGCTCGATCAAAAATATCAATGTCCAAATACATATCATAAATAAATATAGCCGAAGCTACCCATATCTCCTAATGGAGATGGTCCTAATGACGGAGATTTTTCCTATTGTGGCTATGATCCTGAAGCCCTATGACTTGATCCTAATGGTCGATGGTATGGTAAATTCCTAGGCTAGGACACTCCCCCACTGCTCTAAGACCAGTGAGAGTGTGACCTACTGAGACTCTAAGTATGTGTATAGGTCATTGCTATTTCTATTAATGGCACCTGACGCTCATATAAATCTCTATAGTAGTGAGCCTCATGTCCTTCCTGGAAGAGTTGATGACCTAGCTTGGCCACGAGTCCACTGGTGGTCAAAATAAAATCTAGATATCACTGGTTGGACCTCTATCTCCCAATAACAACCATGTCCTTCTCAGTAGTGAGCCTATCCACCTCTTCCTATAAAGACTATATGCATGCATCTGCAACCTAGAGCCACACCTATAAATCAACAATCTAAGAGTCCACCAACATGTCTCCCTCCATCTCCTCCATGACCCCCAAAATCAACACATCCTCATAGCCCTCACCTAGGCCCTCTCCCATCACAATATCCTCTCAAACTACTCTCTCCTCCTCTCCCATCTCCTGCTCAACCTCCCACATGCCCACCTCCCACTCTCCCTCTAGTCAGGGTTCCTCCTGCTCCACCTTCACCCACAGTCCCTCATGCTTCGCCTCCACCCACGGTCCCTCCTACTTTTCCTCCGCCTATGGACCATCCTACTCAGCCTCCTCCTAGATAAGTGAGAGTTGTTTAACTACTCTTTTTCCTCTCTCTCCTTAGCTTCACCCTACCTCCCTTATCTCCTCTACTTCCATCTCCACCATCATCACCCATGCCTCCTTTGTCTCTATCATCTTCCTGAGCTCTATCTCCTCCCCTCCCACATCCTAAAAATCTTCCATGTGGACCCCTACTCCTCTGCTCCACTGGGGCAAGCTGATCTAGATTTTTCAAGGGATCTAGCCTATGTGTGGCCCCTCATGTCATACTCAGGTGTTGTGCCCGCATCTACAACCTCTACATTGGAACCCCACTGTACAAGCTACAAGGAATCAATATCCTACTCAACCTTCACTACGCTAATCATCTATCCCCACTAGTTGATCTCTCGAGAAGACCTGGAAAACTTCATTTCACCAATGGGAAGCCCCTGGCACTCCTTGAATTGCCTTGATACTAGCTTTGGAAAGTACCACTTAAAGATGTGTTGGGACTGCACAGTACGCCCAATTAGATAGTATGCCTAATAAGAATAGGGAAAATTCTCCCCATCATCCTCCCATGGCTAACAATCTCAATAAGTTCTCTAGAAAAATGAAGCAAGTAGATCAATGGTGTGACACCAATACCCGATGTCACTGACCTTGGTCTGTGTGACCACTCCTCCATACAAGAATACATAAGGCATCCCTACTCCTAGTTGTAACCCAACAAGAGGTCAGAACACAACAATGTGCTCCTAGGCCCAAATCATATGTAATGTAGTCCCACAGCTGATGGACTCTGCCCCTCTGTGGGTAACATCATGCAACTAGAAATATAATATAGCAAGAAGGGATGGCCCCCACATGTACACATTTCCCCAGGTCATCATACTAATCAAAATTTCTTCCCATCCAATAGGGAACCCATATCCTCAACAATTTAGTATCATGATCCCCGCAATCACAATACAGAGAGCTACCTCAAATCACTCATATCTCTCAACTAGCACATCCCATCAGATCTCATACTCCTTAATGTCGAGCTCTTCAATTTCCTCATGCTCGAAGGACCTCTGGATGGAACCAAACCCATAATCACGATCATCTAAAACCCGAGCTCCATGAATCAAAAGCCACATAATCCTCCAAACATCATCTAGTGTCACTATGGCCTCTCCTATAGGTAGGTGGAAGGAGCTAGTCTTCAAATGCCACCTCTTAGCTAGTGCAACTAACAGTCCCCTATTAGTCCTAATCACGGGCATGGTCACATAGTATAAATCGAGAGAATGTAACTGATCCCTCTCCTCATTGAGTAGCTAATCTTATAGTGTGAAAGTAGATGGTCGGCTCTCCCGAGTGTAAATAGGGTTGTATAGATCACCTGTGGTCAGAAGAAAATATGTTATGTCAATTTAAAATCCTAAGCACACCTATTTGAGCTCGATCATAGAGAAATTTTATCCAAAATTGGGGCAAAAACATAATTAGGAAAATGCATCGCACTGTCTAAACACATGTGGCTTACTGGTCAAATGTGTCACACATTAGCATATGCAACTCAAAAATACAGTTGTGTCATGCCTGACATGTTAGAAAACCAAGATCACCTGTATGCAAGATGGATACCTATCACATGCAAAAGATATGAAGAACCAAAGAAGATGTTTTGTAACCTCAAAGTGTAAAAATGCATTAAGAGAATCAAGTATTACAAAGAGATCAATCCTTATGAAGGAGATCAAGAAACCCTAAATGAAACCCTAGTGTGCACACTTAATAATTAATAATTAATTAATTATTAATGTGCCTAAGTTTAGCTTAAGTAACAAAGAGGAATAAGTGACTTAATTAATTAATCAATATGATATAATTAATTAAGCATAATAACTTATTACTCTAACACCCCCCCTTAAGATGAACTTAGGAAGAAGCTAAAACACTAGAATAAGATGCATGAAAGCAAAGATGGGTCCCGACAACTAGGCCTGATCAGGTACCCATTTACAAATGCAAGAATGAGTAAGAGAAGGAAAAACCCAGTGGGACAAAACCCCCCTTACAATGAGATGTCATGCTGCAAAGAAGCACTGGAAGAACTCTATAGAGTAACACTAGAACTGATATAGGCAAGCAAGGAAATATTCTTCTGTATACTACTGAAACCGGATGAGAGTCACTAATTGACTCAAGGAATCATGATAAAGCAACAGAAGACCCGATGCCACGGAACACTCAAAACTCCAAATGGGAACAACTCTGGAATCTATGAAGCAGCAAGCAATTATTGAATGATGTATTACTGAAAATGAAGTGCAAAGATGCAAGATGCACTCTCCCAACTGCCAAAACATCTAAGTAATCGCCAAACAACCCATCGGGCCAAATCTGGACTAAGTGATCAACCTAGGATAGATATAGAAAAAGTGCATGGACAGCAACATGGAGCTCCTCAATACCTTTCCAACGCTTCAAACGAGGTGAAAAACGGACATCGTGGCAAAAAGTTATGAGCTCGAAAGCATAAAAAGTACATCTGACTTCAAACAGCAATAAATGTAGGAAAATAGTAAAATACTAAAAAATAAATAGTACTACTAGAAAGTGCTCGGAACCAGCTTTCCGGCGATATCTTGTTTGCCCGATTTCGATACCGTATGCCCAAGTTATGACCAAAAGAAAAAAACTGCTTTAGGGCAAACTGGGGTTAGGGGGGCAAAAAGGGCCATCCGGGTGACATCATGCTGACGTCAGCTGTTCATGGGCCTAAAATTGATGGCCATCTGGCCATCGCAAAAAATTGGCCCCCCTGAAAAATTGACGGTCGTCTGAAACTATACCATAGCAAAATATTTTGTTTGACAGGGAATATTCCCTGTCGTACCTCTGTAGCCAGATTTGTGTCGCCACTAGTAGTCCGAAAGCCAGCAGAGAGGAAGCCGCTGACAGTTTGAAGAAGGGCCACCGGTGGAGAGGAAAGTCACCGCCAGTGGTTTGAGGCATTGGAGGTGGCCGGTGGGTAGGGCCCCGCCTGGCATGCCACAGGTGGGGTACCGCAGGCTTTAAAGCCTAATTTTTTTTTTAAACCTTTGCATTTTTTTTATTTTTTCTTTCAAAAACTTTTTTGATTTAATTTTTGAAAAAAAAAAACTAATAATTTTTATTTTTTTACATGCAAGTAAACAATATTAAAAAAAACCTGAATTTTTTTTGAAGATCGTGCAAGCGACGGTACAAAGGCCATACGAACAAAAAAAATTTGCCTCACAAATAGCCAACGCCAAATATAGGCAAGTTATATGTCATTTTTCATCTCTCAGACGCTCTGGATCTGATGGCGAGGTCCAATCTGCCTGAAAATGCACCAAAAGCTTCGCAACTCCTAGATCTTGCAAAAAAGATGTCTATGGAAACCCTTACATTAGAAACTCACTGAAAGGCCATATCTTTAGATCATGAATGGGCAGTTGCAGGTCTGGAGCTCTGATACCATGTTAGAAAACCAAGATCACCTGCAAGCAAGATGGATACCTGTCACATGCAAAAGATATGAAGAACCAAAGAAGATGTTTTGTAACCTCAAAGTGTAAAAATGCATTAAGAGAATCAAGTATTACAAAGAGATCAATCCTTATGAAGGAGATCAAGAAACCCTAAAATGGAAACCCTAAATGAAACCCTAGTGTGCACACTTAATAATTAATAATTAATTAATTATTAATGTGCCTAAGTTTAGCTTAAGTAACAAAGAGGAATAAGTGACTTAATTAATTAATCAATATGATATAATTAATTAAGCATAATAACTTATTACTCTAATGATACCATGTTAGAAAACCAAGATCACCTGCATGCAAGATGGATACCTATCACATGCAAAAGATATAAAGAACCAAAGAAGATGTTTTGTAACCTCAAAGTGTAAAAATGCATTAAGAGAATCAAGTATTACAAAGAGATCAATCCTTATAAAGGAGATCAAGAAACCCTAAAAGGGAAACCCTAAATGAAACCCTAGTGTGCACACTTAATAATTAATAATTAATTAATTATTAATGTGCCTAAGTTTAGCTTAAGTAACAAAGAGGAATAAGTGACTTAATTAATTAATCAATATGATATAATTAATTAAGCATAATAACTTATTACTCTAACATGACAAGCACATGTGTCACATAAATCACTTACATCTTATAAATCAGTGATTGTGTCACATCAATACACATACATTGCACAATCTCTCACATGCGACTCACAATCTCACTTGTGTCGTTCTAGACCACAATTTTGTTGCACTTAGTAGTGTCGCAATGCATTTGAAAAACCCTAACTAGCAGATGCATCATACCAAGAAGATGTGGTGAATTGACCCACTTGCAATGAATGCAATAACAGATGCAGCGAATGACATGCATCACATTTATTTTCCCTCGTCAAATCCCTAAAATCTAGCAAAAAATAAAAAAATCACAAAGAGGGAAAGGTATACATGTTGCATCCTCAGAGCCCTCTAGTTGTCTGTAGGTGCGAACTCTAAATTTGTGGTGTGAGGAGTGTGGTACAGGTGACATTTTGGCAACAGCTCCACAGCAAGGTTACTCTCACCACTCACTATTCACTCCAATAAAAATGCACAAATGACCAATTTTACCCCCAAAATTGTATTTATACCCCCCTAGAGTAGGGTTTTTATTGGATACATCCAATGTTGAGCCTAAACCCTAATGTGAGTATCTTGGAGGTCCTGCAATTGAAAATTTTTGCCATAAATGTCTTATCCCATGTCAAATTCGCTTGTCAAAATAATTTTTTCCAAATTTTTTGAAACTTTCAAAATTTTCAAAAAAAATCAAGGGGGCATAGGTCTATCCCATCTTCACCAAGACATACTCTGAGTTGAATTTCTTTAATACAACATTCAGGTGACTTCACATTGTATCAAAGAGGGGCAAAATGTAGACACTGAAAAATGTCCTAAGCTAGCGAACACTATTTTTCCTCATCAAATCTTCATCTTCCCTGCATAATTAAATAATTTAATTTTTTGATTATTGTCTAAATTCATATTTCTTCTATTAATTAAATAATTTTAATTATTTAATTAATTCACTTTCCCATTTTATTCTTCCTTTGATTAATTAAATAAACTAATATTTATTTAATTATGTCACTAATTAATCTTTTCACTCTAAAATTAAATAAATTCTCATTTATTTAATTATTTGTTTTCATTTTTCATTCTATAGTTAAATAATTATTTTAATATTTAATTATTCATTAGCTTCTTCGTCTATAATTAAATAAATATTATTTATTTGTTTGTTTTTCACTTTTCCCTCCACTAGTAAATAATTATTTACTTATTTTTCCTTTTCCTCTACTTTTAATTAAATTGTTATGTAATTAAAAAGTTAACTTTTCTCTCTTCTTCTATAATTAAATAATTGTTTTAATTATATAAGTGTTCACTTTCCCTCCTAAATTGAATAATTTTATAATTATTTAATTTGTTCCAACCACATCTTTTTTTGTGCCAAACTTTATTTCTTATCTCAATTAATTTCCACCTTTGATAAGGTTTTGTTACCTTTTAATCTCCACCATCCATCCTTAACTAAACCCTATTTTGGCCCTAACCCTATTTCCTTGCTTCTCAAAGTAATCTCATCCATTGATCTTTGTCATTCAATTTTGGCCCTTCATTCAAATTTGGTTTTATATAAAAGAGACCTATCCCTTTCATTTCAAGGCTAACCACAACTACTATCTTTGATATTTTGTTGTCATTATCACTAGGCTTATTCTTGCATTCTACGAATTTGAGGGCAAGCAAGCATATAAAGAAAATTGGAGAAGAGCAATGAAGGTGATTCAACCATGGCATAGGAATTATGGTAATATTGCTTTATTGTTTATGTTTCTATGTTCATTTATGCTTCTTTGTTAGATTAGGGTCCTTAGGGCTTGAGTTTATGTATTTGGTGGTTGATACTATCAATTCATGTCTTTTACCTTGATTTTACCCTATTCTATAATACCTACATAACTCACCATGAAACCTCCATCTCAAGCACCAATAAGTAGGAGAAGCAATACATGAAACCTATTGTATTGTGGAGTCCAATTAGACTTAGAGGCTTAATTTTCCCTACTTTTTTTGATGTGTTTTCCCCTCAAAATCAATAATCGGGGAATTGGAAGGGGTTTGGAGCCCCTCTTGTAGGGTCCAGGGGAACTACCCCCGATAGGCAGAGCCCACAATGGGGGTCTAGGGGAAACGCCCCCGAAGCAAAAAAAATTATCCATTTTTCTAAAAGGAAATTCGCTACCAAAGTTTAATTAAAATACAATTATTAACGTGTGGAAAACAATTAGCAAGCAACCAAAATTTGAATAATTGCACGTGGGATTCAAATAGCCACAAATTCCAAGAGGTACAAGTTGAAAATATTTGTTTTTGTACACACGTGGGAAGGCAGAAAGTCACATGGTCTTAAGTTTTCATTGTTGTAGGTAGTGTAAGCAATGGTTAGCAGTTGGTCGCAAGTTTTGTGATTGAAAAACACAGGTTGTTTCTTTAAGTGCATGTAGCATTGTGCACAGGTAAAAAATTAGAGTGGGTTATGAATTTGTTCATTGTTGCAAGTTGCAGTAGTTGCTGCAAGTATTTATAAATATAATTTTCTAGATATTAAATAAATAAGAGACTATGTTGTTGGTGGACATAGCCCGATTTTGGGTTAACCATGTTAAAATTTGTGTTGTTCTTTCATTGTCATTTATTTTTGTGCTTTAATTCCTCAATTTAATCTCTATAAATCCATATTTAATTCCTAAAAAAACCATCAAATTATAATTATGAAACTATTGTTTTAAATTAACAAAAATGTGACACCCAAATCCCTAGTCAAAATCCATTGTTCAAATCCCAAGATAAGTCCATAGGATAAAATAGATCCCTTCCACTTGTCACAAGTTCATCATAATCTACTCATCAACTTGGGAACTCATTTTTGGATCCATTATCTTCAACCAAATATTTCGTATGACATTTCATAATTGGGCTAACAATGTTGACAAAGCATGGCCCCCCAACCTACCCACAATGGTATAGTCTTGTGGCAGGCTCAAGGAATTCTGAAGACTCTAGAACCTCACTGACAATACCAAAACCATCATGGTTTTGAAAATCCATGAACTTGACAAAACAACTTTGGAAACCCTAAGCCTCAGAAAAATGGCTTTCCTCACTCAACATCATTGGTTCACAATCCCCACCCTAAGTCCCATTACGATAAAAAGAAATTTGCAAGGGTTTCAAAGGCTCTTGTTTATGAAGTTCTGACGGCTAGGGCTCCATGGTCTCAGAGGAATGACAATAGGAACACTTCTTCTAAATCTCACAGGAAAATCCCTCAATGAAACCCAGATAGCCTCTTGGGGTTTAAACATGTTCCTCCAAATTCTAGTTTCTCTAAGAACTCTCACAATGAGAATGCCTATCCCACTCATCTCTCTTCGGCTGAGTCTTCTTCAAAAAATAATTTAGGGGGCTCATCACGCCAACAAATGGACAAGACTACTCTCGAGAACGAGCCTACTCCTAGCCAAAGGTCTCGTTGGGCACCAATTTTGACCATCCTCTTGAGCTTAGAAAACCAGGTTGCTAAGTTTAAACAGAATGGTGTTTTCATGTAGATTTGAGGAGATGACTTGCCTCTGACACGACTCCAAAAATGGGTAAAGGAAAAATAGTATGACATTTTTTACCTCATTGTTGTTACCCCTTCATCTTTTTTTTGTAATCTTCAAAAAATCCATGATTAAAGGAAATGTTTTTAAAAAGGGCCCCTTTTGGTGCGAAAATACCTTTTTGGGGGTTTTTGAATGGCAATCCAATCTCTCAAGGGATATTCTCAAGTTACCCCAATGACCTATTATTATTTCTTTCCCACACCTCCCTGTGGAATACATAGAACCAGTCATGATTAAAAAAATTATTGATCATTTTGGGGTGTTCCTAAAAAGCGAGTTTGAAATAGTTGATTGGTTACTATTGTGAAATTTTTACACACACACCCCACCATAGGTAGGGACCCTCTTTTCCTTGCTTTCATTTTTTGTTTTTCCTTAGGTTTGAACTTTTCCCCTTAAGGGATAAGTTCCTCTAGTTTTGGTTTTGCTTCACCATGGTTGGACTAATGATCTATTTGCACTTTGGGTGCTCTTATTTACAACATATTAGTCCCTAGTAATGTCTTGATGCTCCACTATCCATGAAAAATCCATTAAAGTCTTGAATTGTGCAAGTCAGGTACGGTTTCCAGAAATCGATCCCTTGCCAGATTTTTTGAAGTATTGGCTTCTCGGAGAATCTGCCTCATCGCGGATTCCCCGAAGGTCAATTCTTCAAAGAATCTGAGCTCTTCCATAATTTATGAAGGGGTGTTCTTTCAGAGAATCCGCCACTAGGAAGATTCCCTGAAGGTTTTCCCATTTGAAGAATATGGCCCCTGCCGAATGATGTAGGAGCATCCTTGGTTCTTGGCAATCTTGCATTAACCAAAAATATTTTCTTTCAGTTTTTGTTCTTGTTCTGTTCTTGCTCAGTTCATGTTGGTGGATTCATCATCTTTGCTCACCAGATCCTGTGGATCTTTGTGTACATTGTTGACATGTTCATTTCCCTTGTTCCAATATTTGAGCACGATTGGATCTTTTTTTGGCAAGTTATTACTTCCAGATTTCATGGCAGTTTCTTGAACTAGCACTAGAATAATTTCAAAATTTTTGGCCAATTCGATTGTTGTGGATCATTCCTGTGACTTGCGAATCTTAACAATGTGATTTTAATTGTTTTTTGGAGTGTCCTTGACCTTCATTATAGATCCACACTTCATCTTATGCACCTGTTGAAGAGTAATTCAAATTTGAGGCCGACCTATTCATGTGCACATTACATTTTCTTTCCTTTGATAAGGTGATGATCTTTGGCCAATGCAGATGATTCCAGAATTGTGGATATGATATAAAGCTTGTAATTGATCATTAGAATGGCAGCAATTGATAGAGTAGATTAAGATAGATCTTATCTGTAAGATTTTACTCGCTTATAGGAGCATATTGGAATGTTGTATTTTTTAGCATGTTTTATCAGGCCTGTGAGCCGAATCTATAAGCTCGGATGTTGTCATTTGAATGTAACTGAGATTTTTTTTAATGAGAATATTTTCATCTGCATTTTCCTCCAAATTTTGTGTTACTTTCATTGTGTTACTCTTGTTGCATGGTCTGGATTGTTCTCTTTGAGGACCCTCCTACCGTGGTTGCACCAGATTGGTATTAGAGAGAGGTTCGATCTGTGCGAGGTCATCAAAATTGGCAATCCTATTGAATATTTGTTGTGGGGTGGTGGATATAGAGGACTTGTGTAAGGATGGCAGGAAGAAGGAATGGTAGAGGAAATGGAGTGCGTGGAAATGCAGACCCAACTATGATGGAGATGTTGAGAGGAATTGCTTCCAGATTAGATGCAGTTGAAATGTCCCAAAGGAGAGGTCGACTAGTTGATGATGTGAGTGATGAAGAGGTAGAAGTACAAGAAGAAAGAGGAAGAGAAGAGCAACCTGGCCTAGATCAAGGAGAAGAGAGGTTCATAAGAGCCCTAACTAGAGCGAATACAAAACCCCATTTCAATCCACCGGATTATAATGGTAAGTTGGATTTAGAAAAATTGCTTGATTGGATCATAGAGATGGAAAATTGTTTTGAATTTGAAGGTACCATTGAAGATAAGAAGGTGAGATATGCTTGTACAAAGTTGAGAGGACATGCATCCCTTTGATGGGAACATTTGCAGAAAGATAGGCAAAGAAGAGGAAAATAAAAGATAAAGTCATGGGATCGGATGGTGAACAAGTTGAAAACAAAGTTTATGCCTACAAATTATCAGCTTAGTTTGTTCTGAAAATTGCAAAATCTAAAGCAGAAAGAATCAAGTGTGGTAGAGTATACTAAGGAGTTATATAAGTTGAATATCAGATCTACACATTCAAGGATGAGATTGAGAAAGTAGCTAGATATGTGAATGGTTTGAGGTCATCTATATAGGATGAAATCAGTTTGATCAAGTTGGTGAGTGTGGAAGAGGCATATCAGTGTGCCCTAAAAGAAGAAGAGAAGTTGAATAAAAGACATGAACAGAGACAAAGAGGAAGAGGTGGAAGATTTCAAAGAGGAAGAACTTTTACTGAAGGAGGAAGAGGATCTTTTCCAGACCAGAATAAGGATAAGGAAGTTAGTAAGAATGACAATTCGTACCAGAGAGGAAATGGAAACTCTTCCCAAAGAGGAGGTTATGGTGGTTACCAAAATGAAGGTTATAGAAGAGATGATAGAGGACAGGAGAAAAGGATATTCAAGGAAACTTGTTATAAATGTGTTGGAGGACATAGAGCATTTAAATGCAATCAGGGAGAAACAAATAGAAAGACTGAGAACAATAGAAGGTTAGCCTTTTTTGAGGAAGATCATGTTGAATCATCTAACAAACTGGAAGATGGAGAGGTGTTGGTGAATAGGAGAGTATTGTGTCAAAGTGGGTTGGAAAAGGAGCCATTGTAGAGAAAGAATTTGTTTTAGACCAAATGCAAGGTGAATGGTAAATGTTACAAAGGGATTGTTGACAGTGGAAGTTCTGAGAACTTGGTTTCTTAGGAGATGGTGACTATACTGAAGTTGGAAAGGTTGAAACACTCGAAACCCTATCAGATTGCTTGGATTCAAGATGAGCATAAGATACTAGTAAGTGAACAATGTTTGGTGAAATTGAAGATAGGAAATTATCATCATGAAGTTTTGTGTGATATCATTCCTATGGATATATGTGAAGTTTTGTTGGGAAGGCCTTGGTAGTATGATAGATAGGCTATTCATGATGGAAAGAAGAACATATACACCATTGTTTCCATTGGAAGATGTTCCTAAAGTTGAGGTTTGTACAAATGCTAAGGTTTGTCTAGTTGATGGAAGGAGGTTCCTTGATGGGCTGAGACATGAGAATGTGTGTTAAGCCTTGGTGCCTAAGAAGGATGAAGATTTGAAACATGTAGAAGAAAACCTGGAAGAGATAAAATAATTGTTGACAAAGTATGAAGAGATCATTTTAGATAATGTACCTATTGGATTGCCACCTGTGAGGAGTATTAGTCATTGTATAGATCTAATTCCTGGAGCTAGTTTTCCTAATAAAGCAGTACACCGGATGACAACAACAGAGAATGAGGAGTTGAATAGACAAGTGCAAGAATTGTTGAGGAAGGGTTTGATCAAAGAAAGCTTAAGTCCATGTGCAATACCCATTGTGTTAGCACCTAAGAAGGATGGAGAATGGAGAATGTGTATAGATTCTAAATCCATAAACAAAATCACGGTGAAGTATAGATTTCCTTTGCCCCAGATGGATGAAATTATGGATTGTTTGAGTGGACCTAAGTACTTTACAAGGATAGATTTGAAGAGAGGATATCATCAGAGAAGGATATGAGTGGAAAACAACATTCAAGACAAATGAAGGATTGTATGAGTGGTTGGTGATTCCTTTTGGACTAACAAATGCACCGAGTACTTTCATGAGGTTGATGAATGAGGTATTGAAGAAATTATTGGGTAAGTTTGTGATTGTGTATTTTTATGACATCTTGATTTTCAATAAGAGTAGGAAAGAACATTTGTTGCATATAAGACAAGTTTTGCAGAGGTTGACAGAAGAGCAGTTGCTAAAAAACATTAAGAAGTGTAGTTTCATGAAGGAAGAATCGGTATATCTGGGATTTTTGATATTTGTGGATGGATTGAAGATGGATCTTGAGAAGGTAAGAGAAATTTTTGAGTGGCCTACACCAGATAGCATTGGATATGTAAGATCATTTCATGGATTGGCTAGTTTCTACCGAAAGTTCATTAGGAATTCTAGTTCTATCTGCAATTCTATCACCGAAACAATGAGAGGAGATAGGAAGGATTTTAAGTGGACATCTGGAGTAGACCAAAGTAGACCAAAGTTTTGAATTATTGAAATAGAAGGTGACTAAGCAGCCTATGTTGGATTTACCAAATTTCAATAAGATATTTCAAGTAGACTGTGATGCAAGTGTAAATGTAATTGGTGCAGTGTTGAGTCAAGAAGGGAGACCTATAGCTTATTTCAGTGAGAAATTGAATGATGCTAGGAGAATATATTTAGTTTATGATCAGGAATTTTATGCTATAGTTCAAACCTTGAAGAAGTGGAGACATTATTTGTTGCCTAAGGAGTATGTGTTGTATATGGATCATCAAGCATTGCAATATTTGAATAGTCAAGGTAAGCTGAATCGGAGACACATGAGATGGGTAGAATTCTTACAGAGTTATACTTTTGTTTTGAAGCATAGGAATGGAAAGTTGAATAGAGTTGTTGATGCTTTGAGTAGGAGAAGGAATTTACTAATAGAGATGAGAGTGGAGGTATTAGGCTTTGATGAATTGAAGAACTTGTATGAGGAAGACCCAGATTTTGTAGAACCTTGGAGACCTTGTAAAAGAACCAGTTTCAGAGGATAGAAGTTAGTGGTTGGATTGTTTTATTCAGGAGGATATGTTTTTTAGAGGAAATCAGCTGTGTATACCCCCAGAGTTCAATGAGGGATAACTTGGTGAAGGAAAAGCATAGTGGAGGATTGTCAAGACACTTTGGAGTTGATAAGATAATGGCATTGGTAAGTGAGAATTACTTTTGGCCCCAAATTCATAAGGATGTTAGGAAATTTGTGTAGAGTTGCAAAGTTTGTCAAGCTGCAAAAGGAAGTAGTTAGAATATTAGATTGTATAAGCCTTTGACGGTTCCAAAGAGACCTTGGGAGGATATCAGTATGGATTTCATACTTGGTTTACCGAAGACACAAAGAGGTAATGATTATGTATTTGTGGTGGTAGATAGATATTCTAAGATGGCACATTTCATACCTTGTAAGAAGACAACAGATGTAGTACATGTAGCAGATTTTTTTTTCAAGGAAGTGGTCAGATTGCATCGGTTACCCAAGAGTATTGTTTCAAACAAAGATGTAAAGTTTGTTGGTTATTTTTGGAGAACCCTTTGGAAGAAATTGAAGATAGATTTGAAGTTCAGATCTACATTTCACCCACAGACTGATGGAAAGATAGAGGTAGTAAATAGGAGTTTAGGGAATTTGTTGAGATGTTTGGTTGGAGAGAAGATCAGAAGTTAGGATTTGGTCCTTGCATAGGCAAAGTTTTCTTACAATAATTCAGGGAACAGGATTACAAGAAAGACACCTTTTGAGATTGTTACTGGAGTTCATCTTAGAGGTATATTAGAGTTGAGATACATTAGTATGGAAGATAAGAGGAGTGCAGAAGTAGAATAATTTGTAGAACATATAAAGAAAGTGCATATTCAAATGAAACAACAATTGGAAAACATGAACTAAAAGTATAAGAAAAAGGCCGATGAAAAGAGGAGACATAAGGAATTTGAAGTTGGAGATGAAGTGATGGTATATTTGAGGAAGGAAATATTTCTAGTTGGTACATATAATAAGTTGAAGATGAGGAAGTTTGGACCTTGTAAGATCTTGAAGAAATTTGATTCAGGAAATGCATACGAAGTGGAGTTACTAAAAGGTATGGGTATATCACCTATATTCAACATTGTAGACCTATATCAGTACCATGAAGCAGATTTCAACGAAGAAAGTAAAGCAAGATTGGAAAATCAGTTTCCCAAATAGAAATCAGATGAGATTGAAGAGATTTTGGATGTCAAAGATGGGAGGAAGACTCGTGGAAGATAGTACAAAGAATATCTTGTGAAGTGGAAAGGTAGACCAGTTGAGGATTCTTCTTGGATTTCTCAGGTTGAGGTAGACCATTTGGTTTTCCTTTGGCCCCAACAAAGTGACTTTTCAATAACCCTATATGTCTGATGCACGAGCATCCTTGGTTCTTGGCAATCTTGCATCAACCAAAAATAATTTCTTTCAGTTTTTGTTCTTGTTTTGTTCTTGCTCAGTTCATGTTGGTGGATTCATCATCTTTGCTCACCATACCCTATGGATCTTTGTGTACATCGTCGACATGTTCATTTCTCTTGTTCCAAGATTTGAGCGCGATTGGATCTTTTTCTGGCAAGTTATCACTTCTGGATTTCATGGCAGTTTCTTGAACCACCACCGGAATAATTTCAAACTCTTCAGCTAGTTTGATCATTGTGGATCATTCCCGTGACTTGCAAATCTTAACAGTGTGATTTTAATTGTTCCATGGAGTTTCCCCAACCTTCATTATAGGTCCACACTTCATGCACCTGTTGAAGAGTAATTCAAATTTGAGGCCGACCTATTCATGCACACATTACATTTTCTTTCCTTGGATAATGTGATGATCTTTAGCCAACGCAGATGATTCTAGAATTGCGGATATGATATAAATCTTGTAATCGATCATTAGAATAGCAGCAGTTGATAGAGTAGATTAAGATAGATCTAATCTATAAGATTTTGCTCACTTATAGGAATATATTGGAATGTTGTATTTTTTAGTATATTTTATCAGGCCTGTGAGCCTAATCTATAAGCTTGGATGTTGTTGGTTGAATGTAACTAAGATTTCTATTAATGATAATATTTGCATATGTATTTTCCTCCAAATTTTGTGTTGCTTTTGTTGTGCTACTCTTGTTGCATGATCCGGATTGTTCTCTTTGAGGACCCTCCTACCGTGGTTGCGCCACCAAATTTTTTGAATCTATCTCACCATCATATTTTCGAAGTCTGAGGGGTCATGTCACCACATTTATTGCTTGATGGTCATCATATTTGGGGTGCATTTATTATCATTTTGAGGAGTTTTAAGTTATGATTTTTCCTTTACTCTTCATTATGCATTGTGCTTTCATTTAGAAACCTCCATTTTCTCTCCCAACATTTGGCGTTTGTGATGTGAGCGGCAACATTTTAGGGCTTTGATCAAGTTTTCAGGTGCATTCTTCTCATTGGTATTGATTGCTTTGATTGAAAGGTAAGGTTTTCAAATCCTCCATGATTTCATTTTAGTTGTAATCATTTTGGTGATTCGATGACGCATGTACTCTTTACTTGTTTCTTCATTTGATTGATCTTAGAGGTAATACTACTTTGGTTTATTTGATTGCACCCGGTTTACTTGCATTTTAATGTAGAATGATGGATTTTTGTGATGGTTAGTGCTATCCTTTGAGTCTTCTAGGCATTTTTTTTGAATTTCCACAAATTAAGGCATCATTCCCCTCCCCCCATTAGGGTCCCTCTTTTCGGATTTGTTGTCTCTAGGGTACGTCATCCTTTATGAAACCAGGGTTTAACTTATGAGTCTTTGATGGTGATTGTGTTAAGTCATTTTGATCGATTTGATGTGCATTGTAAGACCCTAGTTGTATTTGTTTTCCCTAATCCGGATTCTTGATGATTTCATTGAGTTGACATGTTATGATGAGTTTTGAATGAGAAATCATTTCACATTGTGAACTTGTGCTCAAATTCCAACCTAAGAAAGTACCTAATCATGAGTTGGCATTGAGAAACATGAATTGGGAGTTGGGTTTTTTGAAAACTAAAAAAAAATAGAAGAAAAATAATGAACTTCAGAAAATCCGCCCCTAAGCAGATTCTCTAAAATTTAATTCTTTCAGAAAATTCGCACCCATGCGGATTCCCCGAGTCTGTTGACCCTCCGGAACTCCAAGAAAGTGCTAGGTTTGGTTAAGGCGTTAAGAGGACTTCAATATTGATCTAGTAATGGTCTCATGACATGAATAAGGCATATTGAGTCATATTTTAGTTAGTATCCCATTCTTTGGAAAATCCATTGGGTTGTGGATTCCCCAAGTGCTCAAACATTCAAAAAATCTGCCTACCCACGGATTCTCCGAAAAATCCTCCAGGATTGAAATTTTTAAACTTTATGAGTGGCGAAGGGTGAGTGCGTAAACGTTATTTGACCATTCAAGTAAGGTGATTGCATAAGGTAGACAAGTGAGAGATGACTTGAGTGTGGGTTGAATTGATATCTTCGAAAAATCCATTATGCTCTGGATTCTCCGAACATTTAGACGTTCAAAAAATATGCCTACCCCTGGATTCCCCAAAATCCTTTGAGAATCCAAAAACTCAAGCTTTTGTTTGATAGGATGGATGCTTGAATTTGACCTTTGTATAGGAGTATAAATGATTTTTTAATGTTCGTGAAGGTAATATGGTTTGGGTTAAGCTTGATTGGCCCTTTTGGATAATCCTTCACCCTCTGGATTCCCCAAGAGTTTATACTCTCAAAGAATCCACCCAAAGGTGGATTTTTCAAAAATCCCTCCATGCCTGAAATCCTCGAAAGGTTGAAAATTCTTAAGTTTTATCATGCTTTATTCTAAGATATTTGCAATGGGATTTTATGGTTTCCATGATGTTTTGAGGGTTAATTATGTGATGTTCATAAATTTTTATGATAATACTTGATCATTCTTGATACTGTGGTAATTATTACTCCTCTCTAATAGATGTAGGTTGAGACTAGTCCAACCAAGGGATCTAAGGCAAAAACACCAGAAGTTGGCCTTGAGGAACCCCATACCAGAGCTAAAAAAATGAAGTATGACTTCAAGGGAATCTCGCCTGAGTCCAAGATCCTTTCAACATGGAGCAAGATTAATGACAAAAATATGGGAAATGTTGATTATGATGACTTCAACCAAAGAATGTTTTAGGATTCCCCTTCTCAACTAGCATAGATCATCACCAATATAGGGTTGGCCCAAGCAGCAAGATTTCCACCCACCTTGCAGTATCTTGAGCTAGTATTGGAATGTGTTAAGCATTATGATTTGGATAAAAGAGTGATTGTCAAGACTCAAGGGAGAATCATAGCCAACTTGACAAAGGAGTCCATAACAGAGACCTCTAACATTGGGTCACATCACAAGCTAGTGAATATCAACATCAGGGAGGCTAAGGACTTTTATGCCAAGGATCCTAATAAGGCTTTGTTAATGATGAACAATAATTGGATTACCAATCCTAAATCACATTATTCAAATTTTCCCAAATAATTGCATAGGAGTGATTTTAAGTTGGCATATAATGACATGATTACCCTCCTAGGCAGAGTAATGGGATTGGAAGATGCTTTCATAGTTAGAAGTTGGATGTTTATATCATTTCTCAAATTGTGAAAGGAACTCATTACCATTGAGAAAGAATCATAAGTGACAATTTGGATGAGAAATTAATGAGTTTGTAGGATAAAAATCAATTTTTTATGACATCCTACCTTATTTACATGTTGGCCAGGAAAAATAAGTATAAAGGTTTGAGTTGCAAAGGAACCATTGGTGAAGATAGAATATGTGATGTTTTCCCTCAACTTCATTTTAATACTTCCAACTATAGGAGAGTAAATGATGCATTTTTCATGTATGTTACAAGGTTGTTGCAAGATGCACTTCATGTCAAAATTCCAGCAGAGGCCATGGAGTTGATAAGAAAATATGGCCAATGGTTTATTCAATTCCCAAAGTTTTCTTATGTCAAGAGACAAGGGTCACCAATAGTACCATTGATGCAGTGGTAAAGGATATGCACAAACCAAGACTTGGAGTTGAATTCCCTTTAAGGATTGAAGTCCTGGAAGCCTGCCCTTCTATCCAAAGTGCTCACTATTCTAAGAAAAAAATGGTGCATTTTAGCTTGTGTTCACATACAAACAAGGACAACTTTGATCCCTATGGAGTTGCTTAGAAACAATCCAACAGGGAATATAGGCATAAAATTCACATAGAGGACTATTGGGCTAACTATAGGGATGAGTTTGTGGCGATCAGAAGGAAGTGCTCAAGGTTATCCTTGATAATGATCTGATTGCATAGAATTTCCAATGTACCTAACCAAGTAGATGATGATGGGTACCCTTTGCAACACTATGACTATGAACGGTACAAGGATAAGCCACTTCCCCCTGTTAACTATTCTAAAGAAGAGGTTGTTGATCTCAATGTGATTAATGCTCCAATTTTAAGATATTCTAAATTATGGGTAAAACATCAGATTTTGGAGCTAGAGGCAAATGACACCAAATTCACATATGATTTCATGGGAGACCTTGAATATCACTTAGAAGAAAAAGAAGAAACAACTAAAGATGATACAGCAAAGCTCCCTTCAGAGGAGGAAGGAGACAAGCAACAATTCATCATCAAAAGGAGAACTAGAAGCCAAGCTAAGGGAAAAGAAAAGAGACAACCCATAGCAAAAGCAAGGAATCCTTCAAAGGATATTGTTGAAGAAGGTATTGAAGAGGCTCAACCCTCTAAAAAGAGAAAGATAATTACTAAAGCACAAAGGTTGGCCAATATTCGAGAAAACCAAGGTCACCGAAGAGGAGACCACTCAAGCTCAAGTGGTTGACATTGAAATTTTTGGAGAGAAACAACAGGTATATGTAAGGAGAAGTTCTCCTAAACAAAAGGTAACTCCAATAGAGGAAGTGAATAAAGAGAAAAGGGTGACCACTGAAGAGGCACCTACTGATGATCTTATGAATGATATGGAGAAAGCAACTACTACCGATAATTCTCCTTCTTTATCTCTGATTCACAATGTACAAGTCAATGAATAGGGTAATGTCTTTGGTGTTCCTAGACAGCAGCATGAAGAATAAGAAAATGTCCCCAATAATCCAAAAGAAGAGATAGAAAATGAAGAAGTTCCTACACCAAAGGGAGGGAAATTAAGTGATTTTGAGAGGCAGCTGGAGGAGAAAGAAGAATAGAACAAGGAAGATACTTCAAAAGTAACAATTGAAATTCCTTCTCAGCCTCCAGTAAGGGAACACATTGATATTCCATCTATTGAGGATCAAAGTTCAGATAAGCTTGATGTAGATGAAGAATAACCAAATCAAGGGAAAAATGATGTGAATATAGAAGATATTGAAGATGGTCCTTCCCATGATCGATCAAAGCAAGAGGTTCCTTAGAAGGATGATGAAGTAGAATAGTCAGCTACTCCAGAGTGGCTAGAGAAAATATTGAAGCAAAAAGCTATCATTGTGGAGGATGAAACTCCAGACTGGGACAAGTTCTTGGAAAGCTAAGGACAGCCCAATGAGAGGAAAAGAGCAAGAACAGTTTCAAAATTTTCTCGAGATGAGTTCAATAACAAGGATGAGGTAAGACCTTCATATTATAAAGTGCAAACCATTAATTTGGGTCCTACCATGAAAAAGCAAGAGAAGGGAGAGTTTTAGGAATCATCTCAAGCCATCCTAAGAATATTGGATAAGGAAACTAAAGAGAAGGAGAAACTGCAAAAGCAATTGAAAGAAGTGTATAAGTATGTTCAACATCGAGTGAAACCGCTACAAGCACAAAGTAGTGAGGGGTCCTCATTCTCAGAGGGATTGTTATCAAAAGAAGCAGTATCACAAATTGAAAGGTTTCAAATTCCTCTGCGAGGGACACACAAGAGTGGTTACATAGTGTGAGCAAAAGAGGTGATATCATGATTGAGAAGGTACTACAGATGCATGAAAAGGAATCATCCCTTTCTGAAGGAATGGCCCAATTCCTTAGTGTGTTAGAATCCAGATGAAACTATTATTAGGGAACTTGAGAAGGTGTTTGAGGTGCCAATAGATATATTAGTCAAGAAGGGTGTCCTCATAATGGAAAGTACTAGAAAAGCCATGGAATGGATAGAGGCCTTCAATTTCATAAATGAGCTAAGAATTAAAACACCAAAGAAGATATATAAGGCACAAAACAAGTTAAAGGAAATTTATGATAGTTGTATTTCTTTCTTGGAGATTGTAACTAGGAGAAAGAGGCCTGGAAAGAAGAATTTGAATGTTGAATAGCTACGGAAATGGTGGCATGAGATCTATTCTTCATGCGATAGTGGACTTGTTGTGAAATACCAGATTGAGGATGCCACCATTTACATATCCAGCTTGGATAGATATCAAGTTCTTTGTTCTAAATGGGAAAAAGCCTTAGCTAAGTATGAAGGAGAATTAAAATCAATAAAAGCAAGGATTAGTTTGATTTGTATCCCCACTCAGGCTAACCTAGATGTTGTAATCTCAAAAGTGCAAGAAATTTCTAGAAAAAGGGAAGAAGATAAGGACAAAAGGGACAACCCATCTTAGGTGCCTTGGAGAATGTGCCTTTTAAATTGATATTGCAAAGGATACAAATCAGCTACTCCTTGAATTATGTTCCATGAATGTATTTTTATTATAAAGTTGACTTTTGGGGTTGACCCCATTATATTTTATTGTAAAATTTGAATTAGGGAATTTTTAATATGTCAAGGCCAACCTATATGGCTGACCTAATTGTAAACCCTAATTTGGGCCGAACTAACTTGAGATTGCTATAAATGGAGGTCTCCTCCTCATTTGTAAAGTTGGTAGCTGGTAGTGGATAGTGAGCAAGTAAATAGTTGATAGTCATTGAGGAATTATATTATGAGGAACTTGAATTGTTGCAAATTTTGGTGAAGTTAATACAATTGGAGACATTGATCTTTGATGTTCTTCTATGTGTTATTCATATGTGCATGGTTCTTCTGACTCTTATCTATTTAATTTTGAGTAAGTTAGTTTATGATTAATATTAAAACTAGTTGCATTTCATTTATGTTCATGATAAAGTGTTTAAGGTGTTGAGGAATCTTCAAGTCCATACTTTTAGTGATCTGTTGATTGTGGATTGTTGTGTAAAGTTAGCCTGGGCCTACTCTATTTTGCACTCAAGTTCAATTGTGAATGTTTGAATGTATGTTTGGATATTTATAATCTAAAAATCATTAGATTCCTTTGGAGATTGCATTGTCTTTGTGATAATGTTGATTTAATCTTGGTTAAGAAAAGGTTGGTTTGGGAAGATCGGTCCATCTTGAGCACTCTATTGTTTGCATAATTGATCTTAGGTTTTAGATTAGATAATCCTCTCTTAAACCTTACTCCTTTTTCTATTTCTTTTAACCATTATTAGAGCAAGATTCAAATCATCACCATTATTGTTAAATTTGATGAACATAAAAGCTTCCAGCACTTTGTTTGTAAGGCCCCTTGTGATTATCAACATTTTCACATTTATCACTGAGTTGTTTTATTGCATTTTCAAGACCTGATATTAGAGACCTTAGGGTTATATCTTGAGGCTTGTTGATAGAGATTTACCTTTCAAGATAAATAGGATATTATATTTTGTCTGAGTTGTTATACAGAAAACATCATCAACAATTACCAACCCTTAGCATTTAGTATCTTATTCATAACCATAATACCTTTCCTGGAACTATCAAACTTCTCTCTTGCGAAGGAGAAGGATACCAGAAAATTTTCTTAGACTCTTCTTGGAGTGAAGCACATATCCTTGTAGGCTCTAAAATTTTCTCTTGGGAAGACCCTGTGCTCCTTCCCTCTTTTAATGAGATCTGGGAGGTGATTTTTCTAGTAAACAAGGATGATGTGTGATGTTTTACGCTACCCCAAATCAGAAAACCCCAAACCCAGACTTGTCAGAGGCCCCTCTATGGACATCCAACTCCCAAATGCCAAAACTTTCTGGAGTCAACCCTTCTGAACCAAAAATGCTCTCTCATTTTGAAGAGTTGTTAAAGGGTCTTGTTGAAGAGGAAAAATTATTGAATATGGTCACCGAAGTTCTTACTAAAGTTGGGGAAGACTTTATTGATGAAGTTGCAAATGATTTAGCTCTTGGAGAGGAGTTGGGTAACACTAGTCTCTCTCCTCCTATCTCGCAAACTCAAACAAAAGGAAAAGAGATTATTGAACAAGTGTCGCTATTGAATCATTAGGAAGTGGCTTCCTCCTTAGTGGCTCTAATTTCTTTCACTCTAATTTCACAAACATAAATCAAACCTAGAACGTAGGTGTCCCCAAGAGGAAAATGGGGAAGGAAATCAAATAGAAAAAAAATGAAATTAGAGATTGCTATTGGAATACAATCTACATTGGAAAAAATTTTGCCTCCAAAAGGAAAAGAGGCATGTCTAGAACTACTCAACTTTCCTAGCCTATGTTTGCTGAGGGGTGCAAGACCCCTAAAAATAACTCATGAACGATGGGAGACAGAATCTCTCCTTGAGAAAAATGAGGATCTTATCCTGGAATGTTAGGGGCCTAAACACCCCTAACAAATGACACTTGATTAAGTGTCAAATCCTAAGCACTTCCTTGGATTTAGTTTTATTACAAGAAATAAAACTCTAATGCAAATTGGATGAAGCTTTTGCCTCCTGGTCTAATTGGGGCATTTGTGCCTCCCTAGCTTCTAGAGCCTCAGGCGGATTGGTAATCTTATTGAACAAATTCAATACAATGGTGAAAGTACTTGAAGTTACAGTTAACTGGATCAAGATTCAGGCCCATTGTTTAAAATCTAATAATTTCTTTATGTTATTCAATGTTTATAGCCCTTGTGCCACTTCAAGCAAAAAAACAACTATGGAATCAACTCTCATCTGCTCACACCCCATTCACGAAAGATCTTATAATACTTTTTAGGGACTTCAATGCTATCTACAACCCCTCTAAGAAGATGGGGGGTATCATCTCCCCAGCAAAAGAAATGGAAGATTTCAATAGTTTTATAATTGGTAACAATTTATATGATTTCCTCCCAAAAATGTTAATTTCACATGGACCAACAGGCATAAACATTTTTCTCAGATCGCAGAAAGGATGGATCGCTTCTTGTTAACTGCAAACTAGATGGATACACTATGGGATTTTTCTTCATCAATTCAAACTTTATTTGGATCGGATTATTTTACGATAATGTTATCCATTTTTTAGGACAAACCTAAAAAGAAAAACTGCTTCAAATTTGAAGCAATGTGGTTTCGCAATGCTAACTTCTTACCACTCCTTAAATCCTGGTGGACTTCTTGCCCTTTTATTGAGGGATCAAGTATGTTCCAACTTAGCAATAAATTGAAATTCTTGAAATCCAAAATCCAAGACTAGAACTTTAATCACTTCAAGAATATCTTTCTAGAAAAATCCAAGGTGGAGCAGGAATTATCTAACATTTATGAAACAATTATTAAAAGGGGCATGGATTCAAATTTATATGACAAAGAAAAAAGTATAAAAGTTGAATTAGAGGAAATATTTGCAAGGGAAGAATGCTACTAAAAATTGAGAGAAAGGGGAATGGATTCAAATTTATATGACAAAGAAAAAAGTCTAAAAGCTGAATTAGAGGAAATCCTTGCAAGGGAAGAATGCTACTGGAAGCAAAAATTGAGAGAAAATTGGCTAAAGGAGGGAGATAGAAATACAAAATTCTTCCATGCTTCTACTAAACTCAGAAGATAGTTGAATATATGTGCTTCCATCCACTCCTCATCTAAGAAAACTCTAGAATATGAATAGTACATTGGTATAGAAGAGGGTATTTTTTTCAAAAACCTCTTGGCTCTAGGCAAGCAAGCTAAAGATATAAATAATAATGCTCTATTGAACAACATTCCCACTTGATTAAAGCAGAACACAACAAGTTCCTAATGTTAGAATTCACCCTTGAGGAGGTAAAAAATGTTGTTTTCTCCATGTCTATTGACAAGGCCCCTGATCCTGATGGTTTCATAGTTATGTTTTTTCAAAAATGTTGGGATTTTGTGGGGAAGGATATTCTTCTTTCCTTGGAAGAATCAAGAAGAAACAAATGTGTTTTAAGCGATTTTAATTCCACTTTGATTGCTCTAATCCCGAAAATATCTAACCCCTCTTCTTTTAAGGACTTCAGACCTATTGCTCTGTGTAACACCATTTACAAAATCTTCATGAAAGCAATAGCTTTGAGACTAGCAAAATTGCTCCCAACAATCATTTCAAAAGAATAAGGGACCTTCGTACCAGGAAAGGACACCCCAGAAGGGGCCATCTTGGTTCACGAGGTTCTTCATTCAATTTCAAATCACAAAACACCAATTGTGGTTATAAAGCTAGATATGGAAAAAGCATATGATAAAGTTGATTGGGATTTCTTGTTGGCAGTTTTGAAGAGATTTGGATTTTCTAACAAGTGGTGTAAGTGGATCACCTCTTGTCCTTCAGGTGCTAGCATTTCAATAATTGTTAATGGATCCCCTTTTGGGAAATTCTCTCCAACAAAAGGGGTAAGGCAAGGTGACCCCCTCTCCCCCTCCCTCTTTATCCTAATTGAGGAGGGCCTGAGTAGGTCTATAATTGCTTCAAGATCCAACAATCTTTGGAAAGGAATTTCTATTAATCATTCCCCTTCACCTATATCCCACTCATTATTTGTAGATGATACCCTTCTTTTCAGACATGCATCCATGGATGAAGCTATTGAAATCAAAAGGGTCCTCTCAAAATACTCTTCCCTTTCGAGTTAATATTTTAATTCAGAGAAATCAAAAAAGTTCTTCTTCAATGTTAATCCTCTAGTAAAAAATTAGATCTCAAAATTCTAGGGCTTTCAGTGTGAATCTCTCTCGTGCAAATACTTGGGGATCCCTTTCATTTCAGGGAAACAAAAACATGACTACTAGAATAAGGCTATCAATTTGGTCTCTAACAAGATCCTTTTTTGGAAGTCAAGATGGCTCTCTCTTGTGGGTAAACTGGTGCTGTTGAAAGATGTTTTGCACTCTCTTCCAACATACTTGTTGTTAGTTCTAAAACTTCCTCATGATAAAAACATGGTTCTATAGAATACCTTCAAAGACTTTCTTTGGGCTAAGAATGTAACACAAAAGAAAAGGATACCCTTGATTGCCTAGAAATCAGTTTGCAAATCCAAACCTCTTGAGGGGCGGGTTTAAGAGATTTGTTCTTACAGAATTGTGCTTTAGGCACAAAAATGGTCTGGAAACTTTATGCCAAACCTGATACAAAATGGTGTCAAGTAATGGGGCATAAATACCTTGATTCCCTTGAAAGAGAAAGGATCTTTACTCAAAAGGATCTCCCCCCTGATCAAAAATATGGAGCTTCAATATCTCCTGCAGATCAGTGCTTCTTCCTCAGGAAGATTCCTGGAATGGGCACCAACCCCTTAGGAGCATTGGTAATTGGGGACAAATTATGATAGACCTTAAAACTCTCTAGGGTGACAAAGTGAGATTATTTTATTTTTGATCTGGGGGATCCTCTTCACAAGGTTAAATGGAGGGAATTCAATTTCCTTTCAGCCTTGATACATTTAAAATAATCTCTCAATTTGGAATTGATGAAAATTTGAATCTTTGTTTTCAAACAACCAAATGAAATTATTTGGAGAAATCTAAATCTGGGAAGTACAAAGTCAAGGAGGGATATAACTCATTGATCTCTTCTACCAAGTTCTACCCCTTGGCCTTACAACCTTTGTTGGGGTCCCAATATCCTTCCCAAGGCTAGAGCTTTTGTGTGGCTAGCTATTAATGATAGAATCCTATCTAGAATGAGATTGGATAGGTTGGGGATAGTCCCCCTTTTCCCTTGTGTTATGTGTGGAAAGGCCTTTGAGTCTACTGACCATCTTCTTATTGGTTGTGAATTTTCTAACCTATGTTGGTCATGGCTAGTGCTAAAACTAAATTGGAAAGCTCCCCTCCAAAACCCACTCCCAAATCATTTTCTAAGCTGGCCTAAAAAAATTTCTAATTTGAAATTGGCTTGTATTTGGTAGATATCCCCATCTATTGTCATTTGGAACCTATGATTGGAAAGAAAAAATCACATATTTAGAAAAAAAAAACTTGATGTAAAACAAGTCATTCAAAAAATAGAGACCTCTATATCTGAGATAGTAACATGACAAGCATCTATAGGAATGAGAAAAAAGGAAAGGTATTCTCCTCTTGGGATGCCTTCATCCTGAAGAATTGGAACCTCATTAAACTTCCCAACCCTAGCTTGACCCAAAGTCAAAGATCGTATGTGAATAGAAGATTGATTAACTAGCTCCCTCCCCCTAGATATTTCATTAAATTAAACTTTCAGGGTGCCTCTAGGAGCAACCTTGGGAAATATGGTGTTCCATCAGTTCTTAGAGATTGGCAAGGGAATTTTGTTGGTGCAATGTGTTTTTCTCTCCTTGTTGGTACCAACAATGTGGCTGAGTTCAATGCTCTCAAGCTAGGTCTAGAATTATCAATAAATTTATCTATTCCTTTGGTCTTAATAGAAGGGGATCCTATGGTGGTGGTCTCAGCAATTTTGAATCGCACTTCTTCTTCTTGGCACTTGAATTAACTTCCAAACCACATTCAGTTCCTGCTCACTAAGTTTTCCTCCTTCCAAGTTCAACACTGTTTTCGAGAGTTGAATGTCCAAGCAGACTTATTAGCAAATAAGGCAATTGATGATTAAATCTCCCTCAAAACTTACTCAAGACAGGAGTTTTCTTCATTATTTTCTTAAATTCAATGTTTCATTTCCCTCTCAGCAAGTTATAGCTTACTTCCTAGCAAGACATCTTTGATTAGGGTTTTTACTCATATGATGTGTAAAATTGCTCCAATGAAAGGCATCTTCTGACTTGGTTCCATTGCAAATATATGCTATACACATTACCTTACTCGCAATTTGGTTTCTCACCTTGAAAACTTGATATCTATTACTCTATGGTATGTTTCATGGGCCCCATTTGCATTACTTGGAGGGATATAGTCCCCAAGGATGGTAGATGGAGTGAAAGGTGGAGGTGGGTTTTCTATTTTACATAAATAATAAATGTAGGTCTTGTTTTGATCACTTTCTTTGATGGTCGTATTCCAGATGCTTCCATCTCTAGCTAAATTTAGCACACATATTTTACCAACTTTTATTGTTCAACCCAAATTGAACTTGGGATTTTTAACGAACTTGGCAAGTTAATTTGGAATACTGATATCTATTGCCCTATCCTTATGTTCTCTATGGGCCCACCTTTGCATTTATTGCTAGTGGGGATACAGTCCTCACTGATGGTAAATGGGGAGTTAGGTGGTGGCAGGTTTCCTACACCGCACATTTGATTATTGTATGATGTGCTTCGAACAATCATTTTGACATTCTTACTTATGCCTATTTCTAGTTTGGGCTAAATTTAGTATAATTTCTTGGCCAAACTTCATTTGTTTAGAGAATTTTTTTCTTGAGATGGATCTTGGTGGCTCCATTTTAAAGGGGCACGGACTTCCCAATTCTCAAAGTATAATACTTCATTGATAGCTATGCTAACTCATGGTTTTCTTGGTTAATTCTCTCTACCATTTCTCAAAAAATCTTTATTCTTGTCAGCACTATGGAGGTCTTGTATTGTTTTGAAGCTTACAAACTATCTTTTTAGATTGGATTTGATTACTAAAAAATGTTGATATGGTTTTGGCTTGCTTCCTCTTGTAAGTGTGACACTTGGCATGGTATCAGTCTAAGGTACTCCCTCAATCATCTAGAAGTATAGGTTTATAGTGTCAACACCTCTCATCAAATCAATGGATTTGCAGGGTCATTTAATTTTATCTGGGCTATTGTTTCCCACACACTTTATGGGAATTTTCTTATTAATTCTCTTCATTTGGTGCATCATAACTTGCTTTGTCTGTATTCTCAAGCTAGCCATGGATTCTTCATTCAGGGTTTTTGTTCTAGCTCGATTTTATGAAGTAAGGGATTTAATGCCTTTCAATACTGAGAAACTAAGAAGAACTTGTATTTTGGAATGCAAACAAATAGAAGAGGCCATTATCATAGTTCTTGGGCAAGACTAGCTGGACTTTCATCTAATGGATCTTCCTGATGAGGTGGTCTCAAGATTCATTTCCAATTTAATGGACATCTTATGGTGTGGAGAAATGGTCAAAATTTTTGGCGGGCAGTTACCTCCTTCCACATATCTTCCCTTTGTGGGCTTTGATGAGACCATAAAATAACTCATTATATCGATGAAATAACATCTTTTTCCTTTGCATATAAAGTGGATCTAAGTGTAGTTTCTGAACTTATGGTTTATTTAGAATGAAATAAAGAAGTTATATTTGGTTATTTATTTATAAATCATTGTTATCTTATTGTCAACTATTACCATTAAATCTTCAAAAAAGGTGTTAAAGTGTATACATGTAGCTCCAAAGATCATGTTCCAAAGATGCTCCAGAACTTGCTAACACAGTTGTTGTGATGCTCTGGAATTGTTGTTGTGATGCTCTGGAATTGTTGTTGCAATGCTCTAAAGACCATCACAGAATACTCTGAAGATGCCAATATTTCGCCAAAGTATAGTTGGATCGTTTGGGTTGAAGTAATCACTTCCTTGATATCTATAAATAGACTTTCAATTTTTAGATATCCTATTTTTAGGCATTACCATTTATGGCAATGGCCTAAATTAATCTAATTGTATTGATACTTCAAAATTTGTAAAACCAGATATGTATTTTTAGTCCATAGTTTGTTGAGGCGGTTCCAACGTCTTCCTAGAAACGTGGATCATGTTGCCTATTTTTTGACAAGTAGATTTTGACATTAGATTGCCTAGATTTTTGGTAATCTGTTATTCGGTGTTGAGATGCATTTAAATACACATCTCCTTATTTTTTAAAATATACTTTAAAGTTCAAGCAAAAGTCTATGTTCTAAATAAAATCCTCTTCCAAGGAATGAGATGGCCACTCATTCCAAGGAAGATGGATCAATTTATTTTATTTGTTTATTTATTTATTTATTCTATAAATTGTTATTCTCTTTATTTTATGTTTTGTAAACATTTATCTATATAGTTTGTTATAAACCTGTAGGTGTTTTTTGTGTTTATTATTTTCTTTCAATTCAACAATTTACTTTCTTCAAGTGTGCTCTTTAATTTCTGCAAATGTGGTGTGCTCTTTTAATATTTACAAGTGTGCCATTTCAATTTTGTAAGTGAGCTCTTTTAATTTCTACAAGTGTGTCATTTCAATTATGTAAGTGTGCTCTTTTAATTTTTGCAAGTCTACTATTTGATTTCAGCAAGCATGAAGTGTGGTAGAAGGGTTGTTAACCATAAATATTTCTCTCCTATTGCATATTTCCTTTGGATTTCATCCTTGGAATGACATGATTAAATGATGTGAATGACGACCTCATCGGGCTCTCCAACTAGCACTTGACAGGTATGGCATTCTCAATGGTAACAACCTGTTGGGAGGGGTCCTCTGCAAACAACACCTCCTTTCTAATCCTCACCTCTTGGACCTTCTAAGTGCAATGGTGCATGGCCTCTTGGAGGACTGTTCCTATCATTTCTTTCAACGCTTGCATAGGCTATGACCGCACTTGGGTAATACTATTTATATCATGCTAAGTGATTTATATGATGCAATTAAATTTCTTATCAGACATGCCCTGGTGGAACCACATTCTACCCCCTATTTTGCACCTTCTACTAATTTGGAATCATCGGCAGAAAGAGGGGTTTGATCTTCAATTTTTGAAAGAAAAAAAATTGGATTACGGGTTAATTTTGCAATCTTTCAATGCTAATGGTTGCTTTTTCTCTCATACTATCTAGTTGCGTGGGCTATCCTTCGGTCCTTGAATTACATACATTTTTTGAATACGGTGTTATTTTTATGCTTCATCAGTTAAATGCAGGGTTTGTACTTTGGCTTGTGGGCTAATTTTGGCTCGTTTTGGCTTGTGGGATAATTTTGTAGATTGTGCTTTGCAATTTTTTCTTGATGGCATGGTTTCTCATTTTGTATCTACTGAGAAATTTTTCGTCTCATAGTTTACTGGGCTTGTTCAACCCACCACCTTTCTCTTACTTCTTCTTGTAAATCATGTTGACATTGTTGCCCTTGACATATATTTGATCACTCTTTTGGATTGGATACTATTGTAGACACCTAAATTTGGGCACTTACCATTTCTCCAAATTTGTCTCTTTTCGTCTAAATATCCTCTTACTCACACCAATTAAGTAATATTGCTATTATTTAATTAATGCCCCTAATTCTTCTAAATCCCTAAGGTGTTTAGTTAAATAATTAAATACCTTACCCTTTATCCCCCTTATCCTCAAAGAATTAAATAAATAATACATTTATTTAATTCCTCAAATGTCACATCCTCCATCACTTTTCCTTAATCCTAATCCACCTCCTAATCTCATCATTAGGGATGTGCACATGTCTAATCCTTGATTAGGATGTGTCACATCCTCCAACTTTTGTAAGTTGGCTCTTAATCTTCATTAGCCACTAACTGTCTTCTAATCATTGATTAGTTAGTCTAATCAGCATCTTAGTCAACTCTCTCATTCCCCAAGGAATTTTTAATTCATTTTTGTCTTCCCCCATATGAATTTAAAATTCACTTTTAGTCCTCCAAGGTTATCCTCTTCTCCATGTGGTCATTGAGAGGTCACATTAGTCGCATGGGTTAGGAACCTTCTATTATAAGTACCTTGTCTTATCCAAAGTACTTCTCAGCTTCCTTTTTGAAAACCTTGTCTTATCCTTAAGATATCCCAAATCATGGAATTTTAAATTCCATTTTATTCCTCCAAGGAATCTCCTCTTCCCCATATGATCATTGAGAGGTCACATCAAGCACATCCCAAAGTACTTGTCCTTCCACATCATTTGTACCCTTTCCATCTCACCATGTCCTTTGGACACTTCATCCCCCACATGACAAGATGTGAGGGCTTGTGAGTCCTCAACTCACCATAGCCCTCTATCTTGGCCATGGTGGCTCAATCTTGACTGTTGAATTCTCTAGAGAATTTAGTTTCTTCTATAAATAACCCACCCTTCTCATTCATTCAGGGACATTAGGCATTTTAGCACACTTATTCTCTCAAGCCAATTTCAAACATTTTGCATAATTAGCTCTATCACTTGCATTTGCATTTAAGTTCAAGTTCATCCTCCATTGTAGAATCCTTAAGCTTTCATTACACACCCACATCCTCATTACATCCACACCACCTTGCATCCACTTTTCATCATATTTCCACCAAAGGAGCACACATCCAAGCTTCAACCAAGGGCCAACCAAGGAGATCAACACAAGCAAAGGTATAATCAATGTTTTATTGTTCTTTTGTTTATGTTCAACTTAGGATAATCTTGAAGTGGACTTGTGTTCTTTACATTGCATTTTTAGTTTGTACTGCATATTTAGAAGTAAAAAACACTTGTACACATTTCTGGCATGTCTAGTGGGACCCACAAATGGGTCCTTTTACTCTCACATTTGTTGTTTTTTGACATTTTGTAGGTTCAGGTGACATAGAGGGGTGACCCCGCTCTCAAATAGGTGACCAGGACCTGCAGAGGGGCAACCCTGCCCAGACATAGATGCCTTTCTAGGATAGAACAATTAGTTTCACTCTCTGTTTTGGCAACAAAGGTGACCAGCCCTCAGATAGGCGGCCAGGACCTCAGAGGGGTGACCAGGACCTCAGAGGGGTGGCCAAGACCTATACAGGGGCAGCCAGGACCTGCAAAGGGGCGACCAGGCCCAAACAGAGTTGTTTGAGGTAAAAATAGTGTTTTAAGTCATTTTTGGGGCCCGTTTTCTATCTTTTTGATTTATACTTACCCACTAACTCATGTTGTTGGTGATTGTGAAGGTTTTTACTAACATTTGTGTAGTTATTTTGTGCTTAACGAAGACCAGAGGTTAAACTACTAACACATTTGTTGCAGGATGAAAGGACCAAGACATTTAGTTAGTTGTTTGCTTTCATTTTCAAAGTAATTAGGCACATAGTCTAAGTAGGGGAGTCAATAAATTGTATACTTTGTTTGTAAGTAAGCTATTGACATATCCAATCCCCTTGCACCATTTGGCGATCTTGGGTGAAGAGAAATCATAGCTTACTTAAGTCCTTTGTGTTACCCAAGGGGACATTATATCATTCAAGCTTTCCCCTTGCATTTCATGTGAGCCTGGGGAGTAGCCAAAAATGGTTAGTGTTCTCTTCTTAGTGGTACCTGCTTGGGGATTTCATCACCCCAAGGGACAATCCCAACCACGTGTATCAGCAAGGTATATAAAGGGGGGAAGAACCAAAGTTTTACCCCAATCTAGTCATGTCATGTCTAGCAGAGTGTCGAAGCTAGGGTGATACCTACATAGACGTGAAGAGTTGATATGAGCCTTCAGTATCTCCCTGAGGTTCCCAACTCACACTTATGATGGGTTGGTGTTTATAGTTGTGCCTCACATACTGAGCGTATATTGAGGACTCCCTAGATCACCTTATTTAGCTTAGTTAGACAACTGTGTTGGCCATACCCTTCATACTAATCATAGGATTTGTGCTACTTGAACTGTCTTTTCTATGAAAAACTAATGCATAACTTACTAGTCAAGTCAGTCTTTCCCTTTTGCTTGTTATTTGAAGTGTTTTATGTCCTTTTCCATAGCAATTTTACTAAGTCAAGTTCAAGTCTATTGACAGAGGTGACCAGGCCCTTTCTAGGGGCGACCCCGACCTCAAGAGGAGCGACCCTGCCCTCTGGTTTAGTCATTTTCCAATTTGTTTGAGTCAAAATTGTTCATCTTTCACTCAGAGGGGCAACTAGACCCAGTGTAGGGGTGACTAGGCCCTAAGACAGGCAACCACACCCTAGGCAGGTTGACCATGACCTGAAGAGGGGCAACCATGCCCAAACAGGTGTTTTTGCATCTTAAATGGTCATTCCCACCTCTCATTCAGTCATTCTTCCATTTCTTTTTCCTGTTCCATGCATCTGTGGGTATGTTCCCTCATTTAATGAACTTGATGGTCCATTTAGAGAATTCATTCAACCCGTTTTGTCATTTAGGGAAATCATCTCATCATTTGGGGAACTCATTTCATCATATTTTCAATTGTTCTTTGTCATTTTTGATTATTTTCACCTGTTCCCTAGAATAGGAGGCCTTTCCCCATAGTTGGGCAACCACGCCCTCAATAGGGGTGGCCAAGACTTGTAGAAATGCAATGAGGCCCTAAAATAGGCGTTTTTGCTTGCTTTTTCGTCTATTTTGTCATCATTCTTTGTCATTTTCAATCATTCTCACATGTTCCCTAGAATAGATGACCTTTCCCCCTAGCTGGGTGACCACACCCTCAATAGGGGTGGCCAGGACTTGTAGGAGGGCGACCAAGCCCTAAAACAAGCATTTTTGCTCAATTTTCATCTATTTTTTCATCGTTCTTTGTCGTTTTCAATTGTTATCACCCATTCCCTAGAATAGGAAGCATTTCCCCTATTTGGGAGACCACTCCCTCAATAGGGGTGGCCAAGACCTGTAGAGGGGCAACTAGGCCCTGAAATAGGCATTTTTGGCTTGCTTTTTCGTCCGTTTTATCATTATTCTTTGTCATTTTTTATCGTTCTCGCCTATTCCCTAGAATAAGTGGCCTTTCCCCCTAGTTAGGTGAGCATTCCCTCAACAAGGGCGGCTAGGACTTGCAAAGGGGTGACTAGGCCCTAAAATGGGCATTTTTGCTTACTTCTTCGACCATTTTGTCAGTCGTTCTCTATCGTTTTCCGTCATTCTTGCACATTCTTCAAAATAGGCGATTATGTGCTTACGTTGGGAAACCTCTCCCTCTAGTTGGGTGGTTTTTCCCCTTGGATGGGTGATTTAGCTCTAAAAACAACCAATCCCATCTTCCATCCAAGTCATTTTGTCAACCGTTTTATGTCGTCTTCATTTTTACCCGTTTTTAGTGAATAGGCATGTGCAACTTTCTTGAGTAAGTTTTCCATTAGTTTGGGCGAATTTGTTCCTTGAACAACTAATCTCATCTCTTGTTCAATCAATCCATTCATCCATTCCACACATTTGTCTCCTCATTCTGAGAGTCAGTCTCACCTTCCAAGTATCCATTCCCTCATTTTGAATATTCCTTCATCCATTCTGAGCTTTCGTCTCCTTGTTCTAAGAGTCAGTCTAACCTTTCAAGCATCCATTCTCTCATTTTGAGCATCTTTCTCCTCATTCTGAGTATCTGTCTACCTGTTTTGCAAGTCTATCTACTTGTTCTGAGGGTTCGTCTAACTGTTCTGAGAGTCCAGAAACTAGATAGGTGACCACACCCCATACATAGGCAACCAGGCCCAGTGGATAGGAGACTTTTCCCTCTAGTCTATTTACATCTTCCATTCACCGGTGATCTTCACTTGAGTCCATCTACAGGTCATCCATTCATCATCTAAACCAAATAGGTACATCTTAGAACGACTATAGGCTACGTATCCATCATCATTTTCTTGATCTAAATCAGCTAAACTTTGTTTTAGAGGTTATTAGCCAAATTGACTTAGGTATATGCATTCGATCGAAATCACTCACATCTACTCAGGATTGTCATTCATCTTGATTCGGTTATCATATTCGGCCCAATCAATTTGCTTTCAATCTCAAGATGGATTCGGTGTTGCAATCATCTATTTATCCTTTTATCTGATCAATCAATGCCTTAAGTCACCTAGGGTGATCTCTAAACGTGGTTTAGAATCCCTTTCATCATCCTATCTAATCCATCATCTAATCTTATCAAATTGTCTCATCAATTGATCTTATCGATTCTAATCCCATCACATCTTCCAATCATCCTAATCTAATCTTTGATTCAATCCCAATCTGAGCTTTAGTCCACCTACATCCAAGATCTTCTGATATTGAAACAAATCTTTACCTTTTCATCATCTTTTCTTCTAATCGTTTATTCCCATCTTTTCATCCGTATCCACCCATTTGACATCATGAATCCTTATCCTCCATCGATGCAACCAAAAATAGTAGTCAAGGGGAATCCTAATTACGTTGACAATGATAACAAAATTCGTGTTGATCAAGATGTATATGACATAGATCCCCTTGATGCTATCGTCGCTAGCAAGCTTTCCCCAAGTGTCATCCAAAATCCAATCACCTCTCTAAGCTATCCTATTATGTCTCCATCCACACTAATAACACTCCTTATGCTACATTTGACAAGGGATATCCATTATCTTCCTCGCCTGCATCTCCATCATATCCTTCCTCTACATCATTTTCTTATCCACCACCCACATCCTCTTATCCCAATCAATCTTCCCATCCTAATCTGCCATCCCAATACTCCTATTACAATTCCCCATCCATGCCCCCCTATCCTAATCCTCCTTACCAATCTACCCATTCTAACCCTACGTCCACACCTTCTTATCTTAATCCTACACCCCCATCAACCTATCCTAATCCAATATCCACATCTTCCTATCCTAATCCACAATCCCAATATTCCTATCTTAATTCCTCATCTATTTCCTCCAACATCAACCAACCACCCATGGCTTCCTATTCTAGTCTGTTATCACAATATTCTTACCTTAACCCTCCATCTAATCCCAATCCCACCTCCAATTATAATCCTCCATCTACTATTATTCTCCCATCCAATCCCATTCCTTCGTCCAATCCTAATCCACCATCCCAATATTCCTATCTTAATTCCTCATCTATTTCTTCCAACATCAACCAACCACCTACGGCTTCCTATTCTAGTCTATTATCATGATATTCTTACCTTAACCCTCCATCTAATCCCAATCCCACCTCCAATCCTAATCCTCCATCTACTATTAGTCTCCCATCCAATCCCATTCCTTCGTCCAATCCTATTCCACCACCCCATAATCCCAATCCTTCACCAATCCCTAATCCTTCATCTATGCCCATCACCCCAACTAAACCTAGAGTATGCACCATTCTCACTCCAGAAGTTCTCCAAGGACTTATGACAAAGAAAACATCCCCCACTCCACACATTGTAGTTGTGGAACCATGCTATCCCAATCCATCATCTACAGTCACTAGTGATGAGACCCTTCTCTGCACCATGCCTATCATTGATGCCACCACCCCTAGCACCACTAAAACCGCTAAAATCATCAAACCCACCGAATCCATTGATTCCCCATCTCCTACTCTGAGATCCACCGAGCCCATTGAAGATAACCAAATCCAATCCACTCCTTCTACACCTAGATCCACCCAATCCAGCAAAGACACCCAAATCCAATCCACTTCTCCCAGTCCTAGTATCACTTAAATCCATTCCCATGAATGTCTTGAATCCTCCATCCTTCCATCTTCCCCACTTGAAGAGTCCCTCCAAGACTCCATCATCATGCCACCCACCCAAGATGAGTCATGCCAAGAGCCTGATCCAAAGCATACCAACATATCCCCTTCTCCACATCAAGATCCTGTTGTCCTATCTAGTCCATCTCAAGATCACAATCCTCCATCCATTCCATCCCATGATCCCCTTGATACTCAATATTTGATCACTTCATCGCATGATCCCTTATTGCCTACTACCACAAATCTAGATCCTATCATATCACCTAATCCCTCTCCTGATACCACCCATCTAGATGTTGCTATCCCATCATCTCCATCTCATGATCCTCCCTCATAGCCTAAACCTACTATTCCCTCACCATTTTTATATCCCCTTGGTACTCTCACATTCTTCCATGGCGGTCTCCTTGCAGAAGAAAAACAAAGCATATATACTACCCATCATCCTCCACCTAATAATGGACTCGCATCATTCTTCTAGAATAACAAAAATCCTATCATGGATAGAATGCTCAAGAACATGAACTATCAAGGAAAAGGTTTAGGCCTTCATGAGCAAGGTATTTTAGAGCCCATCTAGATCAAAGAACAAATTTGTATGCAAGGTCTTGGACATATTTCTCAAGACTCATAATCTAAAGATATTGTTACAACCTCTAGATGTCCTCAACAAGCCTCTTCCAAAAGAAATATAGGCTCTTACCATCGCTCCACTAGATCATTTGTTGCCATCCCTCCTCCTCCATCATATCGCCTCAATACAACCATCCATATTCCTCCTTCATCTGATCCATCCATTTTGGGTCCTTACATCCCTCCATCCACCATCTCCCATCCTTCATCCACTCCATCCATTTTGGGTCATTATGTCCCTCCACCCGCTATCACGCATCCTTCGAGTACTATGTCTATTTTGGGCCCTTATATCCCAAAATCACCTCCTCCATCTCATCCTATTCATCCTTTCATTCATCCATCATCCCTCCATGTCACCTATCATCAACATCCCACTCTCATGTTCCCTAATCAGGATCAACAAAGGCATGTACCTACACATCCTCCATCCACATATCATCCTCAATATCCTACCTCCATCACTCCATTCATGTTTCCTCCACACCACCCATCTCATCATACCCATCCCAATGCTACTAAAAGCACTTTGGATTCCAAAGCAAAAATGCATACATCTAAACATCCACATGAATCTAAAGCTCCCCATGTCCCCTCTAAAAGACATGGTGAAGAAAAGAAAAATAAAATTCAAAATCCAAATCAAATTCATAGGCCTCAAAGGCCCACCAAAGCAAAAATCAAGACCATGTGGATCCCAAAGATAAAAGATACAATGCCTTCAAATGAAAAATTTGTAACATCCAAAGTTACTAATACAAAAGCTAATCATTCTCATCCCCCATCTCCTATATCTGTTGTGGGTCCTTATGTCCCAAAATTCACTATCCCGTCTCCTCCATTATCCCCACATTCTCCATCTATTAATTCTCCTATCCCTTCACATACACCACCATATGTGCCAATGTTGGTTCTGAAAACATCTCCCCATCATACATCCTCCCCATCATTCCATCCATACACTTTCCAACATCCCATCCATTATCCTGCATATCTCCCTCATTCAACCCCTTTAATCCATTCTCTTGCATAATTTGTTTATCCTAATAAGGTTGTACCATCATCCAATAGTCACTTCACACTTGGGCTCTTAATACCTCATATGGAACTTCATGTTTTAGTTCTTCATCCATATCCTTATCTTCTAAATCCACTTATCCACATCCATTTCCATCCACCTTCTATCCCAAAATCCAAAAAAATCAAAAACGTCAAAAAAGTCAAAAAAATTAGTAAAGAAAAATAATTCGTCCAATGGTGAAAACTTGGAAAACAAGCGCCTTGGATAAGTACCATGATGAAAACCTGGCAAATAGGTGTCATGCATAAATCCCCATCCATCTCTTTCCACACTTGGGGGCAACTGCATTCCCCTTCACCCATCTCCTCCATCCAACACATCTTCCACATCCTACTTGTCATATCTTATTTATCCCAATCCCTCCATTCTCCTTGTGATCTTGATATTGATAGGGGAAAATATATATACATGCTTTGGACACCTCTTGGCATACATCCCCCTTTACCTACACACTATCCCAATCCTTATCCACATCCATCTACCTTCCTTGTCCACCTATCATGCTACCATCACTCTCCCTTCCTTATACATGCATCCTACCTATATCCATCTCACTCCTTTATTTACCTATCCTTCTATCATCCATCCCTCATGCCTCATCATACATGACATATCCAGAGTGGGCAGCATCTATCCTCTTTTGTGATAGTCCTTGGAGACATCATTCATCCCTCATGTCATCCCTGCCATCTCCCCATCCTTATCTTACTATTTAGCATAGCATAACATCCCCTTCCATCTCCCCATCCTTATCTCTATATCCATCCATCTTCCAAACCCTTACCTTTTTGTTTATCCATCTGGTAACCTTTTCCCCGTTCAAATCCATATCCCTTTTATCCATTCGTCCTAGCATCTTCATATCTCCTTATCTTTATCTATCAATCCCTTTATCTCTATCCTCATCCCATCTCATAATCCTTGTGTCATTGGTATCTGGCTATAGGCTTCCCCCCATGAAACCCAATGTCATCTATCTCATCATCGTCACTCCCTTCTTTTGCACATTTTTCCAATCTCCTATCATTTCTCATCACTAATCTATCCATCATGTCACCCTCCCCATTCATCTTGTGATGATTTGGATAACTATCCCATCCCTGAGCTTCACCTAATCCACATCTTATTCATATCACCATCATCCTATCTTATCCACCAAGTCTATCTTGTCTCATCATATCAGTCCCATCTTTTTATCCCCTTATCAGGGTTATCTCATCATCCTTTATCAATTGTCTATTATTGGTCTTTTGTCAAACTATGTTGCCCTTGCGCTTTCACGTAGGCAAGGTCAATCATTTGATCCACCCCCAGGGCTGCTTTTTTTCATCCTATCTTTGTCAAGGTCTCCATTGTCCTCTTTCCCCTTTTAATCCATGGTCTTTTATTGAACTACGAGGGTTCTACACTTTCACGTAGGCAAGGCTAATCTTTGGTTAGCCCCTGAGCCCCTAGGTCTTTAGGGTGTGTCTTGTATTATGTCTCTCGTGTCTTGTATCGTGTCATCAAGTATGCCCCTATCTACCTGGTTCTTAACAAATGAGATCCACTTGTATTATCAGCTCCAATCATTTTTGAATATCCTGTGTCATATCAATCTTTTAGTTTAGTATCCATCTTTGGTCTCAACAGGATGCATCCTTCCTAACACACCTCATCATTCCCATCCATCCCCTTGATCCTATGGCAAAGGACATTTGAAATTGATTGCGATCTTTTGATACTTTTGGCTTTTGTTTATCATTTGAGCTCCCTATCATACCTTGTCAAGGCCACCATGATATATCATATTATGGTGTGTTTTGACTGGTAAACATAGGGGCATACCTTGATCTTTTGTTTGTTATTGTCTTCCTAGTTGTCCCACGTTGTACCCACCAATATCCCTGTGGTCTTGTGTTATGTTGGGGCATCCTCTTGTACTTGTGGTTATCCCAATTCCTAGCCCGACCAAGGCCTTCGCGACTTTGGGGTGTTGGGATTGTCTGTTGTGTTTGTTTTACGCATTAGACACTAATCTTCCTTGGTTTCAATACCCTAGCGCTCGGTGTCTTATGCTATAGCAAAAATTAGTGCTCCAACAATGGAAAATTGCATTAGAATTGTATTTCATCTCCCATTACATTGCATTGCATGTATCCTCCATCCCTTCCCTACCCAACCCATGACCTATGATATTGGTTGTGCAAACATTCATCCCCCCATCCCCCCTCTTCTCATCTATCAAAATCCCCCCCATCCATTCAGCCTTCATCACTCTACCTCCTCTATCCATCCAATCTCTTACCATCATCTCTTAAATCTTCTTAGAATAATATAGATTGGTTATTCTAAGCATCTTTTCCTCCATTGTTTTCATTCCTTTCATCCATCTCACATCTCAATCGAATCCTCATCAATTCAATCACATATGTGGTCTTGTTCCCAACCTTTCTACAAGCCTTGATCTCATCATCATCATCATCATCATCATTATCATCATCGGGATATCCTTCCCTATCCTTTGGTGTTATTTTGGGATGTATCCTTCCCTCATCAACAACACTTTCATCAGCATCATCAGGATGTATCCTTCCCTATCCTTTGGTGTTGTTTTGGGATGTATCCTTCCCTCATCAACACTTATTGGGATGTATCCTTCCCTATCCTCATGTTGTTTTGGGATATTCATTCCATCATCAACAACACTCCATCCATCATCAACCCATTTTGGCTTGTAGCTTGATTGGGGCAACATCACCATTGTCCTTGAATCCATTTGTGCTTCCTAATCTCATATCGCTTATCATCCTCTCTTATCCATCACTTTGCATCATCTTCCCCATTTCATCACTTCATCCATTTTGAGAGCACACTCGTGTTCTCTTAAAAACCTGCATGTCCTCTCGAGGGGGCATCCTCAATCCCTAATCTTCATATTCACCCCTATCATCTTTCTTCCTAGTCACTACTTTGAATGACTAGGGCATCTTTCCTAATCTAACCATCTTCTTTCGAGTTCTAATTTTTAATATTCTTTGAAATGATGCTACTTTGTAACACCATCTCAAAGAGGGGAAAAATGTAGACACCTAAATTTGGACACTTACCATTTGTCCAAATTTGTCCCTTTTCGTCTAAATATCCTCTTACTTGCATCAATTAAGTAATATTACTATTATTTAATTAATGCCCCTAATTCTTCTAAATCCCTAAGGTGTTTAGTTAAATAATTAAATACCTTACCCTTTATCCCCCTTATCCTCAAAGAATTAAATAAATAATACATTTATTTAATTCCTCACATGTCACATCCTCCACCACTTTTCCTTAATCCTAATCCACCTCCTAATCTTATCATTAGGGATGTGCACATGTCTAATCCTTGATTAGTATGTGCACATGTCTAAACCTTGATTAGGATGTGTCACATCCTCCAACTTTTGCAAGTTGGCTCCTAATCTTCATTAGCCACTAAATGTCTTCTAATCGTTGATTAGTTAGTCTAATCAACATATTGATCAACTCTCTCATTCCCCAAGGAATTTTTAATTCATTTTTGTCTTCCCCATGTGAATTTAAAATTCACTTTTAGTCCTCCAAGGTTCTCCTCTTCTCCATGTGATCATTGAGAGGTCACATCAGTCACATGGGTTAGGAACCTTCTATTATAAGCACCTTGTCTTGTCCAAGGTACTTCTTAGCTTCTTTTTTGGAAACCTTGTCTTATCCTTAAAATATCCCCAATCATGGAATTTTAAATTTTATTTTATTCCTCCAAGAAATCTCCTCTTCCCCATGTGATCATTGAGAGGTCACATCAGTCACATCCCAAAGTACTTGTCCTTATTCCACATCATTTGTACCCTTTCCATCTCACCATGTCCTTTGGATACTTCTTCCTCCACATGGCAAGATGCGAGAGTTTGTGAGTCCTCAACTCACCATAGCCCTCCATCTTGGCCATGGTGGCTCAATCTTGACCATTGAATTCTCTAGAGAATTCAATTTCTTCTATAAATAACCCCCCCTTCTCATTCATTCAAGGACATTAAGCATTTTAACACACTTATGCTCTCAAGCCAATTTCAAACATTTTGCATAATTAGCTCTATCACTTGCATTTTCATTTAAGTTCAAGTTCATCCTCCATGTAGAATCCTTAAGCTTTCATTGCACATCTACATCCTTCATTGCATCCACACCACCTTGCATCCACTTTTCATCATACTGCCACCAAAGGAGCACACATCCAAGCTTCAACCAAGGGCCAACCAAGGAGATCAACACAAGCAAAGGTATAATCAGTGTTTTATTATTCTTTTGTTTGTGTTCAACTTAGGCTAATCTTGAAGTGGTCTTGTGTTCTTTACATTTCATTTTTAGTTTGTATTGCATATTTAGAAGTAAAAAACACTTGCACACAACTGCACTTCTTGATCCTTCTTCTCTCTTTCAAGAATTTTGAAATGTAATCTTCTCCTATGAGAGTAGTCCTTTGATATGTAAGTCTCGTTTCAATAAAAGTTTAAGGGCTTGTCATTTTTTAGAAAAAAACAATAAAAAATAAAATATGCATCATAATTTGATCAATAAGTGTAACTCCCTCTCACAACTCTCTCATAATTTGTCATAAATGCTCTTATATTTATGATGTATAAGGCACAACTTCTAAATGCCTTAACTTTTGATAAATATATATATATATGCATCATAATTTGGTCAATAAGTGTATCTCCCTCTCACAAATCTCTAATAATTTTTCATAAATGCTCTTATATTCATGATGTAAGAGGCCCAACTTTTAGAGGCCATAACTTTTGATCCAATAAGTTGATTGAAATTATTTTATAAAAAAATGAAGATCTCAAAGAGGCGTCCATTTTTGTAATCAAACAGTTCCAATTAAGACCCATTTCAACATTTTTGGGGCCAATATTAAATTTTAGATCCCTAATTTAAAAAAACTGCAACCCAAAATTTGTATTTTCTCTACTCTTAACATTAGGATGCAAAGTTGAGACACATTTAACAATAGCCACATTGACGAAATCCTCTATCTTATTAGAATAATCCTATAAAAAATCCTTCATATTTTTTTCAACTTTCAAGTAGGAAACTTTGGAAGGAACCAAACATGAAGAGTAATAAAGATGTGTAGTAGAAAATTTTAGAACATGCCTAAAATTTCCCTACCAAAGAAGGAGGTTCAATAATCTAGTAGGATAATTTCTTCTCAAATTTGGAAATAATGGCTTGCCACAAGTAGGAAGGAGAGACTTGAGAGGAAAAATGAATACCAAGGAATTAAAAAAAATTATCATGATAAATCCATTTCCAACCATTTAAGAATTTAGCCAATTAGACTTTGCTGATAAAGATTATCTATAATATTGAGTTTTTTTTGCCACTAAATACCTGAACCTCAAGCCTTGCATAAAATAACCAAGAATTATAGGGCCTAATCCAAAAGGGTAAGAAAATAGCCATTTTCAAAGTGATAATTGACCAATTTTTTTTGTAGAAATGGACAAATAAATACCTTTAACCAAGTTTTGTGAAATACAATTAGCCAAGATAAAATGTCTAACCCCAAAAAAAATTGCCAAATTTTTTTCTTGCTCTCTCCCAAAGTTTAACAAGCGAACATTTTGTCAAACAATTTATAGTTTTTTAAATTTTTGAAGCATAAAAAATTGATCACAACTTAATTAAGCCATTTCACCAATATTTCCATAGTATTGAGCCCAAAAATACAATCAATTGATAACATATTGATATTGAAATGAAGGAAAATAGGGTTTCCCAAAATGGAAAAGTAAGTCCAAAAGAAAGAAATAGACCCTACTTCCTTAATTCATTAGGAAATGAGATCACCGCCTCAAATTGACTATCAACCTTTGGGTGAATCAATTTAGGGTGAGAATCTTCAAATTTCATTATGATTGAAGGATGGGGATCAAGGTCAAACAACACTTTGGGGAGAAAAACTAAAAATAGAAAATCAACTCTAAAATACAATCTATCACTTGGATTTAGTAGATTAACCATAAAATTGAACGAACCAACAAAGTTTTTGGCAGATCTAAGAGGGAATAACACTGTGCACCTATAATAAAATGCTATTTCCTATTCTAAAAAAAATTGGATATGAGATTTAAGTCCAAAACTTGCACTTCTTCCTTGTAACTTTGAACCTTCGCTCCCAGATCCAAATCTGTGATAAATCTACAAAACAAAATTGTTGTTTAGTGGTGGATAGTGAAAGGAAAGGAAAGTGCAGAAAATGCCTTCCTAATGCCAAACTTCAGGAGAGAGATACATAAAAACTTTCAAAACTTGTAATTACAGAATATAAAGATGCACATACATGAATAACAAAATAGACAATAAAGTATGAACACATGATTTTAAGTGGGAAAACCCTTTCAGGAAAAACCCCACACACCAACGCAGAGATCTCTTGTATTATAGTAAAATGTCAATTACATACAAGTTACAGAGCTATGCTTTTTCAGGTGTCAATTCACATAATCAATTCAGTAGCAATTCAATTACATTCACTCTCTGAGATCTTCCCTCATTCATGATTACCAATCCAAATCACTACTACATTCAATACAAACTTCACAAGCATAACAGGAAAATAATCGCTCCAACTTCCATATTAGACAAACGGTCACAACGAACTAAACCATCACTATCTTTTTCCTTTGTTGAAATCCCACCAGAATGTCGAAGAGACAAGAAACCTTATCTCTCTAAACTCTCGATATCACTCTAATAAGCATACCTTCGTAGGTGTTCACCACTACTAGCACCATCCATTGAGATATCGAAGAGACCACGTAGCAACTCCTTCTGATACGACAAAGTCTTATCGATGAACCTTATAGCCTCGAACAAGTGGTCCCCACCACCTACATGTCAACCATGTCATCACCGTCATACAACTGACATTACCCTTCATGTTGTTTAGTCCCACCTTCTCGGCACATTGAAGGGACCATCATCTATTTCTCGACGATATTCATTATTCCCTTCAACGAAGAGACCCAGGCTTCCATCGAGATGTTGAAGGGATTGCCAAATGACTCCCTCTGACATTGACTTGTCACTCCAACGAAACACTTCTTGCAGTATATCTATACATCGAAGAGATTGTTCATTCAATCTTGTCGAGAGTTACTTGTCTCATCAATGAAGCTTCACCACCAATGAAAACTCCAAAGACACTTAGCAATAAACCAAGCACTTGTCGAGGAGACTTATCAATCCATCCCACCAACATATGACTGTCAACCCAACGAACCACTTAACGCCAACCCGTGGAGAGCTTATCGGGACATTGAGGAGACTGGACAATTTGTCCTACCGACATTCAATTGTCAATCCAATGAAACTAAAACCTGAATGCTAGTAATTTTGAGACATTTTTCTCAACATTCTCCCACTTGACAAAGAACTTACTGGCTCCTTCCAACGCTTGAAGTCATTGTACATTCTAGGCCCCAAGGCCCATCGAACTGGCACACCATTTGAACTTATTCATGCTCATAGGCTTCATCAATGCATCAACAACATTTTCTAGAGTATCATTTTTTTCCAGACTACCCTTTCCATCCTCCGCCATATCATGAACAAAGTGGTACTTCACGTCAATATGTTTCGTCCTGGCATGGAAGGTAGGATTTTTTTCCAAACAAATGGCACTCTGACTATCACAGTAAATAACAATTTTCCCTACATCAAAACCAACATCAGAACATAATCTTCTAAACCAAATGGCTTCCTTCCAGGCATGGGTTGTTAGAAACCAAGATCGGAAATGCAAACCAAAAAATAACCTTCCACAAAGAGAAAAACAAAAAAGCAGAGAGTTTGCATGAAGATGTGCAAATTGATATATTTGAAGTACAATAATTACAAGAGATAATTTTCTTTATAAAAGAAAGTGTGCATAACCCTAATCTTATCTTGAGCAAAAAGATAGCTCATCAAGATAAGGATAACAACCTATAACCTAGGAATTAAATAATGTCCAAGTAAACTTATGTAAAGTATAATTAAATAATTAATTACACCAACACCCCCCCATAAGTGCAACTTAGGGAGAAGCAAATTATTATGCAAATGATGTGAGATGGGTCCTGACAACAAATGCCCGATTAGGTACCCATTTACAAATGCAAAGAGAGAGAAAACCTAGTGGGAAAAACCCCCCTCAATGAGATGAACTACTGCAAAGAATCACTGGAAGAACTCTGATGAAGTAACGCTAGAACCCAAAAAACTGGCAAGCAAGGATAGATACTTTTGTTTGCAAGAAACCATAATAGAATCACAAATGTAACAGGGAACCCGATGCCAAGGAACACTAGAAACTCACATACTGGAACAACGTTGGAATATGTGAAGCAATAGTAGATGAAATGATGACAGAATCTAAAAATCGTGTATCTCGATGTCGATGCCAAACTGAGACTAAAACTCTTCCATGGGAACAAGTACCATAAAGACTCTGGAACATTAACCATAAAAACATGGCCCTCAAACTGAGATGGATCTAAACCAATGCGGATCAATAACCATAGGCTCTCAATTGGAAGTGTGAACTGATGTGAATCTAATATGTGTCAAACTAAGACAAGATGTGGCCAAAAGAAATGAAGAAACCAAATTTAACCCATGTGAGTTGTCATCAAAACAAGATGAAGATCAAAGTGCATGCACACTCTAATTAGATTATTATGCAAGAAACCCCCCTGATGGAACTTTATCTTAGTTCATTTATTACAATAACCCAATGATTGTAAAAGGAGAGAATGCTAAACATGCATAAACAAAAAATAAAATGATGTGGTATTGAAATGAAGTGCAAATATTCAAGTTTCACCCTTCCAACTGCCAAAACATCCAAGTAATCTCCAAAACACCCATCGGGACAAATCTGGAATAATGATCAACTTGGGATAGATACAGAAAAAAGTGCATGGACAACAACATAGAGCTCCTTAATACCTTTCTAATGCCGCAAAGAGGGCGAAAAGCAGAGATCGTGGAAAAAAGTTATGAACTCGGAAGCCATAAATGAACATCTGACTTCAAACAGCAATAAATTTAGCTAAACAAAAAAATACTGAAAAATAAACTACACCACTAGAAATTTCTCGGAACCAAATTTCTAGTGATATCTCGTTTGCCTGATTTCGATACTGTATGCCCAAGTTATGCCAAAAAGAAAAAAAACCGCTCCTTGAAGGCAAACTGGGGTTAGGAGGCGGCAAAGAGGGTTGGCCGTACAATGACATCATGCTGACGTCAACACTTCAGGAGCATAAATTTGATGGCCATCTGGTGGTCACAGCAAAAAAATGCCCCCCCTGCAAAAAAAATTGACGGTTGTCATACAAACTGAAAAAAAAATACCTTTCCCAGAAAAAATTTGCCGATTGCCATAATCTAGAGGAATATTCCTCCATGCCACCGTGGGTTTGAATGCCTGCCAGATTTTGTGGATGCACCACTGGAATTTGGAAAGGCCGAATTTCCTGTTTGTAAGGCCCCGCCAGTAAACAACTGCCACCAATGAGGGTTAGGAGGGTTGCCGGTGAGATTAGCCATTGGGGGCTTGAGAGCTACCGGTCAGTGGCTTTTTGGTCATCGGGCACCGAAGCCAAGGCCAGCTGTGGCCTACAAATTTGACAATGCAGGGTACAAAGTACCCTGCGAGTGTACAATGTTTTTTTTTAAAGCGTTTTAAATTGCTTTTTGAATTTTTTGATTTATTTTTGTTTAACTTGATTTTTTTCAAAAAAACTAATGTATATTTTTTTATTTTGCAAGGAAAAATAATTGACAAAACCCTCAGAATTTTTTATGAACTAAGAAAATTCAGAAAAACCAGCATAATAATCCTTGTACCTGCGTGCACGCAAAATGAGGCACTCAGATTTGTACAGATTTGCGTGCCTTTAAAAAAAATTGCCTTTTGTTGCAACTGCTCATATTTGAGCAAAACGACAGGCGATTTTAGGGTTTTAGGGCGCTACGAACGTGATGGTAACGTTCGTTTTTCTCCAAAATGCACCAAAAAAATGCTCAAGGTTAGATCCCTTGAGGAACCCCGAACGAACTTTGCACTGAATCTCTCCAAAAATCTGAGAAGTTGTTGCAAATCAAGCCTCTAATACCATGTTAGAAACTAGATCTGAAATGCAAACTATAAAATAACCTTCCATAAAGAGAAAAACAAAAAATCAGAGAGTTTGCATGAAGATGTGCAAATTGATATATTCAAAGTACAGTAATTACAGGAGATAATTTTCTTTATAAAAGCAAGTATGCAAAACCCTAATCTTATCTTGAGCAAAAAGATAGCTCATCAAGATAAGGATAACAACCTATAACCTAAGAATTAAATAATGCCTAAGTAAACTTATTTAAAGTGTAATTAAATAATTAATTACACCAATATGAGTTGCTACCATGTACTCAGCCTCCATAGTGGGTAAAGTGACTACAGCCTACTGCTTGCTCATCCAGCTAACTACACCACCAAACAACATGAATACATATCCATTGGTGGATCTTCTACTGCCAATGTCCCCTACCCAATTAGAATCCACATATCCATGAATGCTAACTAAAATCTGAGATCCAGTAGAGTAACCATGATAACATAATGTGTACTCAGAAGTACCCTTCAAATACTTGAAAACTCTCTTCACAGCCTCCCAATGCGGCCTTCCTAGATTAGCCATAAATTGACTAAGTACTTCCATTGCTTGGGAAATGTTTGAACTAGTACAGACCATTGCATACATTAAACTTCCAACTACACTTGCATAAGTCACCCTGGTCATGTCCTCCATCTCAGTAGGAGATTTTGGATAATCTTCAACAGAAAGTTCCATTCCCTACAACACTGGAATAACTAACTACTTGCAATCTATCATATTAAACCTCTCTAGGAAATAATTTATATACTTGCTCTAGTCGAGCCAAATTTTTCTATTTTCCCTATCCCTTTTGATTTCCATCCCCATAATATACCTAGCTTAACCTAGATCTTCCATTTTAAACTGTGTTGACAATTGAGACTTCAATTTAGAAATCATACCTTTACTATTCCCAATGAACATGTTATCCACATATAGGGAAATACTAAGAAGATGACCATTTTTAGTTTTAAAGTAAACAAAATGATCATAATTTGATCTCACAAATCCTAAAGACAACACATAGGTGTCAAACTTTTGGTACAAAATTCTAGGTGACTACTTCAAACCATACAAAGATTTATTTAATTTGAAAACTAGGTTTTCCATACCTTTTTCAATGAAGTGCTTTGGTTGGGACATGTAAATCTCTTCCTTCAAATCACCATGAAGAAATGATGTCTTTACATCCATCTAATTGATCTCTAAGTCATATGTAGCTGCAAGTGACAACAGAAATCTAATAGACGTTAGCTTAGCTATAGGAGAAAATATTTCTCCATAATCAATTCGGTCCACCTGGCAATATCCTTTTGTGACCAACCTTGTTTTATGCATCTCAATACTACCATCCAAACCAATCTTCTTCTTGAACACCCATTTACAATCAACATGCTTTCATCCTTCAGGAAAATGTACTAGATCTCACATTTCATTCTTCTTCAATGATGCCATTTCCTCATTCATGGCTTCCAACTAGGAATTTGAATCAGACATACACATAGCCTCTCTAATGGTCCTAGGCTCATTAGTGTTAGCAATCAAATATTATGCACAACTAGAATCTAACATAGAATAGCTAAAGATTTTAGGTTGCCACTTCACACATGTAGACCTCCTCACAAGTTGAGGCTAAGGTTCTTCTTGTTCAAAACTTTTAGAGTTGCTTGAGCTCTCCTCATTAACAAGTCCACTAGGAGTATGTAGTTCATCTTTGTCTAGTGTAAGAGGAATTTCAACTACCTCCTTCTTTTGTGCTTATTTCACCTCTAGTTATAGATCAACTATAGAAGGTTTCATCTCACAAAAGATCACACTTCTGATATACAACACCTTCTCTATAACTAGGCTCCAAAGCTTGTACCCTTTCACACCGATTCCATAACCGATGAAGCTACATTTTACTACCTTGTTCTCCAATTTTGATCTCTTTTCACTAGGAACATAAGCATACACCTCATAGCCAAAGACTCTAATGTGTGTCAAAGAGGGATTTTTACAAGACCACGCTTCCATAGGTGTCTTTTCCATGAGTGCTGAAGTGGAAGATCTATTAATCAAATAACATGTTATCCCTATAGCCTCAACCCAGAACTTTTGTTCCAAACTAGCACTACTTATCATACTTCTCACCCTTTCCATCAGTGTTATATTCATCCTTTCTACAACTCCATTTTGTTTTGGAGTGTGAGGAGTCATTTTATGCCTTTTAATTCCATGGTCCTTGCAAAACTTATTGAAATTTGTTGAACATAACTCACCTCCATTATCCGTCCTCAAGTACTTTATTTTTCTACTAGTTTGATTTTCAACCAAGGTTTTAAATTCATTAAATTGATTGAAAACTTTAGTTTCACTTCTGAGAAAATAAACAAATGTCCTCGAATAATCATCTATGAACAAAATAAAATACACAGATTTCGATAACGAAGGAACATTAATTGGATGAAACACATCAACATGAATATAATCCAGAATTCTAGAAGATTTATGAGGACTCGAATAAAATGAAACACGATGTTTCTTTCCATATATACAATGTTCACAAAAATTGAACTCAAGATTATAATCATCAAGTGCTTCAACCAGGCTTTTATTTTTCAAGGCTTTTAAGCCTTTTTCACCAATGTGGCCTAGCCTTTAATGCCACAACATTGTTTTCTCTATTGGGAGCTTCATCTCCAAAGTGTTTATGCCCTCAAGAATAGCACCTCCTTTCTCTACATGATCAAATTTACTTGACTTTGTAGAAGCACTTTTTCATTGTACTACACATGCATCCAACTTATACAGAGTGCCAATTCGTGCACCCTTAGCTAGCACCATAGATCCTCTAGTCATTTACAAACACCATTCAAGAAATAGACTTGCACACCAACATCATTAAGCTTACTTACAAAAAGTAAATTTTGATCCAGACCTAGTATATGCATCACATCATTGATTCCCTTCACTCTTCCATCAGGAAACTGAATTTTGACTCTTCCACAACCAATAATCTCTAGGTGAGAATCATCACCCAAATACACACTTCCACCAACATATTTTCATACTTTGAGAACCAACCTCTATGAGAGGTCATGTCAAGGGACGCACCTAAGTCAATCAACCAGACATCATCTGATGCCTAAGTTGCCAAGGCTGCTATGAAGGCATTTGCATCAGTCTGAGAAGAATAATTTTTTGAAGAACTCATTTTCTTTTTCTTCTTCTCCTCTTTACAATCTTTTTGGATGTGTCCAATCTGCCCATAGTTCTAGCATTTCACCTTGGAATTTTTACCAGGAGACTTTGATCTCCCCTTTGACTTGAATTTAGACTTCTTGTCTTTCTTCTTTTCTTTCTCCTTTGATCTTCCTCGAACAATAAGAGCTTCCTTGGCCTTCTCAGAAGATTTCCTTCATATTTCCTCTAATAGCTAGGAAACAACCACATCTTCCATCTTGAAAGTGGTTATTGTACTCCCAATGGCCATTACTAGGTGATCTCATGTGTCAAGAAATGAACACAATAGAAGCATGCAACAATCCTTGTCATCTATCTTCACACCAACAGACCCCAACTGAGCAATGATCATATTAAACACATTCAAATAATCTGCAATAGACGCTCCTTCCTCCATCTTCAAAGAATACAACTTATTTCTCAGGAATAATGTATTCACTAGAAATTTTCCCTAATAAATGTCACCAAGCTTCTTCCACAAGAGTTTTAATGTCTTCTCTTCATGGGTGCTCAAGAGAACTTAATCAACCAAGCACAGTCTAATCAAACCCTTGGCTTTTTGGTCCTTTGCATCCCAATCATTCTATGAGGTTTTTGATGGTTTGTTAGAGGACACTGCATCCCATAACTCTTGATCCATGAGAAAATCTTCCATTTTGAGTTTCCACAACTCAAAATTTCCATTGTTGAACTTCTCAATCTCTATTCTTTTGGATGTGCTTGCCATCTTAAATATGTAATAAGTTTACAACTGGATTTCTCTGCAAAACTCCCACTAAACAAGATCAGCACAAAAAACTCATCTTACCCATAAGGACAACAAAGCTATCCAAACTCTAATACCAACTGAAAGGAAAGCAAAGTGTGGAAAATTCCTTCCTAATGCTAAACTTTAAGAGAGAGATACATAAAAACTTTCAATACTCGCAATTATAGAATATAAAGATGCACATACATGAATAAAAGAATAGACAATAAAGTATGAACACAAAATTTTACATGGGAAAACCCTTTTGGGAAAAAACCCACACACCAAAGTAGAGATCTCTTGTATTACAGTAAAATGTCAATTACATACAAGTTACAGAGCTATGCTCTTTTAGGTGTCAATTCACAAAATCAATTTGATAGAAATTTGATTACATTCACTCTCTGAGATTTTCCCTCATTCGTGATTACCAATCCAAATCACTACTACATTCAATATAGACTTCACAAGCATAACAAGAGAACAATCACTCCAACTTCCATATCAAACAAATGATCACAACGAACTAAACTGTCACTATCCTCTACCTTTGTCGAAATCCCACCAGAATGTTGAATAGACAAGAAACCCTATCTCTCTAAACTCTTGCTATCACTCCAATAAACATACCTTCACAGGTGTTCACTATTGCTAGCACCCTCCATCGGGATATCGAAGAGACCATGTAGCAACTCCTTTCAATACGACAAAGTCTTACCGACAAACCTTATAGCCTCGAACGGGTGGTCCCCACCACCTATGTGTCAACCATGTCATCACTATCATACCACTGACATTACCCTTCATGTAGTTTGGTCCCACCTTCTTAGCACATCAAAGGGACCATCATCTACGTCCAAATGATGTTCATCATTCCCTTTGATGAAGAGACCCAAGCTTCCATTGGATGTTGAAGGGATGACCGAATGACTCCCTTCAACATTGACCTATCGCTCCAACAAAACACTCCTTGCAGTTTATCAGTACGTCAAAGAGACTGTTCATTTAGTCTCGTCGATAGTTACTTGTCTTGTCAATGAAGCTTCATCACCAATGCAAACTCCAAAGAGACTTAGCAATAAGCCAAGTGCTTTTCAAGGAGACTTATCAATTTGTCTTGCCCACATATGATTGTCAACCCGACAAAGTGCTTAACGCCAACTCGTGGAGAGCTTATCGAGACATCAAGGAGACTGGGAAATTTGTCTTGTCAACATTCAACTATTAATCTGATGAAGCTAAAACCCAAACACCAATAAGTTTGAGACATTTTTCTCAATAGATAGGGGTTTGCCTTGGTCAAACCCCAAGTTTGGTAATTAAACCTTGATGATAAATATAGACCCAAAACATAAAATGTGTGTAATCTCTAACCTTAAGTGTGTCTAAGATTAAGAGAGCTAAAATGCATGAAAAACCTATCCAAGTGTGTTAGAATAGGATACCTAAATGAACATGAACAATGATGATGACCTACTTTAGGAGATCTCAAATCACCCTAATAAGTCACAAAACTAAATATACCTTCCTTTAGGCAGAAAGTAGAATGATAATAGAAGATGGAACCACTTAGGAAACAAGTCATTAGGATTGGTCGAATGTCTTAGTGCATCTCCCAAAACCTAGAATCCATCACGATCCTCCATAGGCATCTATCATCAATCTTTGGCAATGCTTGATCTTGTTGGAAAAATGAACTTGAAGACCTGCAAAAACAACTAAAATGTTGCTCCAAGACTTCACTTTTGAATGCTTGACTAACTTCTCCTTGCTCTTGAGTATGAACACTTGTGATTTCATGTGAATCTATCTTCTTTTCTAGTGAAAAATGATTAAAAGACTTAGTTTTATAGGCTTCCTTTCTAATTTCTCATTTATTTAAAAATACTAAAAGCCGACACTTGAAATTTGAATTTGAAACCTTAAAATGCCACCAAAAAAATGTTTTAAGTTGAGTTTAGGCACTTAAGAAGGACCCATTTTCCCATGGGAGAATGGGTCCTAATCTAAAATAGCAAGACCTAATAAATATTAGGGAATTAATTTAATTAATAGCATTTATTTAATGTGGGAGATGGTGTTGGGAAATAAATAAAATAGGCCTTGGAATACATAATAAAGGGTATTAGGGGCCCAAAAATGGGGTTTAAAATGCATAAATGAAAGGTCACTAAAATAGGTCCAAATTAAGTGTGAAATTGTACTTTCTCTTAAGAAGGAATACAATTTTCTACACTACACATATTCAAATGAAAATATTTATTTTTTCTTAACACCTCCTACAACTAATTTAATAGAAAATATACAAAAAAATTAATTGTTGCATCTTCTAGGAATGATAAAAAAATATATTTTCTAACCTAGTATAATTTTCTCTAGCATTCCTTAATGGTATGACACTTTGTAAAGACCAATGTAGATGGTATGACAAGGTTTCAAACTGTACAACAATAAATAAGGGATGACCCTAAATATTATCCAATAATCTAGCCAAAAGAAATAAATATTAAATGATTTATTTCAACAGATTCACATCTTATGACTTCCCTCATAGAATCATACGGTGCCTTTTTTAATGTATAGTCTTCTCCAAAATATGTATGGTTGAGTCAAGATTATATACAACAAGTTGATGAAATGATATGGTGTTAAAATTTCAAGCCCGAGTCCTCATTCTTCCCAATCACACCTTATTTTACCTTCAACCATGTTTGACTGATATTTTACAATCAATTTTTTTTATTCATATCCCCTTAATCTTCCATATGGTATTAAAGTTCATTGCTAGAAGTGTACAAAAATGTTATAAAAATTGGCCATTGACTTTTCCCTTTCAGATAATGCATTCAATGACCAATAATTGAATTTAGTCATTGCTTAAAAATTGGTACAACTCTATGGTCTAGCAATTGAATGACCTGCAACTAACACTCCTTTTCATTTAAACACTACTTAGAGAAAATTCTCAAAAAATGTAAAAATATTTAGCTATATAATATCTCAATTTTGATCAAACCTCAAACTCACAGAAAAAACTCCATTAAATTTCCCACAATTTGGCTCTAGCACAACCCCAAAAATGAGGTTATTGTAAATCACCCAAGAAGTATTTTCCAACCTCAAAGATGATATTCCCCATGAAGGTTTGCGTCTTCATGAAGTTCTAGAAATTCCAACAATATAACATTATTTTTCCCAAAAAGAATCTGCATGCTAAAAATTATGCTCAAAATTTGCTTTTCTTTTCCCATCTATAACTCCCACCTCTTTGCTTGAAATTCTCTATTTTCTATTTAATTTTAATTCTTTTGTCTCCCTTTATGACCCCACAATAAAAAATGTAACTTTAGCTTTAAAAAAAAAAAAACGCCTTATATCTCCTTTTTTAATGTTACTTTAATAAGCACTAAGTTAAATTCCAACAATATAACATTATTTTTCCCAAAAAAAATCCTACATGCTCAAAATTTGCTTTTCTTTTCCCATCTATAACTCCCACCTCTTTGCTTGAAATTCTCTATTTTCTATTTAATTTTAATTCTTTTGTCTCACTTTATGACCCCATAATAAAAAATGTAACTTTAGCTTTAAAAAAAAAAATGCCTTATATCTCCTTTTTTTAATTTAACTTACAAAACATTAGCGTTTATTTAAACAATATTAATTCAACAATGCTTAGAGTGGGGAAATTACACAAGAGGTGGCCAAAGCCTTTTGAAGCAAGCACATAAAGGTTAGGATCCAAAGGTAAAACTTGGAAGATGGACTAAAAAATCCTAAAATAATTATAATGGTCATTAATGGTAATACAAGTATTGGCATTAGTAAACAATATTTTAATTGAGCACATAAATTGGGGTACAAATCCTAAAGCTCCAAGCATAGCAAGGATAAATGCCCCTCAATTGCAATGACTGTTTGTTAAAAATGTATATTCTATTCCATTCCTTCCTAGATAGTAATAGTATTATCAAGAATGTACCTAGACTTTATGAAGCTAGTTTTCTTAGGAGGAACAATTTGGGGAAGAAGATGGTGCAAATTTAGTGAAAGGGCCTTGTCAATAATTTTATAGGAGACATTGAGTAAGGTGACTAGTATCTAAGGACATATTTCATCCAGATCTCTAGACTAGGCATGAAATTTATCTTTCCTTTGTGTATAAAATTTCCTAAGGAATTAGGATTAAAATATTTAAGACAAACCTTATGAAGATCTTCACTGACTATTTCATAGATAGCTTTATAGAATTCATAGGGAATTCCATCACAACCATAAGTCTTATCATTAGATATGAAGAAGAAAACCTCAAAAAGGTCCTCCTTGGTAAGAAGTAGTCCCCAAAGATTCACTAGGATTGTTAAACCTAGAAAGGAACAACACTCAAGTATTACCACAAAGCAATATCTCATTCAAGAGTATCCTCTTGAGATTTTAAAACTTGCTCATAGTGATGAATCAAAACCTCAAGAATATTAGATATTTTAGTAAAAATATACTAGCCCTTGATTTTTTTTATCGCTCAAGAGAAGTATGGATAGTATGTAAGGCCTAGAAGAATTCCATAGAAGATTTATCATTGTATTAATGAAAAAAGTTGTAGAAGAGGAGGACCAACCACACCAAGGCTCCAAGTCACGGAGAGCTGAGAGCGAAGGGTTTGCCTAATCTACCTCTAGCTAGACAAGTGTTTGAGGCCAAGGATAGAGAATGAAGAGCACTCTCAAGTGCTTCTATCACCCTAACCTGGGAGATTTGATGAGGCTAAATGAGCAAGTTTTTGGAACTCAAACTATACCTCAGACAACTCTCTATCCAAGGACAACAGCGAGGGTCAAGAACGACAGCGCGACACCTTGGCGTCTCTCTAGGGCATTGGCATCTGTATGGCCAAAAAGTATGAAGGCATAGTAAAAGTCACAAAAATCCTACTAACTACTTAGCGATTGAAGTTTAAAGCACTAACTGAGATGGTAATAAACAGAATAGACAAGATAACTAGAAAAGTGATGTAGAAGATGATAAAATCAAAGGTGATGGGAATAAAATCATGAGAAGTATAGCTTGCTAGCAAGATCCTATTGAATGTGTACCTACACACAGCCAAGAGAGGAAAAATGTTGGGGCTATATAGGGGTTTTCCACAATCAAAACCCCGCTTTGGTGTTTCCACCTCCATAGATAGCCAAAAAATCCACGAGGTAGAAAATATGATAAAGAGAGTAATGGAAGGAAAATCGAACAATAGCAATAACACTATGCTACATAAATCAAGTGACAATGCTGTGGAAATAGAGAAATGCAATAATATCACCTTCTTAATTGAGAGGCCCTCAAGCAAATAGAGGAGGATGAAAACTTGGTAAGGTCTACGATGCCACAACAACGAAGTAGTCCTGTAGGACACCAAGTCATAGCTCCAATGGTGGCAAAAGTAAAACAAGAAGTGAAGAATATGTGTAGGAGCTCAAGAATCATGAAGCAAAATCAAGCCAACACGTGAAATTGTGGAGAAGCTGTCAAGAATTGCTTAGAAGATCAAACTAGCGTGTAGAAGATGGGATGAATTTCTAAAGAGATGAAGTGTAGTTGAAAGATAGGCATTTAAAGAAGAATTAGGAGGGAAAGAGTCATTCTCATGTCCGTAGGAAGGTCGTTACACTTCATTTCCAATGGAGGACATAACATCTCTACGCATTACAGAGGTAAGAATCTATCAAGGATGATAGCACGTTGCGCAGACGTTTGCACACTGTGCATGCATCCTCGACAAAAATTCCCCCACCAACACAAAAGACAAGCGCCAAGTGGATACATTGCATATAGGTGATGTGGAATTCCTTAGTCAGGCTTGATTTTTCTAAAGTAGAGGGTGTAAAAGGGGAATTTGCGAGAGGGGTGAAAATTCACTCCTATACATTTTTCCCCCACTTTAGCGAGCATGAGTGTCAACGAATGTTCAGTAAAGTAAACTGAAGAGTTTAGAAATGTATATGTAATCCATCAAGGAGGATAACTACAATCTGGTAATCTTGAAAGTGTAGGGTAGGAAAATAACTCCACAAGTACTCTCTCCTGAGGAGGATTGAACAAAGGACTTCATAGATCCTCAGAACTACAGAGTTGATCAAAGTACATCGAAGGCCCACAGACCAATGATGGAAAAATCTCGTAGGATGCAAGCACTTCATAGATCTTCGAATCTACAAAGAAGGCACCCCCAGGTACTCTCTCCTGAAGGAAGCCTAATGTAGGGGACTCTGCAAAGTCAGACTGGAAAGTAGCTTCACAGGTGCACTTGCAAAGCAACATGTTAATCTGTAGACAAAACATGTTAGAAAACAAAAAGCCACATAATAAAACAAACAGATAGTCACATAGATAGTCGAAAAATTGAAGGAAGAGCTTTCAAAAGGGTCCCTTGGGAACCCTTCAAAGAAAAGGGGTTCCACTCAAGGGACGTTCAATTTGAAAGTATAAGAGTATTTTTCACAAATCAATTCAACATCAAGGAATCCTTTTGAAATGTGTTCACTTCATCAAGGAATTTGAAAGGAAGAAGGTCCCCTTGCAAGGGGAAGGTCAAAAATTCACCTGCAAGAGAAGGTGCTCCCTCTTTGGAGGAAGGTTTTTCAAATTCTTTCTTTGCGAACCCATGATGAAGGAAAAATATTCCGCTAGGGTTCCTTGTTGAGGAATGCAATTTTTTAAAAATATTTTGAAGGGATTTTCAAGAAAAGATTTGTTGGCCACTGAATGTGTTTTCTAAAACTTGAAGTGACATGATATCCCCCCCTTAGGATGGTGTTTCCGAACACAAGAGGCACATTACATCCTAAGGAGAGAAAAGCAAGAATGAAAAAGTGATGTTGTGGCCCACAAAACATAGCAAGATGTAACCATGGTAATGTTGTCACACATGCAAGGGACAACACATGAGCACCACAACATCATGAAATAAGCATAAAAGAGAACAAAAATGTAAAAGGAGACAATAACATCACGAACAAGGGACATAGAGGTGATCTGATATTTTGGGGTTAGAGTTGCTCATAACTATAGATAAATATCATAATATATATGAACTTTCATCAACCTCCTACTATATTAGACCATATGAAGAATATACAAGAAGAAAAAATAAAAATAAAAATAAAAAAATTGGGTCAACATGGAAGGGAAGCCTAAATGCCCCAAATAGTTTGCATTGTCCCCAATTACCAAAAATGGATACACAATAGAGGAAGAATGATGCAACAAATAGAGGAAGTTTCACAACACAAAATCACTCATGTATCCAGGAACCTACGATAGTGGAAAGGGTCATCTAGGAACACATAACGCAAGCACGGGGGAACAAAAACACACACACACAATCTACTCTATAGATAAAGAAGAGGCACCCCCTAGTCCTCATCAACCAAGAGGTCATCTACCTCCCAATCTAAACCATTGTAAGGGGAAGGTGGATGAGCCTGCAAGGGTAGAATATCAAGGGGGAACCCTCCCACAACAAGAGACAAGGAAGGAGGCCCCTCGAGGTCTCCTCTACTTAGTTCTTGTGGATTAAAAGTCAACGACTTTGCGAAGATTGTTGATAAGGCCGAGACCTCATCCAGAGAATTAAACATGCACTTCATAGGAGTGACATGTGTTAACTCAACGAGTGAGGGAAGTGGCACCCAAGATTCACTGCTAGGCTCATTGAATGAATCAGTAGTGACAAACTCCAAGGACATTGGGGCTTCCTTTGTCATGAGGAGACACACGCTAATATAGAACCACCCTCCAAAGAAGGTGAACTCTTCTTTTGACCCTCATTGCTAGTAGGGCCATCCTCCATCTTTCACTTCTTCAAAGGATGCGAGATCCCCACGAACGAAGCAAAATGAGTAGAGGAGGAGAAAACCATGACGGGAACCACTAAGGTATTCGGCATGTCCACAGGCTTTGAGAACGGTGGGATGTCTAGGAGGGACATTAGGAGAGGTGGCTCAATCGAAGGAGTAATAAACACCTGCACCCTCTTCGGGTGAGGATCATTTACGCTCGTAGTAGGAGTCGGAAGCAGAACCGAAGCTAAAGGAACTGAAGCAGAGGGGATGAGAGAGGAGGATACAATAGGAGGTATCAAGGAAGAAACTGTCGACTCCCCCTCCTTCCCCTATAGGGTGTCCTATTCAACGGTCAGATCCTTTCTCCAACGCTTGGCTCACGTGCAAGGTGGCTCCCACAGCTTCGAGAGCTAGAGTCTGGAAGCTAAGATGGAACAAAGGACTCTTGTTTGACCATCAGAGTGTCCATCACATCCATTTTCGGCAAAGGGAGGAACTCCTAGACAGGAACAAGAGGGAGAGGTTGAGAGGATGATGGAAGGACAACAGGGGGAGCAAGCTCTAGCACCTCAATGGTGGGCCTCTTCCCATTCATTGCCTTAGCGGCAGGAGCAATAAGAGGCCACAAAGGCTGATACATAGAAGACTCCCTTGGGGACCCTTCCCCTTACCATATTGAATGGGTCAAGGCACCATGAGCAAGGTAGGAAGGTTGGATACCCATATCTTGACCTTTCGCCAAGCGAGCACCATCAAAATCCTTATGCAGAAACCAAGAGTAATAACAAAAAGTTCCTCTTTAGGAAGGGAATCAAAGGTGGTGCCCTATGCATGGGTAGGCTTCTCCTTCCCCTTCTGAGAGGAAGAGGCAGCTTGTTGTTGCGCTATCGGGTGAGCCACTTTTGGCTATCCTTTGCCTCTAATTTTGTACTTTACGTAATTTCGGTAAAGCAGGTCCATTCTAGGAGGGAGTGGACCAACCAAGGTGGGCCAAAAATGATCCAAGGAATAACCCCCATAGGATACCAATGGCTAATACCTAGTGTCATGCACTGCATGTATGAAACCTTCGTGAGAGAACTTTAAACATTTGTGAATAACATAAGCAATTTTGTTCATGGAAGCTAGCCACAAAATGCCCAGCTTCACCCTAAACAAGTCAGACTCTGGAATGACATCGAAGGTTGTATCCACAACCCTAGGTCCCACTAGGATGGAAAGAGTTATAGATCCATACGACGCAAGAGAGACCATCATGCACACGTACAATAGATTTTTTCTTCTCATATTCCTCCCTTTGTAGTGAATTTAGCCACAATGTCTCCTTTGTAATAGCATTTACTCAAATCACAAGGTCAACTAGGACTCCTTTCAATGTTTCCATTGAGGTGAGCAGGAATGTATAAAGGAGAGGGCTTATTATTCAGAGGTAAATCCTGCGAGGTGAAAATCACATCTAGTGAGACAATCGCAAGTTGTAGGGGAGGAATAGGAGTAAATGAAACCATATTAACATACGTTGAGGCTTTAGGAGAAGCATTAGAAGGATCAATAATCAAGTTCGTAGAGTGAGATGAAAATGGATCCATATAGATCTACAACTTGCTATCGGCCTTTGCTACTGACTTATTTATATTTTGCTTCTTCCCACCAAGACAGATGGTACCATCGTTTATGTGATCCTAAATCTCATGATGCAAGTGAACACAATTCCCAGTATCATGCCCATTGACATGATGGTACTGGCAAAAAGCATTACCATCATACCAATCAAGATAAGGTTCCTTCAAAGGTTGGAGATTTTCTAAGGTTATAATCTTATCCTTCAATAACTTTTGCAGAATAGAAGAATAAGATTAAGCTAGCTTTGTAAACTTTTTGTTGCATCTGAGGTTGTGTTCATTAGTTGCAACAACTACATTTGCAATAGCCTTTCCTTTTCCTGAAATGGATACAATAGATTTCCCCTCAAAATGGGAGCGGGGGAAAAACCCCCCAAACTGAACCACTGTTTGCTGGTACTCCCGCAATGCAGCACATAGATGTGCAAAGGAAGGGTATTTCATTAAGCAAAATTTCTCCTACCAAGCTCACTATAGGTTACCTATGAATACCTTTTGCATGTTTGATTTGAGCAGCAGGTATGAGATTTGTGAAAAGAGTGCTTGGTATCGAGCAATAAAATCAGTTATCTTCTCGTGTTCTCCCTACTTACATCGGACGAGATCTGAGAAGGTCATCTTTGAATTGATGTTAGCCTAGAATTGATAGAGAAACTGATTGATGAGCTGGTCAAATGAGAATATAGAAATATTGGGCAAGGAACAATGCCACCCGAGTGTTGTGTCCTTGAGAGATCGAGGGAAATTTTTTTTCCATTAAAGCATTGTGATGAAAGAAATCTGTGCACATGGCATTAAAATTTGATACATGTGTCTATGGATCCCCTTTACCACCATACTTTTCAAACTTAGGAATCTTCATTCCCTATGAGAAAGGAGTGCTCAAAATTGTTACCAACAATGGGTTGTGTCGGGAGAAGGGCTAAAAGATAGGCTAGGAGGAGGCTTGAGACAGGCTTGCCAACTAGCTTTGCATTCAACCCATGTTCTAAAGAAGAGCATTCAGAATAGGGTCTGAAGATGACAAAGGTCTAGTGGAACCTCCTCCAAAACTGCCACCACCAGAACCACCTCCGGAGCCACCATCGAAGCCACCACCACCAGTGTGACCTCCGCCAGAGCCACCTCCACTACCAAAGCCACCACCATGGCCTCCACTAGAGCCACCATTGCTGCTACCAAATCTGCCACCACTCATTCCACCGAAGCCTCCATCACTAGGGGCAGTAGGAGGGGTGAAGCTAAAACCAAGGGGTAATCTACTCACCTTGATAGTGTGGAGTCTCTCAGAGGCAGAGGAAACACCAATCAAGGGGATCATTTCGTCCATGCATATAGACATGGTAGGCATCGACACACCTATTTGTCTCTCATAAGCATCAAGCACCTCCCCTCAGGTAGTACCCGATCTAGTGCTATATGAATGGATGTATGCTTCGGTTAGATCGGTGAAGCTGCATAAGAACTCTATACCTGTCTGATCCTTACCTAACATGTAACTCACCTCGCTATCAAGCCTAGCGACTCTTGCCATATTTGGTGCTTTCTCTAAGTGATTGACGAGGTCTAACAACCTCTTATCCAGTGCTAAAAGGTTTTTTGCAAGAATATGCACAACATCGTCCTTATCCACAAACAAAGTTGTAGGGGATGTTGGAGGACTGGGTACACGAGTGGTCTCATCAAAGAAACCCATCTCATCTATAAAACCTATAGAAAAGCCAAAAGTGACCATCATCTTTCTCGTTTGTAGGTGTTGCAGACTTCTCCTAACAATGTAGCCAGAGGTCATAGAATGGGTTGTGATGCTCATAAAACCTCACAACACCTAAGTCTACTTTGATCACCAAGTGCAAGGAAAAAAATTTTTGACACAAAGGAATAGATAAGCGTTCTTCACATCAAGTTCACCAAAATGTAGAAGAGGGGGACTAACCACACCAAGGCTCCAGGTCATAGAGAGCTGAGAGTTGAGGGCTGCCCTAATCTACCTCTAGTTAGACAAGTTTTTTAGGCCAAGGATAGAGAATTAAGAGCACTCTCAAGTGCTTTTGTCACCCTGTCAACCTAGGAGATTTGATGAGGCTAAATGAGCAGGTTTTTGGAACCCAAACTATACCTCAGACAACTCTTTTTCTAAGGACAGCAGCACAGGTCAGGGACAATAGTGCATGCGATGGCATCTCTCTCAGGTGTTGGCGTCCATATGGCCAGAAAGTATGAAGGCACAGTAAAAGTCACAAAAAACTTACTAAGTACTTAGCGATTGAAGTTTAAAGCACTAAATGAGATGGTAATAAACAAAATAGACAAGATGACTAGAAAAGTGATGTAGAAGATGATAAAAGTGAAGGTGATGGAGATCAACTCACGAGAAGTCCAACTCGCCAGCAAGCTCCACCTGTTCATGTACCTACACACAACCAAGAGAGGAAAAATGTTGGGGCTGTATGGGGGTTTTTCGCAGTCAAACCCCCGCTTTGATGTTTCCACCTCCACGAACAGCCAGAAAAGTCACGAGATAGAAAATATGATAAAGAGAGTAATAGAAAGAAACCTGAACAATAGCAATAACACTATGCTATGTCAATCAAGTAACAATGCTATGGAAATAGAGAAATGAAAAAATATCACCTTCTCAATTGAGGTGCCCTCAAGCACGTAGAGGAGGATGCAAACTTGGTAAGGTCTACGCTACCACAACAATGAAGAAGCAGTCCCGTAGGATACCAAGTCACAGCTCCAATGGTGGAAAAAGTGCAACAAGAAGTGAAGAAAATGTGTAGGAGCTCAAGAATCATGAAGCAAAATCAAGCCATCACTTGAAATTGTGGAGAAGTTGTCAATAATTTCTCAGAAGATCGAACTAGTGTGTAGAAGATGGCATGGATTGCTAAAGAGATGAAGTGTAGTTGAAAGATAGGCATTTGAAGAAGAATTAGGAGGGAAAGAGTCATTCTCGGGTCAGTAGGAAGGTGTAGAGGCATTACACTTCATCACCAATGGAGAACGTAATGTCTGCAAATTCTAGAGGTAGGAATCTGTCAAGGATGGCAGTGTGTCGCAGACGTCTACATGTCACGCGCATCCCTGACAGAAATTCCCCCACCAACACAAAAGACAAGTGCCAAGTGGATGCATTGCAGATAGGTGATGTGGAATTTCTTAGTCAGTCTTGATTTTTTAAAGTAGAGGGTGTAAAAGGGGAATTTGCAAGAGGGGTGTAAATTCACTCCTATACAAAAGTATCCCTTTTTCCTGTATTTGAAAATAATTAACAAATGAACCTTAGGTTGCCTTGATTTAGTGTTGTAATGTATTTTACACATTCACATTGAGTCTAGGGCCCTTTTTAATAAAATAGACTTAATTGTGCCTTATTTAGGGTGTTTTAAAGTGTTTTATTACACTTTCACACTAATCTAGGGCTTCATCTGAAACTCTAATATCCTTTATCATGGTTGATTTGGAACTCTAATATCCTTTATCAGGGTTGATCTGAAACTCTAATATCCTTTAATGTTCTCCTCTAGCTTCCCTCCTATCAAATCTCTAGTTCTGAAACACTGAATTGCAACTTGTAGATGACCTTTTCATGATCTTGCAAGTAAGGTGACAACTTGACAACTTTTCTCAATCTTTCTCTTTAATGGATCTTCAACCTAAACCACCTAGATCTGCAATCACACATCAATGAGAGGGGAAAATGTCGCTTTGTCAATGGATAGGGGTTTGCCTTGATCAAACCCTGTTTTGGTAATCAAACCTTGAAATGAAATCAAATAGAATGAAGGAATGATGAATGAACAAATATGCAATATTGCAACTCACCAAACCCTTGGAATAAAGGTTGCATTCTTGTATGTAATGGCTAGCATGAATGTAGATCTTGACTCTTGCTTGAAGGATAGGGATTTTGACTTGAATGCTTGCATGAATCATGATGCATGATGACTTTGACATGATGCTTGAATCTTGAATAATGCTCCAAAATCCTTGATAATCACTCTTGAATGCTCTTGTGATCTCAAATTTGCTATAGGAATGCTCTCATTAACTTGCTAGGAGAAAAATGCGTGAAATAACCTTGTATTTGTTGGAAGAGTGAAGAAGGTGACCTAGGGTTTGTTGTCATTGATGCCAACAGCGGTTGGTAACTGACTAAGTAAACTATGTGTCTATGTTGATCCAGTATTTTGATCTAGAAATCCTCTCAATAAAAGGAAACTCTATGAGTTTTTGATATGTTGCTCAGGAGTGTTAGTTACAGGTATAAATGAGCTTTCATCTCTCTTTGTTGATTCGGTTATGAAATCCAAGTGATAGAAGTTCGGTATTCTTTTGGTTGACAAGGTTAAGAATTGTTTGTACTTTATGTGTTCCTTATTAGGTTCAGGTCGATCTAATGTATGGATGACAAGTTTTGTTCTATGTGCCAAAAGGAATTTTGTATTGGGCCGACAAGTCATTTTGAATTTTGTATTCAATTAGGCCAACCTAATTGATGTTGGAAAACATGATTGTGTATATATGTTTGTTTGATGGACAAAAGAACATATGGAGATATAGAATGTGTATGTGAGCGATACAACAAATGAAGTAGTGTGAAGTGGTTGATAATAATTGTATATCTACAACTAGAGTAGAAATTTGGTGATTTCAGAGCTTAACAAAAACTGATTTCTGCACTTTGTAGGTGCACTTGACCAATTCACTTTTGGCAGTGAGCCATACCTCTTTTTGTATCTTGGCTATAAGCCATCTTTTGTATTCAGGTTGTGAGCCTTTCAAGGACAATGTGTCCTAGCAGTGAGCCCTGTACTATCTTATGACCATTTATAATATATTATGAGCTAATCATCACCGTGGTTTTTCCCACTTTGGGTTTTCCACATAAAATTCCTGGTGTCAATGTGTTATGATCTCTTTCATGTTTTGGTTCACTTTTGCAGCTAGATGTGGATTGTTAATTAGATGGTTAATAATTAATTTTGTTAGAAAAATACTAATGAACCCCCTTCCCAGTATTTAGTGTATTCAACAGTATTTATATTTGTTTATGCCAAATTTCCCAAAATTACAACACTACAATCCGACATCAAATCTAGGAGAATAAAATCCCACCAAGAATTTGAATTTAAAATTAGGTCTAAGATAAGCAAGACTTATACACCAATTGGGGCGTATGAGTCCCATTAGCCTAAGCTTGGGACACATTTTTCAAGAAATGCTTAGTTTAATGTGAAATTCATATTTAAGCCCCAAAACTTAGGTGGGACCCATACAACCAAGGTGGCGTATGAGTCCCAAATCACTAAATCTAGCCCATGCAGACCAAAATCATTAAATTATGATTGGTTATTTGATATATGTCAGGATCATCCTCAGAAAGATGCATTAATTGAGGCTTGTGGATGTAAAATAGGACCAAATAAGGCATAAAGAAGCCCAATTTTAGCAAGGAGGGCCCAAACAAGTCTGAAAATGTAAAGGGCTACATTTTTCTACACTACATTTAGCCCCCACTTTAGTGAGAGGATGAACTTGCTTCAAAATCACACTAAAGTAGACAAACTTGCATCAAGAGGGGTCCAAATGTACCAATGCTAGTAGGATAGGATGACAATGATGAAGATGTATGATCAAGCCCCCAAATCAAGATCATATGGAAAACCAACATAGGCACAAAATAACACACATGAAAATTATGTAAGGAGCAACAAGGCACAAGCATACACTACCAAAGATAAAGAGAAACAAAATGGGTGGATCAAGCTTCAACCATTTGTCTCCCACACTGTGGATCAAATCTAAGTTGTTTGTCCAAGAATGTTTACAAGTGGAACATGATGTCCACTATGCAAACCAAACACATGACCACAAGGGCTAGCGGAACCTTAGGTCATCCACTAGGTGAGTCCCCAACGAGACACATATGCACGCAGCTGGTATACGCTCACATAGACAAGCAAGTGGCTATAGGAAAGTCATGCCTAAGTTTGGCTTCCATATGTACAACCATACCAAAGCTATACCTTTTGATAACTTTGATAAGGCACCACACAACAGTGAACTTTAAGCTCCATGAGGCAAGCAAAGCTTCATATGCTTGACACCCATGAACAAACAAGATGGCTCCATAGGAAAGCAAAGTGTGTTATGCAAGGAGGCCATATAATAGATATTGTAAATGCAAAATAGTGTAAGGTATGTTCAAAGGAGCTTTTATTAGTTCATGTAACATCTCAACTTAGGGAACATCATGCCTAATGTCTCCAAGAGAGAACCAATCAAAGAATAGAAGATTCACAAATTAGGGGATGTAGTATGCTGCATCATGCCACTAAGAGGAATATAATATGCTAAGAGAGATCACACTTTTGAAGGACATCACACCTAATGTTACCACAAAGCGAAAGACGCATCGCATGAAGAAGAGTATACAATGAAACCTAAGTTGAAAAGAATTTTGCCAATGTATGCGCCCACTTTAAAGAAATTTCTAAACACCATACTGTGAGCAATTACTGTAAAGTAGAAAATGATAAATGCTAACAATAAAGAGGACATGAGAGCTTATTTGGAAATCCCTATGCCAATTCATATGTTTCCAAATAAAGTGACGTCATGAAAAGGGGTTGCCCCCAAATGAAATCCTAAAATCACATAAGGGATCCATGGATTCAGGGTCAGTATGTCTTTGCTACAATGTTATTAGAGAGCTCAAAATTGTCATCATTACCCAAATACTCATGGAATAGGAAGAATGACACAAAGAGAGTGAAAACAAAGAAAAGCTTTCGGTTCAACATGGAAGAGACCTAAATGTCTCGACGCCTTGCATCATCCCCAAAAGGAAAAACACAAGACAAATGAAAAGATAAAGGAAAATCCTTTGGGTCAACATGGAAGAGACCTAAATGCCTCGATGCCTTGCATCATCCCCAAAAGGAAAAACACAAGACAAATGAAAAGATTAAGGAAAATATTTTAGGTCAACATGGAAGAGACCTAAATGTTTCAACGCCATGTGTCATCCCAAGAGGAAAAACACAAGACAAATGAAAAGATAAAGGTTTACGACATAGAGAAGAATGTAGGTACAAATAGAGGAATGAATAAAGAGAGAGGTACACCAAACATAACAATACGAGGGATTACATTATGCACATGCAATCAAACACATAACATGAAAAAAAAGCCAAACTAGTAAGGCACATGCGAGTCAACCTCATTGTATATGGAAGGCGAACAACTAGCCAAAGAGACAATAGCAAGTGTTGAACTAGGGTCATTACCTTGTTCAACACTCTTCCTAAAGGAATTATCATTTAAGCTCATAGAAGAGGAAACCAATGTATTCAATTCATGATGCACTTCTTCATCAATTTTAGCAACCTCATCATCTTCATCCAAGTTAATCACAACAGGAGGCCAAATTATAATGTCCAAAGAGGGATTTATCTCCTGTTGTGGTTGTGATATAGGATCTTTTTGTTGTGGCGAAGAGGGATACTCATCATGTATTGCTTCAGTCAGGTTTGGATGTTGATTTTATTTATTGTTTTTGTCATTTAACCTTCGAGCAAGAGCACGATGTCTACGCCAATGGTCTCTAGCATTTATATTTCTTTTAGTACAATTTTCAAGTCGTGTTTGTGTAGGAGCAGGTTTATCAACCATGGGTTTCTTTTCTTCCCTAAGGGAAGGAACAAAAGGAACCATAGGAGGTTGTTCGACCACTTTATGTTTAGCTTTGTAGACTTGTTTTATTTTAGGAGGCATGGTGGGACTTTTTTGGTTGTCTCTTGGTATTTTGTAAGAAGTCATAGGAGGATTTGTTATAGGTTATTCTTGGATATTTGTAGTGTCTTTAAGTTCAATCATAGTTTCGTCGAGGATAGGAGGCTCGATCATAGGTTGAGGCATGTTTCTAAGGGATAGTTTTGCTATGCATTTTGCCTTAAACTTTTGGTATGATCATAGGCTCAGGCCAAAAGATATCCAATGAGAAATTCCCTCGAGAAGATAGAGGATTAAAGCCACTATGGTGCACAATGACGATTTCATTCTCAAAGAGAAACTTTAAGCATTTATGCACGATCAACGAGACAAATTCCATGGAGCATAGCCATGGATAACCAAGCTTCACACGAAATTGGTATGGCATTGAGATGATGGAGAATGAGATATCTAATTGTTTCAATCCTATTTTTAAAGGGTGATCGATCCCATTGTAGGGCAAGTGAAACTATTATGTGTTTTTATCCATGCTTTTGGTTTGTCATATGTTTCTTAATAAAGTTCATGGACAAGTAAGAATTCCTCGGTGATCACATTCTCTCCACATATGGGATTAATTAATATCCCATTAGTGGGCTTTTCATTGATTCAACCGACTATGTAAAGAGGACCATTAGGTGCATTTCTAATTATTTCAACCCCCAAAGCTTGGTCCTAGAAAATTGTGCTAGGACCCATTTGCCACTTTGGGCGAATGGGTCCTTCTTACCTAGGACACCCCTTTTTGAATTTATTTGTGGCGGGATTTTAATGATTTTGAATTCTAGATTCGATGTCGGCTTGGTTTATTTGAATTTCGAGGTTAATCCTTAGATTTAGTATAAATATAAGGTTAATTCACATAGTTTCACCTAAGAATTATTATGTAAGCATCCTAAGAGCAAGTTTATGAGTTCAAAAACATTATAGAGCTTTTTAAAGATATTCAAGGGTAGATTATCAAGGTTTTATTGCAGCAATTCAAGATCATATCATCATGTCAAAGGCATAATGCATCAAGCATCTGGTTGAGCTAACATGTGTTGATGTAGCATTGAAGATCCATTTGCAAGCATTGTTTCATATCTAATTCAAGATCAAGATCTACATTCTTCATGGCCACTTCATGTTAGTTTGTTGATATACATTCCAAGACATCATCCAAGGTATTATTGTTTCATGTTTCATGTTTCATGTTTCATGTTCATGTTTCATTATTTCATCATAAGGTTTAATTACCTAAACGAGGTTTGACCAAGGCAAACCCCTATTCCCTAAAAATCAACAAGTTTTTCTTCTCCTTTGATGTGTGATTGCAGGTTTTAGATTGAAGAGCAAGATTTGGAGAAGAGTTGTCAAAGTTGAAAAGTTCTAAAATTTATCATCTACATTGCAAGATCACAAAAAGAGCTCTACAAAATTTATTTCAGACTTTCGAGAGCTGAGCATTGAGGACCTAGAAGTGCATACATTGAAGAATATAACCCATAAATTGATTTCTAAAACACTAACAGGGACCCATTCGCCACTAAAAGCGAATGAGTCCTCAGTGAGGCCTGGAGTAGTGAACATCTAGAATTTGGAGTTGTAGACTAAGAGGAACAAAACCCAGAAAGCACTTTCCAAAAACCCTAGCAAGGACCCATTCGCCACCTTGGGCGGATGAGTCCTCAGTGGGCCCCAAAACAACACTTTTTCAGCAAGTTACACATTGTTTCAACCTCTTAAAATCTCCCTCATTGTTTTTATAATAGTTAGGATTGATTTTAGATTATTATTTATGCATTTTACCCTTCATAATTGAGTGAAGCATCCCTAGAAAAACTTAGTGGTTTATCATCTTGTTCATTCATTTTGATAAATCCTATTTTTCTAAGTTTCAATCACAAATCTTAAGCTAATAAAGATGGGCTTTAATTTGATCTCCTCTAGTAGTATGGTTATCAATAACTTGCTTATGGTGGAAAATATTGTCCTCAACTATAAGGTAGGAGTAATGGGTTGAGCCTCCAATATAGTTAGAGTTTGTCAAAGCTCCAAGTTGGTGGACTCATATGAGCAATGATGGAACATAGTTAGTTAATGACCATAAATGTAGAGGAAACAAGAGGTACATTTAAGAGCACCATTCCACTGACTAATCTAACATGTCTACTACATAGGACATGGCTCAAATTTTCAAACATGTTATAAGTAGGCTAACATGAGTTGATGTGTCAATGGGGACATGTTTAGAAAGAACCAAGTATTTTTAGCCTTAAATTTAGTAAATTTCTATTTAATACAAACTATATGGAAAAGTGATTTGAAAGGACACCATTCAACAAAGGCCCCACTAGTAGGGGAAACTAGTTTAAAAAGAGATTTTATTGACAACATGAATCTATAAATCTATTTGTTAACTCTTTCATAGTTGACCCTAGCATTTCTCTACATATACCATGATATAAAATCATGATGATGGTCAAGATTGGGATTAAAAACACCAATTTATTGCACATGTAGTATAATGCCTTTATTTTGCAAACCGTCAATCTCATAGACATAACACTAAATTTATTATAGTCATTTCAACCATATTAAAATATTTGTGCACTACCCAAATGGTAGCATGAATTGAATTAGTGAAGCATCTTCAAGTGAAATATCTTTCAACAACACCATTAGAACTATACACATTAATAAATCCAAATTAATGATTATCAATTTTTAAAAGGGCCCATAAAGATCTATTGGTGGGGTCATATATATGGTCAATTAAATATGGCTACCATTTAGGAGAGATAAAGGTGAAAACACCACCACAACCCACATCATGATTGCTACACAAGAAAAACTTACTTTCCATATTACACAACAAACATCATAGAACAAAAAATAAAAGTAAAACATTTCTTGCAAACAAGGAATGTCTAAACTTGGAAACCTTTATTGAGTATCTACTATAAGATGCTTTATTATGAGGTTTATTAAAACTTGAGCATTCTAGGAGATAAAACTCATTGTTGAGAGTTAAGAATCATATCCTTAATATCTAGCTCCTCGAGAGTTTCATAACTATTCTATAAGAATTCATCATTTGGAAGGTTGTTGAAACTACCTAATTGAATTATTGGTGGATTATACCTTTTTTATTTGGAATGTGCTTACTCTCTTCTAAATGTATAAATGGATTGTGAGAAAATTATTGAACTATTAGGGGAGGATAAGACAAAGAATAAAAAACAACTTCTAGTTAAGAAGATAACACAAAGGCCAAAAACAACTTATTGGTAAGTTGGGTGTATTTTCCTCTTTAGATGAATTTCCACATGAGGGAACACTAGGTCTCCCCATATCTTAGGTTTAACTGGATGACCACCATTATCAATTGAGGTTTTAGTTGGCACACCACCATTACTAAGATTTTGGTTATTTTTATTACTCACAAATATTGACCAACCCTCCACTATTTCAAAGAATCTTGACATAATTAACAAGATAAGAACTTAAATCTAACCTCATTTTGACCCACCTGAAGTTCTACAACTTCCTGCCCTTGCAAGTTTGAGTTTCCTTTGATCAAGGTGCTTGCATGTGAGGGGAATGATCCTGCCCCCCAGATCATTTGCTATTATCCCTACTATCACTATCCCGACAGCTGAATAATCTACTAACAATGCGGGTGGGGTCACCTCTACCCTAAAAAATTGATGGATGGAAAGATGCTCTCCTTGGAGTGTCTTTGGATGCTAGTAGCGTGAATGCTAATGATGCAAGTGTGGTTCTTGAATATGTAAAGTCAGATGTGGGAACCTCTATCAAGCTCCCTTACTTGGTTTTTGATCGAATCCTATCTTTAATGAACAACTCTTTGGTTGGAAAGTTTTTCTCCTTTCGACCTAGCATAGAGATGGTGCACCATTGACATCTGCTACCTGAAAAGGTGAAGGGTTTGATGTCCATAAGTGCTATGCTTGGGAGGATTTTTTTGTTTAAATTTACCTCCATTGAAGATCTCATTGTGATACTTTCCCAAGGACCCTAGTTCCATGATAAACATAGCATGTCTCTATGTAGATGGAAGCTAGGTTTTGACCCAGTTGCAAATCTAAATAAAACAACATTGGTTTGGATCTGCTTACTAGGAATCCCACTTGAATTATGGGATGAAGAGATCTTCAAATGGATTGGAACTCCTTTGGACATTTTGTTGTTGTTCATGGTGTTACAAAGGATAAATCCAGGTTAGTCTTCACACATTTCTGTGTCAATATTAATATTAATAAAACTCTCCCTAACTCTATAAATCCTTCAATCAAAGTTAGGATGTTGGACTCAACCAATTCAATATGAAAATGCTACTATTTTTTGTCAAAAATACAAAAAAGTTAGCCACCTTATTTCTAAATAGAAATATCCAAATAAGCAGGTACCTTTATCTAAAGAGACTTCACCTTTGGATGAATGACTTGACAACCCATTTATAGAGAATCTCCTCAATATCTTGAAATACTTTTCTAAATAACCCACCCAAACTGTTTTGGGTTTGGATTCTCCTTCCATCGTCCAAGCTACTATCATTTCTCAAACCTTGGAGACCCTATTGGGACCTCCAAAATTTGGCTAAATTTTGAGGGCCCATGTAAAATTTTGCATAATGCACTCAGAAGTACCTTGCAAAATAAGCCTAAGTGGCCTAGTTTGAGAGCCTATAACTTTGTACCCCTTGATTATCATGCAAAATCACTTTGGGGAAGTATTAAGCACCTATCAAAGATGGTGTGTGACCATTTTCAGCCTCCTTGGATCAATTTTGGTGAGTTCTTGAAGTCTTGGTTTCAAGGTCCAGAAGTTGGTTTGTTGTTTACACATGTTGCACCTTTTTGAGTGGGCCATCTTTGTGATGTTGCATCTTTGTGCCTGCTGAGTATTAAGCCCAACTAATATTTTTCCATGATTCTCTAAATCTTTATGAAGCCCCATGTCATAGCCCCATGAATCCATTTGCTGAGTTTTCCAGCTTGAATCCATTTGCAAAAAGTTTAGATTTGCAAACTGGACAGTGTAAATCTGCAGAAAGTGGCCTCACATTTGAATTTTTATTTTGCAACCTTTTAACTTGCATGTCAAAGTGAATGTTCCCTATGATTTCCTATATAATTATCTAGCACTTTGTCGGTTTGTAGCCCCCCAACACCTCATTTGATATTTTTTCAAAGCCCATTCCAGATGAACTTTTTCAGGGTTTCAGAATCAACAGTTTTAGAAAAGTTTGAGAAGGCAACTTTGGCATTTAATATCTTTCACCTCAAGATCCCTTTTGATGAGAAATTTGTTGCACTAAAATTTTGGTTCAAATGGTAACATGCATGCTCAGTTTTGTGCCTCCTGGATGAGCTTTGATGGGTTAACTAATCCTTTTTTGATCGCGACAAGGCCAAAAATGGTGTCCCAAAAAGTTTCAAATTTTCAAATTCTAAGGACAACCCATTTCTTTTTTTGGTCTAAAACCTCTATAACTCCATTTTCATCAAGATTGGAGGTCATTTGATACATTATTTTAATGTACTTTTGTTGCGGCGAACATGTCCCGAGGGCCAGTTTACAAAGGACGTACCTGATTTTTTATGGCTGAGAAAAATTTGAGAAAATGGGTTTTCTCAAAATAATTGATTATGGCCGCATGCAAAAAATATCAGCTCTAGGAATCACCGTTTGTGCGTAGTGAAATTTCATTGTTTGGGCCACAGGGGTAATTAAAATTTGCCTATTTTCTAATGTTTTCAAATGTTGATATTTAAAATATTTTGGGTATTTTAAATATTGGGCAAATGAAAATAGGCATTTAGGGCAAGAATAAAGTTCATTTCAAATGTTTGTAAATAAAAGCAAGTTTAATTCTTTCTTTCAATTAGTTGAAATCACGGTAGCACAGTTTTCACACGACAAAACTCATCGCCCATCGCCAATTCTGAATGAGATTGGAGGAAATCAGCGATGCCTTGGTTTGAGCGATGAGTCTTCATCAGGGTAGATTGAATTAAAGCTTTGAGGCAGAGGATGGGATTTAATAATTTTTCAAATGAGCTTGAGTTCTCCATTCACGACAGTTTATCACTCATCTCCATTGTGAATGGGGGAATCAAAATCAAAGTAGCGATGACTAGGTTTGAGCAATAATCCTTCATTGGACATTTTCAAATGTTCATTATATAAAAGGCAGGTTTAATTCTTGGTTGCCATTGGTTGAAGTTCACAGGAGACCATATTCACGACTGCACAAGAAAACCACTCGCCCATCGCGGTTTTAATCATTTTATCCTCTGTGTATTAGCGATGGGCGAGGCTTATTTTTCTCCATTGCTCATCGCTAATGGAAGTCACCTCTTCCTGAGTGCATTAGTGATCAGCGATGGTGTGCTTCACTCGGACATCGCTAATATGTATTTTCATTTTCCAAATACATTCGCAAAGTGCGATGGTGACTGTTGTAGTGGGCCTATGAATTAAGTTATATGGAAATATTTAATGAAAGATCAAAGGGTGGAGGCATGGGTAAATGATTTTTTCCCGACAAAGTGAAATAAAACAAAAACTTTGGTTGCTCGGTATTCAAATATGAAAATGTAAAGTGCAGAAAACAATCGCTACCTTATTTCCATTGCTAATATTTTTCATCTTTTCACTTTGGATTAGCAATTAGCGATGCTTGGTAAAAGTTTGTAAAGCTTGGTGGGTCCATGGGAAATGTGAAGGGAGGTTTCTAAAAAAGGTTTTAATAGTGAGGCATTAAAATACAGAGTAAATGATTTTATTTTTTTAAATGATGGACATTTTAAAATTTATAAACTCATGGGTAATAATTTTATTACCAGTAGAATAAAATATGCTCATTGCTAATAAGTTTTTATTTTTCACATCAAACTGGAGATGTGCGATGATGTTCAGTAAGTGTGGGAGTAAACAACAGTGGGGCCAACCCATGTGTGGAAAATAATCAAATGGTAAATGCCTTAGTGAGATAAAGTTTAATCTTTCAGGATAAATCAAGAACTTTTATTTGTTGGGTATTTTACATTGTGAACTCATGGGTGAATGGCTTTTATAGCCATTTTAATTTTTAAAATGCTGAAAATTAAAATAAAGGTGCCCGAGTGAGTGAGTTTTTATTTTCCCAGTAAAATGTGAAGGGTTTTCACGACAATGAAAAGGGCTTTGTATTGTTGGGAAGTGAAAGTGAAAGATGAACATATGAGATGGAGATTTTACAATGAAGGGTTTTTAACAACAAATGGAATATTCTTTCAGCTACAAAGAAGGGAAAATGATGAATAATGATGAGTTTTTAGGTAGAGGAATATTTGTCTGTTGCAGGGCAGTGGAGTAAGGAGCAAGAAAACAGGGGCAAGGATGAAGAGTCTTTAGCAAGCAAGGGCAGTTACAGATCAAGGGAGCTGAAGATGCCATGTGTCTTTCACAGATAGATTCTAGGGCTTCTTCTACTTCTATATATTTCTTCTTCTTCTCTTTTGTACAGGGTTCTAAAATTTTGAATTAGGTGAATAAGGTAGAATAGTGTTGAGTCTGAGTTGTAAAGGGAGTATGTAAATTGTAATAGCTGGGTTTTATGAGCAAATGTTAGCCAATTTGTGCAACATTATATCACTGCTGTAAAGTTATCTCCATATTTGTATGCTTTTGATTATATGAATTCAATATATCAAGGATTGTTTGAGTTTGTCATCACAACCTTCTTGTGATTGTGTTATTTGGCCATGGTTCTCTTTCAAGTAAAGAGTTAAATTACTTTGATCAGATAATTTTAATCTTGAGTGCAAAAATGGGATTTGTAAGTAGAAATATATGACAAATATGCATGGGTTTGTTAATGTAAGGCATTAACATCTTTTAAATCCATTGGTTGAACTTAATTTACTGATAGGATCTCTGTTGCAGTTTTATATTTGACTCCATGGCCCATGATTAGGCACTGATTTATCAAAAAGCCTAAGACAAAATCAGAAACAAATCAAATCATTTAAATCTCTGTTACTTTGGTCCTTTTTCTTGTTGTTTAAGTTATTTATGTTCCTTGTATCTTCATGGTGTTTGAAAGAGTATAGAGGCCGAATCTGAGAGAACTTTATCTGTTAACCCTCTATGTGTTTGAGATGAAGATATCTAAATTATTTATTCTCAGTAATGTTCAATGCAAGTGGGATTATGCTTGAACCTGGTATATATAAATACCCATCATTCATATACCTGAGAACTATCCACTTTCATAGGTCTATAGTTTGTTGTTTGGCATAAGTTTGTTATGCATTCAGGCCTACAATTAGGAGCACCCTCCTGAGTCTTGTGGAGCTCAAAGTGTAGAAGGCTTTCATAGCCTTGTTCTTTGGCTTTTCTTGTATTCAACCTATTGATAGTGCAGATTCCTTGTCCTAAATCTATAATCCCCTGGTTTAGGCATTATCTTTCTCCTTAGGGTTGAAGGTTGCAATAAAAATAACCAACAGACCCCTCCCTTGAGGATGGGGATATCCCTAACTCCTGTCTTAGCCCTAGTGAATTTTTTTCCAGACTTGCTGAGTCGGATATTGTTAACAACTAGGCCCCTCCAATAGCTCTTGCTTCTATGCTCCCTAACCAAAGCCCTTACTCTTCACCCTTTGATAAGCCCCTATCTTGAACCCTAACCTTCCACCTATTGCTCATCAACCATTTAAGGGCCTTATTCTTTCTCTAGGGGTAAGCCCTAGTACTACCAAGTTGGATGAGGAATGGTCATCCCCTAAAAAGAAAACCATAAATAAGAAAATTGATGTGGGTATGGATTTGAAAGCAGACAACCCCTCTCAACGTTAAATAAGACAAAAGGAAATAACCAGAGAAATTTCTTGTGGAAGGCAGAAGACCTTGCATTCAACCACTAAAACCCATGAATGAAGTTCCTCTCTTGGAATATGAGAGGCTTAAATAGCCCTGAAAAACAACACTCTCTCAAGACCTATATTCTTGAGAATAAGATTGAAATTCTTTTAATTCAAGAGGTTAAAATGAATCAAGATATTTTCCAAAATGTGGCAAATCATATCTAGCCTGGGGAAAACTTCTTCATTAGTGAAGCGATTGGTTCCTTAGGAGGGATTGCAACTATGTGGAATCCGTTGGTGGCTTCTAGATCCTTGGTGTCGCTCTCTGTCAGCATTTTGGTTGTTAAATTTTGCAACTCTTCTTGTTCTTGGATCCTTATTAACCTATACGCCCCAAACATCTGCAATGCTCATTGGGTTGTTTGGGAGGATTTAGCCCAACAAATAATTGCTAATAGAAATAACCTTTGGTTGGTGGCAGGTGACTTCAATACCCCCCTTTTTCCTTCTAAAAAACTAGGAGGATTAAATAACTACACTAACAACATGATAAATCTAGAAGATTTAATCAATACAACTAGCCTTTTGGATATTGAGTTGTAAGGACAGTCCTTTACCTGGACAAACCTTAGAAAAGGAAAAATATTATTCAAGTTAAGCTTGACCATTTCTTGGTCTCCTCTAATTGCGATATGGGTTGTAACTTAAATTTGGTGGCTCTTCCTCAAACTATCTCTAACCATAATCCACTTCTACTATCTTGGCTTGACAACCCCTATAAGGGACCCATTCCCTTTTTCTATGAAACAATATGGACCACGCATCCTAACTTTAGAAATCATATTCTAAATTGGTGGAACATCCTCTTCTAGGGCACGATGATGTATAGAGTCTCCCAAAATCTAAACCTAATTAAAGAAAAGTGAAGGGATGGAACAAACTATCTTTTGGAAATATCCCGAATAAAAGGAGCTACCTGCTAAACTCATAAATTTAAAAAATCAAATGGCCATGGGAGATTTCTCTGCTGACTCCCACCTCACTAAAGATTTTTTTTGAAAGGATTTGTTTGAAAATTTGAGGAGAGATGAAATCTTATGAAACCAAAAATCAAGGATTCAATGGTTGAAAGAAGGGGACAAGAACTCCACTTTTTTCCACAAATTTATAATTATTCATAGAAAAAGGAACACTATATCTTTCCTCACAAATGAGCATGGTGAAAATATTACTGATGATACCCTGATTGGAAAAATAGCCTTAAACTACTTCTATAGAGTGTCTGTTGTTCAATTTGTTCCTTGTGACACAAAGTTGGTGTATCAACTATTAGACTGCTTACTAACTACATTGTCTCCTGATGACAATTCACACATAATAACCTCCATTTATGACGAGGAAGTTAGGCTTGTTGCCTTCTCTATGGATGCTTATAAATCCCTGGGTCTTGATGGTTTCCCTCTGGTTTTCTTTTAGGAATTCTGGGATATTATTGGCCTTGATATTATTAGGGAAACTAAGGATTTTTTCGTATTGGTAAAATTCTTAAAAAAATCAATAACTCCTTTATAGCCCTTATCCCTAAAGCTTAGAACCCTATTGACATGACAAATTTAAAACCTATCAGCTTATGCAATATAGTGTATAAGATCTTCTCCAAAGTTCTGGTCAATAGGATTAAACCTGTGTTGGACAAGTTGATTAATGTGAATCAAAAGAGGTTTATCTTAGGGTGCCAAATTCTAGATGCAACCATCTCAACCCACAAGATTATGCATTATATGGAAAGGAGCCTCCTCCTAGGTATGACTCTCAAACTTGACATATCTAAGGCTTATGATAGAGTGGACTAGAGTTTCATGTTTAAAGTTCTTAGAAAAGTGGGATTTCATGAGAAAGTAATCAATTTATTAGGGAATGTGTTACTACTGTGAAATATTATATCTTGGTTAATGGTAGTCCAAGGGGATTCTTTAGGACTAATAGGGGCATTCTCCAAGGGGACCCCTTATCCCTCTACTTGTTCATATTGGTTGTGAAGGTTTTAGGTAGGCACATCCTAAACCTCATGGAGAATGGTGATCTAAGAGGAGTGTGAGAAACTTCTTCTCTCCCCCTTCTTCTCTACAATAATTTATTGATGACACCATCCTTTTTGGTGCTACCTCTATGATTGAAGCTAGATTGTAGAAAATGTTCTTATCTAACTATGTTACAGCCTCTGCTCAAAGTATTAACTATGAAAAAAGTAAGATTTATTTCTTCAACTCCAATGAGGTACTTAGGAGGAAAATTTAGAACATTTTAGGTTGTCAATGTGCTAACCTCCTAGGTATTTATCTCAGTCTCCCCATTATTATTAAAGAGGTCCCCCCCTCCTTTTGGAAATCTATTTTGGAACACATGTAGAAAATACTGGCAGGTTGGAAAGGGAAAATTCTGAGTAATGTTGGTAAGTTGCAACTTCTTGCTACATCCCTTCAGGGAATCCATGTTTACTTTCTCTCTTTAAAACTCTGACCTATATTATAGATAAGTTAGAAAAAATTCAAAGGAATTTCTTATGGTTGGGCACTGAGGAAAAGAAAAAATGGCCTTGGTCAGTTGGGATAAAGTTTGCCTCTCTAAGGTGTATGGTGGTTTGGGCATTAGGAAAATCACCCATCTAAACAAATCTCTAATGGCTAAGGTGGGTTGGGACCTTATTCAACACAAGAAGGATTGGTGAAAAATTGTAAGTGCTAAATACCTTAATCACTCAAGATTCCATAGTGTGCTTTCTAAATTGGGCTTCTTTGGAGGCTCAAAGATTTGGATTAATATCCTTAAAACCCGTGGTTTATTACTGATGGGCCTAAAGTGGAATGTGAAGAATGAAAATCTTATTCATTTTTGGGATGATTGCTAGTTGTTTAACCAACCTCTTAGAGAACACCCTTCCTTTAAAAACCTTGTAATCCATGCTTTAAGCACCTTTGGCCCTCTGGTTTCTAATTACCTTCTATGTGGTTCATGGAAACCTATTCAAAATTACTGTCGAATTCATGATCATCTTCATTAAAGTGTTCTTCTTCTCCAAAATGATATTTGTAGAATCAGAATACCCATCTTTCCTAAGGAATACCACTTCTTTTGGGCCAAATTTCCTAAGGGTAACTTTTCTATCAAATTGACTTACAATCTGCTATTAAAGAAGGGCAATTGTGTTGATTGGACAAAGGTTTGGAACAACAAGCTTATACCTAAAATCAATTTTTTGCTAGACTGTTATACACAAAAAAATCCTAACTCAGGACATTCTCATCAAGTGTGGCTTCCAATTACCTAATAGATATGTTCTTTGTAATATGGATGAATAAAAAATCCTCCACATCCTAACACATTACCCATTTCCCCAGAAAACTTGGGGATTTATGCTACAAAAACTCTAAATCTATTGGCCCATGAACAAGAATCTAGGTGACCTTTTGGAGGAATGGGTTAGGCCTTTTCATCACCCCCTTATCAAAGAGTTATGGAAGAAGATACCTCCTCACCTCTGTTGGAACCTCTGGAAGGAAAGAAATAACCAGATTTTTAGAGATATGAAAAGGAATCCTGAGGAAGTCTATTCGGCTTTCTAAAAACTTATTTTATTTGCCATTAAAGATATATGGATTCCCTCCTCTCCCTTTGGAATCTAAAATTGCTACTCAATGGGGATTGCCTAATTCTTTCTATAGGGTTGACATGACAAAAAGGATGGCAAGATTACACACCAAATGGACTCCCCCCTTTTTGGGCTATAGGTGAACAAAGGATCCCTTCAAAAAATTGGATATACTCTATTGATTTATGTTGAGTGAAAAGTGTCAATTTAATGTATTTGTGTATAATGCATGAAAATTGGATGTGCTCTATTGACTTTTTCGCCTTTTTATTTTTCCTATTTGGGAACCCATAAATTTTATAATTTCAAGAGTTTACAGCTTGTTATAGTTTGATAATTTTTTGCACTTAATGATCTTAATAGATTTCACCAAAATAGTGTAGCCCATAATGATTCAGGTGGTCGAAGTGCAAAAAAGGACCTTTCCTAGTGTTCACCTACCTATCTAGACATGTTGGAACTACCTATTCAGCTCCACGACACACAAAATGAAAACTATGCTTGCTTGCATATTTTTACTTAATGAAACTATTTTTTTTTACAACATTTTAAAAATTGTCACCACAGTCAAATGGATTGAATATTTAAAAAATTGGGAGAGTTTATTGTGAAGGGATCCTTTGTCACCTATATGTTAAGAACCCCCTTGAGGGCTATTGTAGTAAGTTATGTTGGTGGTCTTGGTATCGACACTAATAATTGGGTAGAAAGTATGGCTCTCTTGTGGAGCCTTAGGATTTCCCATGCCATTGGAATCAAGAATCTCTTCATTGAGGGGGATTCTAAACTTTTTATTGATGTAGTGAAAGGTACTACTCAACTGGGTTGGGTGCTTGAGGATACTATTAATGATATTTATAATTTCCTTCTTAGTCTGGAAAACTTTGAGATTAAGCATATTTATCGTGAGGGAAACAAGGTTCTCAATGCTATGACTTGTCTGGGGATGGATCAAAAGCCTCTTCAATGTTGGTGCAAGGTTTCTTGTCTCCCCGAAAATGTTAAAGAGCTCCTTACTTTGGAGTGGAATTGTGTTACCTATGCTAATGAAAATTAAAGGTGTGTATGATTGGAACAATAACCTCGGTTCTATGCTTATGATGGAGGTTTATAAGTTGAAATGGGAAAATTCAAAGTTTGTCTCGTTGGAGGCTAATTATGGGAAAATTATGTCTCTTTTTTGTTGCTTGATGATGTGGATGTTGATCCTGCATAAGGTTATGGAGACTAGTTATAAAAGGGGCCAAAAAATTGTGTGGTGGCTTAACTTGTTGATGTGGCTTCCTAATGGTTGGGCTGACCATATGAAGGTGGCAAAAATTTACCCTACTTATGATAATGATGGTAATTATACTTTTTGGAGGTTGGATACTTGACTCTCTATCATCTATTGTCACACCCAGAAAGATTTGTGCTTAATTATGACTAATATAGCTGACATAATTAAAACCCACATTAATGCTTATCACGACGCTCCATCATTGGATTTCCACCATTTTGCAAGGCTTGTGTATGTGGCCCGCATAATGGAATAATTGATCTTGAAGTCTTTTCAAATATGTGATATGACTTGCAGGTACATCCTAGTTGGCAATACACTCCAAAGGGATACTCTTGGTGGTGTTCCTAAGGCTTTTTTCCTTCCGCAAGACACTTGCATTTGGTCTGTGAAATTGTGGAAAGCGTTATGGTGGATTTTCCTAGAGATGAAAAGACTTATACGATCATCCACCTTACTTGGATTAATTTATGGTTAAGTTTGAATTGTAAGGAAGCTAAGGTAGCATAACAACTTCCTACACTAATCTTGAGAGGAGAATAATGCAAAAATTTATAGATCTTTAACAATTAAAGAAACTTAAAAAGAATAGAAATAAATATCATGCATACCATGACACAATGATTTATGTGGGGAAAACCCAAGAGAAAAACCTCGCACTCCAAAAGCTACCCAATATATTATTTAGAAATTATAAAGATTACAATATACTTGCAGAGCAAGCTTCTCATAGGAGTATCACCACCAGAGATCAAGAGACAACACGACCACTATCAAACTCTTAGAAAACATCACACTACCATAGTCGTAATACAACGCCCTCACAAAACAGGGTTACATTCTAGGGCAAGACAGGCCAACAAAATATCTATCATTAGATCTAAAACCTAATAACAAACTATCCAGATTTACAATATATCATTATTTAATTTATGTCAACCATTTAGGAGTTTTTGTTAATAGGCTCACACTTCGCTTTGTGCTACCAATGTTTACACCTATCAATGTAACTAGGGAATATATATATATACATTCTATCAACAATAAATCTTATATAATTGCAAGGTTGAGACACATTTTCCCAACATGCATGTGATTACAATTGCGAGCATATGACAAACCTTTCTTGGTAGCCGACAAACCTTTCTTGGTAGCACTAACTATGTGAGTCATTATTGGATCTTGATTCAAAGGATGATTTATAATAATTATTTTTATTTATGGATGGGGTTGTATAGTCATTACCATTCTGGCATGAGTTTTTATACCTCACTCTCTCGTAATTATACCTATTGCTTGGTTTCTTGGCTTCTGTGTAAACTCTTGCAAAAAACTGCTATCAGTTTACAAATTCTACTGGTTTGTCATTAGGGTGAGCATTTGAGAAGACCTATTATCACCTTGTTGACTCTACTACTTGACCTGAGAAGAATGGGAGGTGATAGAGACTGCATTAATCCTAGTTCTTGTGATGAATTCTCTTCTTATGCCACAACTTGGCATATTTGTTGTGAAGGAGGTATTGCTCCATTCTTGCAATGTCTTAAGGGGAACGACAAGAGTCTTTTTATCCAGTTTGCCCATTATTGGGACTCATGAAAAGTTAAAGTTAGTAGAATTGAGTTTGAAGTGGATGAGGAAGTTATTGCACGGGCGATTGGGATGAGTACCAAAGGGAAGAAGTGGAAGAAGCACAAGAAAACCCTAGACAATGATAATTTATCTATCTTCTTTAAGAATGGTGAAAAGTATATCAAGCTTCAAGGTGGATTCAATAGAGAAAAACTTCCTTCGCCTTGGGACAAGGTATGCCTTTTGCTTATGAAGTTTTTCACTCTTGAAGGTAGATTCAAGTGCTACTATTTTTATCATTTCTCGTTGCTAAATCATTTTCACCACATATATGTTGTTAAGTTTTCCCTTTTACTTGTTAACCTCTTTGGAAAGTTCAATTAAAGATGTCCTTGTGTTGAACCAACAATGCCCTAAAAAATCCCCCATTCTCATTCATCAAGGTCTTATAATGGGACTATACCAATTTTGTTTGGCCTTATGTCCACCTAAGCAAATTAAAGTCATCTTAATTGAGGAAACCCTTGATTCCCCCATGTTGTTACCACTTTGACCTCTCATTGGAAACTGAAAAGTAAAAAGAAGAAACCCTCTGTTGGTGAGCATTCTCCCCCTTTTCTTAAGATCCTAAGTGAATCCTTAATTACTTTTTCTTAGCCCACCACCCCCTCCAACCCTTTGGAGGAGAACCTTCCACCTATGACACATAGTTTTGAACAATCCCAAGCTTCTCAAGGTCTTGGTGACCTTAAAAATTGCCCACCTCCCTTTGTTTTAAGCAAATGTGGCCTAATGGAGTCTCAGAAAACCCCCTTCACCAAAAAAAGTTTATACTAAGACTGTCTTGGTTGAGGGTGACTTTATTGTTGTGGTCAATGTGGAGAATCACAAGGCTGAGGAGGGGGGACTGGCTCTTTGTTGAGAAGATCCAATCATCTAGTGGGCCATCTCAAGAATGTTGGGAAGAGAGGGATTGTTAATAATATTAAGCATGTGACTATTTCTATTGATGATGCAGATGATGGGTCTTATTCTAAATATTTGTACAACACTACCGTGAGACAACCCAGTTGCACTATTAATACTAATAATGCCAGTATGGACTCTTTGGAGGTGACTCACAGTTTCCCTCAATGTGCTACTACCGCGAGCCAACCCAATTGCACTATTAATACTGATAATGCCAGTATGGACTCTTTGGAGGTGACTCACAGTTGCCCTCAATGTGCTTATTGAACTTAAAGGGAAAGTGTTGGAAATTAAGAAGAAGATGGTTAATCTTTCAAAGTTCAGCTCCAAGGTCATGCATAGATCTACAACTACTATTTTCTTGCTATAGGAAAAAGAATTGAAGAAGACTGATAACAAGGATAATAGCCACAAGGAACTGTTTAATTTCCTCATGGAGGTTGTGGCTAGCTCTTTGGTTAGGTTGTTTTGTTGGTGTTTTCTGTTAGTTGCTTTTCTTTATTTTTGATGAATTGTTAAAGCACAATATTTATGCAGTGATGGTGTTTGGACTTGGTTTGTAGTCTTCAAGCTTTTTGTAATGGGCCAACACCCTTGGTTTGCTGCTTTATATATCAAAAACAAGATAAGAAGTTGGATTATAATGAGGATTAAAAAGGGGTAATATTTTATCTTATAGTTAGAATAATGACACCTAAAATAAGTGTTAGGAAAGTTAAGATAAATAACATGTTGGGTGTGTCTCATTTGTCTAATTTGAATACCAATAGTTCCCTTCAAATATTAAGAATGATCAATTTTAACATAGTGGCATTTTTATGAACAAGTCAAGAAAAAATTATCTTGCTCAACATAAATAGCATTGGCTAGTAAGCCCACTATTTTGGTCAAGAAATTATATCATGACAAAGACAATCCAAGAAAATGAATACATATAGGGACAAAGATTTCTCCTTTAAGACTATAAATCTTTGGTCTAAGGTGTGAAAAAGTAGACACATGAAAAAATAGGGGTCCTGTTTGAGGATGGCCTTTGCATGGATAGCTTTAGCAAACTAGAAAAGAAAACACCCTTCATGAGATTTTAGACAAAATTAAGGAATAGTCGATGAAAGACCCAAGCCTTGACCACCCATTCTTTAAGCATGTTTTCAAAGGGATCCTCCTAAAAATAACAAGTATTAAGGTAAAAATTTTAAGCCATCAAAAAACATTATCAAATTATAGAATGAGAAGAACCAAATTTGGAGTTGTTTCAAAAATCATGTACCTCCTAAAAGACCTTGGGAATAAAATTCTTGGGTTACTTTGGTAGTCGAGTCATCCTAATGCATTGTCAAATCTTCAACACTAAAATTAAATACTAGAGTAACGAAGTCTTAGGCCATGTAAAAAATATTAAAACTCCCACACGTGGCAAGTGGAAAGACACCAATGGATTCAAAAAATAATGCAATATATTGCTCATAAAATTAGTATTTCAAATACTTTTCAAAACTTAGATATGTAATAATTCAAATAAAAAGAATCTTGATACTTAAAATTTGATTTTCATTTGAACCGACCCTTATAATATTTTAAATAAAGAAGATTCATAAATCTCTACTCTTAAATATTTTTTAAAATCCTTTTTAAAATTTACAAATTTTAGATACTTAAAGTGCAAGAATTTAAGTCCTCCCCCCATTATATTAACTTAAAATATATTTAATCTTGTATAACATCCTTAACAACCATAATCAATGATGACATTGCAAAAATTTATAACTTCATAAATTATAATTTTATTTATATAATCCCTGGGCCATCAAAAAGAGATATAGTATCAATTATAAACAAAAAAAGCCACTAATAAGACAACCACATATATGATTAAAAACTAATAAAAATATCCCTTTAAGAGAGAAATATCAACCCATAACTATAGGTGACCTTTCAATACTATTCACAAGTCCAACACCTTCTTCCACTCCTACCACTTACAATGGAAACTTAACAAATCAATAAGTCATACTTATTGGTTATATTTCCATATGAGGAGAGTAAAATGAACACCCAATGTTGTATAATTAAACAAAATCAAGTCTTCCAATCCTTGGAAACCCACAACAAATGAATAAAGCCTTTCAACCTAGGTTGACAAGGCTCGAAACCACCTCTCTAGCTCCCAAAAGGAATTCATTGAAGCCAAACCTCTAAATTCTACCCTACAACTAGCATAGGTCCAATGGGGCTAATATTTGCATGTTTTAATGTCATTTCCAACCCACCCCCACAATCCTCCATCACATAGTTGATTAACTAATCCTTGACAACCTCCTTGTCACTAGTGAAATTTAAAAGGTTTGATACAAACACAAATTCCACTTTAAAATTCACTTGATTGCACATCTCCACTTTTAAGTACCATGTACCCATAATCTCCTTGATAACTCACCCAATTGAACTATTCTGAATGAAGAAGATGATACCCAACATAAAGTATGTGACGAGCCTTCAAAATTCCATTTCCCTTTATATTGCACAGGAAAAAACGTAGCTCCATGTGATTGTCTTAACTCAAAAACCTGATCCATAAATCACATTTGATGATAAACAAGAGTGATGATAAATAAATATGCATGTCTGCTAAAATGGTTGAAATGATGTGGCCTATCACATGTAGAAAGTTGAGATAACAAGGATAATTTGCCACCAACATGTGCCTACACACCTAATTCCTTTTTAACTTATCAAAGAACTGATTACAATGAAGGTGCTCAATAAAGAAGGAAGGCCTTAGCCTAGAGGCTCATGTATGAGATCTTGGGAAGGCTTTTGCATTAATTCACAATGTTATTAAATAATATATGGCTCCTACGAATCCATTTCAAAGCTGACAAGGACACTCACCACCTTATTTACCTTTCAAAAATAATGATTACATGAATAATTTTCAATCATCTAAAAATGACCAAGTCAATCTAGGATATTCTCCATCTTCTAATTGAGTGAACACCAATTTTAGATGACATTGATAATGACCATGTAATTGACCTCAATACAATATTATGAAATCCCATAATAGATGAAACCTAAGAACAAGAGAGTGTGCATACAATTCATTATTTGTCCCTATCGACAACTTCTTAGAGGCTACTCTAGTAAAAGAGCTTGAGCAATATCAAATTAAATAGATTGCAATTGAAGCTCCAAAATTTCCTTTAACGACCCTTAAAATTGATTTTGAAGAAAAGAAAAACCATCACATCTCAACCCTTTCACAAAATTAAATTTACAAAACAATAATAATACTAAACTTTTAATTTTTTTTTTTTAATTCAAATTGTAGATCAACTATACAAACTCATTAAATCCATAAAAAGATAAAACCACACATTATCCCCACATATGGTGAACATAGCCCCCACGCATTAAAATCCTTTAAAAAGCTAAATATCTATAGAAAGCTGGAGCTTGCACTCCCGATTCCTTATAATTATAAGCTATTCCTCGGGTCCTTATATCTCTGTCCCTTAAACCTTCACCACTAAGACCGTTCCGAAAATAAAGTCAAAGGAAAGAAAATAGATGAAGTAATAATGCTTTTAGTCCTCAACCCTCAAAAAAAAATTCAATAGACGGAGGATGTAATGGCTATGGATCTCCCGCACTCTACAAAGAGAGTTCAATAGGTGGAGGAAGTTATTGGCAATGGATCTTCTCGGCACAAAAGTTTACTGAAGAGTTCGTCGGAGTCTGTGAAAACGGAAATAGTTATAAGGGTTTCTTCACTAACACAATTTTATTTAAGGGAATAATAATAGATCCTCTTCTCTCTCTGTACGCCCCATTGCACGTCACGAGTTCGAGCCCGGCCCAAGCAGAAGAAGACGCATTCGGAAGACACAAAATATAATCGCTTGCCAGATGTTGCTCAGCTTAAACCCCGCAAGAATCTAGTTTAATTTCTGTCACCGCGAAGATCGCAAACGAGTCGAAGATCATTAGGTCTTCCAATCCCCTTCAGCTCAATTTTGCTATTGCATGACATGCATTTATTTGCTCCTTTCAATTGTTTTAATTGGATTATGTATTTTGCATTAAATATGTTTATGCATGCTACTGAAAGCGCCGAGGCGAAAGCTTGTTTTGGATTCGTAGTTGAAATGGCTGGTGTAGAATAGTTCGAAGTGGAACCCTAAGCAAAATTTATGGTTAGGAATAATGCTTCGTAGGATGGATTCAAGTATGAAAGGAGATCGGAGGGTTGTGTAGGGTTTAAATTATAATATGTAAAATTTGCCCGAAATTTTCTCGAGTTATTTATGGAGGATTTTCTTTTCTTACGTATGCGGTACAAAAATTTCTTTAGATAACGTCATTGGATTCAACAACAGTTCGAAGTTTCAACCATTGCAAAGGTTTTCATCAATTTACGGAATATCTAGCGGTAGTGTGAGCTTTTGGCACAAGACGATTTGCGATACGTGCAAATAAACATGAATATATAAGGAAATCAGCTTTATAGATTCAGTTTAATTGGACCTAAGAAACTTTCACGCAGGACTCAAAAAGCATACTAGAAAAACTTTAAGCTCCCTGGTAACCTAAACAAATTAAGTAGGAAAATGCTCTATAGTTTTCAAGAGCGAGTTTCTAGCCATAATTTATTGGATAGAAAGGGACATTATTGTGGTCCTAGGCTTTTTCATTCTGATTGTGCATCCATAATAGTCTAGTGATTCGGTATACAAGTTTTTGTTAGTTTTTTCTGTGATAAGTTCGGATGCAGTCTGGTACCAGTGAACACTAATTATATGTTTGTAACCATCCCGTTGATATGTAAGAAAAATAACTGGCTTTTTAATCATGCAATTGATATTAAAGAAATATAACTTTTTAAATTTTCTTGTGCTGCTTATATCTCATATTTTTTGGGAGGAACTCAAGTCCTCTCTGAGATTCTGGGACGTGACCTTGATATTTTAGCTGTTAGATTGTTGATTTCATGAGATTTAGCATTTGACAAGGGAATGTTAAATGGATTATTGATATGCAATTACGAATGGTGCAAACATTCAATATTTGTATGAGAATTAATCAACATTTGGTGCTAGAGTAGTCCAAATTTTACAGAGATGCATGGTTAGAAGGTTTCATGAAATTGAGATCTGCTAATGAACATGATGAAATCCAAAGCACGACAGCAATTGTATAGTTGGATAATAGATAAACATGGAGTGTGAAAGTTTGTCACAGGTTGCGTATATTGATATGTTTTCACATAAGTTCATTTATTTGTTAACATTCTAGCAGCTTCTAGGCCTTTTGGACCAAGATAAATTCAGTCTTTGGTCGGGGGAGCTCAATTCTACTGTGAAATCAGAAAACAATAAAATTGACTTCCAGACTCAGGGAAATGTCTAGAAGCATTTAGAAGACCATTGACAGTTGGAAAGCCTGTGTGCAATTATTTTGCATATCATTATTGCTATAAATTAAGGAAAATGACCACCTCAGATCTAGAAATATTGCATGGTACCTACTAACTTGTCTGGAACACTCAGGATTTATAATGAATCCAAATGATTGTTCACCCTGTCCTTTTCCTGGATATCCAAAGCTTTGAGCTACATACTAGTGTGAGTTCATAAAGCAAGCAAGGAAAAAGTGATAACAAGATGGTGGAATCATATTTTAAGCAATGAGGCCATGGGTATACATACAATTTTTCTGAATACATAGCCTTCACAATTTGCATAAACGACAATTCTAGTAAATACCTAGACTATACCACTAATACTTTTTGGAGAAGCTAAATCAATAAGATAAACTTGAGTGTCAATATTTAAGGGTACGTGGTACTTACATGCATCCTTCTTATTATCATTTCTCAAATTTCCACGAGTGTGAAAGATGGCATTTTATTAAGGACTTGCGTGAAACTATTGCTTTAGAACCAGAATATGTTTCTTTTAAAGGTACTTTTTGAAATCTAAATTAGAACTGGAAAAAGGATATAAAATCTTCATGGCTGCTTTAGCATTCCTGTCTAACATATCTCCAACATTGAACCAAGATAAAATAGCAGGCTCTTCAGAAAACCCAAGTAGCCCATAAAGGGATAGTACTTATCCCTATGAAACCTAAGCAACAAAAGAGCTTATAAACATCATAATTAACTAAAGTTTCAACAGCCTCATGACTGCAACTGTATAAAAGAATGCACAACAAAAAACTGACATTCCAAGTTTTATACTGGAGAATACATTGAATTTCAGGGCCATCTAATTGGCCTTTCCTGCAACTGACCATCATTAGCATAAAACAAAAACAGGAAGATAAAGCAATATTCATGTCTGCCGAGTGTGCCATGAAGCCTTTGTTTCCACCTTGCTGCTTGATATCAGTCAGAGATTTTTCACCAGCACCTACCACAAACCAAGGGATTTTGTCCTACACTTGAGCTTCTATAAAAGGGTTAGTGACCAATCTGAGGTGCAGATTTTAGAGTCTCCCAAGCACGAGGGCCTTTGCTCCTAACATCATACAAACACTTGAAAAGTTGCTCAATAGTTATAGCCACACCTTGTTTAGTATCTCTAAAGTCTAGAACCTCTTTTAGGGAATTAGGTCTTGCGAAACAGTATCAACCCTTTCTTTTGCGGGCTGACCATTATCTCTCAGCATGGCCTGTTGCTTCAGTACCAATTATTTCAGATCCTATACCTCTTTAAGAACAAGAATCTCTGGGCTAGGGCATGGGCATTAGGTATTTTATTTATGGGGAGAGGCAATAGAAGGGCATCCAACTCTAGAAGATGAATGTTTGAACATAGGAGAAGTGAGGTGATCTTTAATGGTGGCTAAGCAATCAACCAAATGTTTGATTTCATCTGTAATAGACTCCCAAACATCGAACCAATTTGCCTTGAGAGAGGTGGTGATCCATTCTTGATTAAATTGTGTGATAGTCATGATGTTTATAACCATTAAATGCTTAGAACAAGTATCTTGAGGATAATAAGGAAATAGAGTTGGAGCCAATGGGCATTCATGGCTGCATAACTTTCAAAATCATTTTCTAGGCTGAGTTTCAAAATTCTCCAAAACTGTACTCATGGTGAGCAAGATCAGGTGATGGCATTTTGCTTACCATTTGGTTAGCGGACAGCCAGGGTCAGCATGAGGCATCTTAGGAGGGTTAAAGTTCTTAAAAACTTAAGGCTCAGGGTTTGTTGGGGGCTAAGATCCACCTTTTTCTGAGCATTTAAGAGGGAGGGTAGAATTTGTACTAGCCATTAATAACTCAGGGAAAACAAGACAGAAGGATTGGCAGAAAATAACAAAGCAAACACTATGAAGTATCCCCAACAATGAGAGATACTGAGCATGGAGCTGCAAGAACCAACTTGATACCAAAGGCCAGGGGGAGGGAGGCCTTAATTTGTGGTCTGTAAGAAGATGAATGGCAGAGTCCATGCTTATACTAGTAGTTACTGTTTAACCCCCGACAAGCCTAGGAGAGTGATGCAATCGATTAAACAACTGAAAAGACAATGGTGGACACTGGATGGAATCTCAAAGCTCATTCATAAATGAGCCAAAGGCAGACATAGAAAGTGAGCTTGCATACGCACCAAAGGCATACATAGGAAGTGGGCTTGCACACAAACTAAAGGCAGACTGAAACCAAGGGATAGAATGTAATGAAGGTAAAGGAAGTGCCACTTCCACTCGTAATTCCCATCATGCTGATATCTGACACATATGAGATACTATGTTGGATCATAAATGATATGACCTAGGTAAATTCAATGCCCACTGCCAAAAAAAGAGGTCTCAACAAACTCATTTGTATCTCACTATGTTATTGCTGTTGTATGTTTATTTTTGTACAAACATGATGTATTTTAAAGGTTTATTTTGCTCTCCGTTTACAATAAAATTTGTCAATTGGATTTCCTTTGCGGTTTCCAAAATAAGGTGCATGGTTGTTTAAAAGGTTAAAACATTTTCCACCCAATATTGTATAATCATGCATGTGGAATTATGGGTGAAAGGGTGCAGCCTTAAGATGTTCTATATCTTTAGGCTTCGAGCTCCCTTTCATTATCAGTTATTGATGAAAAGACCTGGATTAAGCAAAACATGAGGAAGGTCAATGGGTTTTGCCATCCACTCTTGAGATAGCTCAAGAAAGGAAGCCTATTTGGTAAGAGTGTCATCTGCCTTGTTGGCACTTTTAGGAGTAGGACAGGTGTGCTAATCTTCAACTTGACTAAGGAGATTGCAAGTGTCCACAATTACCTTTTATGGTTTTGAATTCTGAAAAGTCACTTGAGCTAATGGCCCAAACAAGGATTTGGGAGTCAGTTTCAACAATCACCTTGGATGTTTTATAGGAGATAACCATTATCAACCCATGCAATATAGAAAGAGCTTATAAGATTGTTTGCGCTGATACCAAGGCCACAACAAAAGTTAAAGATTGGGATGGTTTTTTTGTCACGACAAATTCTTCTTGCTCCTGCTGTTTTTTGGATAAACACTGGAAGTGCCATTAGTATTAAGTTTCACCCAAGAGTTGGTCACGACTTTCGGGTTTCCCATCTTTTTGGAAACAAATTCCACTTAGTAGCCCTATAATTGGGGAGAACTTGGTTATACTCGAAGCTTTTTCCTTGGTTAAGTTCTCCATTTAGCGATGAGTACAAGAGATGTGTCTATTACTAGGAAATTGAGTTGGATATAAAAATGAACAATACATTCTTTGATACCAAAAGAATCAGGCATGCGTGACATGTAGCCTTTTTGTTACCAATATTTGAGTTCAATATGAATGGAAGGGTTGGATTGACTCCGAGGACTTGATTGAGACTTGGAACATTGTCAGGAGTAAATTGTTATATGATCAAATTATTATCTTACCTTTTGATTCCTTGGTTGCTTCCATATATTGGTTCTTTTTTGGATAATAAAATTAACCATATAGTTGTGTTTGATTATGGGGAAAAACAGGTTTTGATGGGACTTGAAACCCATTACAGCCCAGTTTTGAAGGGACCGAAAACCCTATCCAAGCAAAACATGTTGCATCAAAGATAATCCACATACCATCAACAGCCCATCAACATCAGCACCAAGAATAAAACTAGACAACACATGCTGCACAAATGTTTTATAGGGACCTTGAACCCTTTAATCAGTTACAAACCAGGATTTTACTGGGACCTTAAACCCAAAGGTTTTGAAGAGACCTTGAACCCTTAACCAGGTTTTTCAAGGACTTTGACCCCATAATAGCTTTTGAAGGGACCTTGAACCCTTTACAATCAGGTTTTGGTAGGGACCTTAAACCAAAAAACATAGAAAACTGAAAAGCAACAGCCTTCTTGCAGCTCCATCCTTCCCGAACAACCATCCCAAGCTCCACCTCAATAGGAGAGGGCCCCCCTCTATAGGATAGGAAGATATGAGAGCCTGATCCACCGAAGCCACCAATCTCTTGCACATACCAACTCCACCTCAAAAGGAGCCAGCTTCGCCTCAAAAGGAGCAAGCAGAAGAGAAATGCACTTTCCACTGAACCAATAGCAAGCAACTCCACCTCAATAGGAGAGGGCTCTATCTCAATAAGAGCAATCTTCACCTCTAGAGAAGAAAACAACTGTGGAACCCAACAAAAAGAAAACACTACGGTAGGACAAGCACTCACAAAATCCTTAGGCATCAAAAGAGCAGGTAACAAGAAAAAATACATAGTGTTCATTTCAGCCCACAAAAGAAAGAGCACACACTCCTGAGCCTTCAAAATAACTAAATGAAATGGCTTCATCATCCAATAGAAATAAGAATTTTCCCCAAAAGACCTCAACATCTTCATATTCCAAAGGGGAAACCAGAAAATAACCTTAAACAAAGCTTCCTTAGAAATAAGAGAAGCAACAGAAGATGCCCCATAACGGGCCAACACATGCCAAGAAAACTCCATCCCCCACAACAACATAAACGAAGAAACCCAAAAGGGGCACAACAAATCATTATGTAGAGAGATGCTCCTAAAAAGGAGCCGAGCCAAACAGAGGCCAAAAGCATCATAGAAGAAGCAAGCTAGCCACACACAGGAAAAGCTGAAAGCTCCCTCAAGAGGCGCAAAAACCACCAGAAAGACCTTGAAACGCCGCCCCAAAGAGACAAGCCGCTCACCACAGAAAAAGGCTTACTGACAGCTTCCATAGGAATCGGCTGACCTGCCAACACATTCCAGCAAACACCACGCTTCAGCAAAGGACGAGGCCAAAAGGGAGCCATGCCTAGAACAACAAAAATCGAACACCACAAGCCTCTGCAACCATCACAACAGATGCCAAAGCACAGGCCCAACATCAACAAGGAAGGGGAAACAGCTGCTTCCCCCAACACCCACAAGTTCTCTAGAATGAAGGTATCACACAAAAAGACACCCACAATACAAAGAGAAGCCTCAGAAGACTGGAAAACAAACCTTCTGACCTCCACAAACCCAGCCTTGGCAACCAGAACAAAGGAAGCCATTGAAAACACAACTCGGAGTTCCAGAAGAAGCTGAGGAAGAAGATCTACCACCATAGAAGCCAAAGAGATCCCAAGAGCAGTCGGATCCGCATTCGAATCCTCTCCATCGCCTTCACTATCCTCAGAGGAATTCAAAATTCCTCCTCGACACCTCTTCCTGCCCGTTTTCTTCTGTCTACTCTGCTCCATCTTTTAAATTAACCATATAGTTGTTTCTTACTCTTACCGACCAGATTTGTGCTTGGCATTGATTTGTGTGCTTGGAGGGATTTAGCGTATGGCTCTAACTCCTATAAATCATCTATCAAAACATAAAAGTTTAGAAAATATATATTTTCTTTCACACAAAATATAGTTCAGAGACATCACATGTACATGAGCAATACATATTAAATAGGCAAATGATAACATCTATTACTAACATATTAGTAAACCTCATCACTATCAAACACCATTATGTACACATTGAAGCTTTTAGAAAATTTGATTACAGTTTTTTAAAAATTGTCTGAATGTAGGATTATTTGCAACTTGGAGTGCTAGGACCACTACCAAGTATGAAATACACAACAAAATATGGAAAGTTAAGATTTAAATGTTGTTACTACTACTGAGCACAAAGCCAGTGTATCTAATACTATTATAAAACTCGAGGACTATTGTACAAGATCAAAGAGTAAGAGCTCATTTTTTCTTTGGAAGTACTCAACAAATGAAACATAAAAACTTAATCATATTTCCAAAAGAAAAGACAATTTCTTTCACTCCATGACCACATAATAGACATCAATATACAAGTGTACATAAAACATGTAAACATAATTGTGGTAGAATGTGCTCCTTTAATATTAAGGTATTTGTCAATACTTTTGAGACTTATGAGATGCAATTGTGCAACTTTGATTTTAGACCAAATCAACAAACTGAAGACTAACATCAGAGTTGGCATTTGGTGAACAACTTGACAATAGCTTGGCAAAGAGTTGACTTTACCATTCTAACAATGCTCTTACTATTGATAAAACTTGTGAATCATTTAAAAACATTAAAATTCCATCTAGGTGACCTTGGGTGTAATGTCCCCAATTTGTAAGTGCCCTAATTTAGCCCTAAATCTCGGTTTTCAAATGAACAATCTAATTGAAGCCCTGCAAATAGGTTAGAAATCATTTACAACCAAAAATTCGATAAATTGACTATCTTAATTAAGCATCATCAAATTCTCATCAGAAATATGAAATGGATCATAAGGCGTTTTAAATTTTTTTGAGAAGCTCAACCATAGGAGAGCATAGGATAAGGTGACCTCGATAGGGTGTCTCTAGATTCTCTACCCTAGGCCCAAGAGTGGATATACCATCCCTCTTGGCCTCATGTGGCTCGTGCCATCCATATGAGGTGGTGTACCCAGTGAGGTGTCCACATCTCGTTATCCCCTCATCTTGCCATCCATTTCCCTCTCCCTATGATTGGACTTCTTGTGTTGATTCACCATGGTGGAGGGATGAGGTTACAACAGGGTGCCTTGAAAGCCCATCTCTCCTAAGCCCAAGGGGCATACCCTTTGTACCCCCTCGCCCTCATGGGGCTCATCTGATCCCCACCTTGAGGTGGCGTGCCTAGGAGAGTGCCCCATCACTGTACCCCTCTTGCAATCCCTCATCTCCTCAACCATGGCTGAAAACATTCAGGACATATAACTAATAAATTGTGGAAAAAACATTAATTCAGTCATACTTAATATACACTGATATATGTAAACAGTTATAACAGCAATGTATCATTAGTATTTTGAATATCTAATAAACAATCACAATTATTTATACTAAATTATACTGCAACTGCATAAATATAAATTAGATTTCATACCACAAAACTCAGAAAACCAGACTACTGCACATATGCCAAACAATTAATTATTTCTAATTTAGAAGGTACAGATTTCTATTTCCTTTCATACATGTAAGTACAATATAATATCCATACCGCTTAATGTGTATCCATACCCTTTTGGGATTGCCCTAAATCTTGCCCTAGAATCACAAGCTTAATGTAGTTAGGGTTGTAACTTACTGCTTAAATGCTTCAAGATAAATCTTGGTTTGGGTCTTGCAATCATGTTAGATAATATTGGAAATATAATTCATATGATTAGAACATAATAAATGCCTTATCTATTAAGCTATAAAAATACATAATTATTTCAAGACTATCTAAACTACCAATATCCGTAATGCATAGTGGAAGTCTTAAGTATAATAGGATTTGGATGAGAAACATGATAAGTCTGCCTGAAGCTACCCATCTAAGCCCAAGAGCACAAGCGTCTAACCAAGACAGCCCCACCCCTTGGCTCTGAGTGGCAGGAACATTCGAACCAAGACAATTCCACCCTCGGAGTGGCATGCTTAGTGGAGACACTTGTACCTGCTTTTCCTATCCATGCTGTCTTATCCATCCTCCTTATGATTGAGACTCCATCCTAACAATCAGCCATAGTTTGGCTTGATAGGGAGCCTTGAAAGGGGTGCTTGTAAACTACTCAACCCATCTAAGCCCAAGAGCATGAACGTCTAACCAAGACAACCCACCCCTTGGCCCCAAGTGGCAGGAATGTCCGAACCAAGACAATTCCACCCTTGGAGTGGCGTGCTTAGCATGGGAGGCTCGTAAACAGTGTTAGAGTAATCATGCATTAGTTAATAATTGATTAATCTTTAATTAATTATTAGTTTAATTTATTCTCATGCACTTAAGCTAAACTTAGGAGTTCTTTATTTAGTTAACTAAGTGCTTTTCTATGTTAACTGAAGTGAGCAATTATTAGGTTTGCTCCTATATAGCACTCAACCCTCATTGTAATTATCTCTTGAGCTTTCATATCTTTTGATAGTCTCTTGCTTCGGCAGCTTTTTCTTGTTGAGGAATATAGCATATATTGTTTGCAAATCTCTTGCGTGGAAAGTGTATTTGTTTGTTGTTTGATCTTGTGGCTTGTGGTTTTGTGTTTTTCACAATTTTAACAAACAACATCCTCCTAACTTGCCTCCTTCAACCTTACATTTGATTGATCATAGGTAAAAGACATACATATATATAATCTATTATTCATATTTGTCTTAAAGAATCATAATTACTTATAAGACTCAATAATTGCTGCAAGCATCATATATATATATATATATATATACATATATATATCTATTATTGCTAACTAATCTCTAAACTTACGAGTATATATTATTCCCACTCCTTATTTTTCTTATTTCTAATCTGCTTCTTCTTTAAGGATTTCTGCTGTACATTACTTTATTCCCAATCTGCTTCTGTAAATGCAGATTTATTTCTGTATATGATTCGATGATTATAATTTATTAATATGTCTGCTGTTATATCCAGAAATATTCCCTGTATTTATGTCCTTTTTTCCTTCTATGTCTTTTGCAAATGATTTCACTTTTCTTATGTATCCCCATGAAATGATACATCTCTTAGAAGGGAGATAACCTCTTGAAGAGGCATGCCCCTTTGTCTAACTTCATCACTGCCTTGACTAAGTTCTTTTTTAATTTATTAACTAAGCGCTGCTCTTTTGCTGACTTGTATTTTCTCATGATCATGATCGCTGCCTTCTCCTATAGCAAATAAAATCGCTGTCTTGCCATATCTTTAATAGCTGCTGTAATACATATATATTTTCTTGTTTTAATGTATTTTATTTTTATATTAGTGTGATCCAAAACGTTGATGCAAAAAATTTGAACACGATCTAATCCAGAAGCATTTGACAATAATTTTCATGGATTGTGGAAATCTCTTCTCATTAATATTATATTATGATAATTATAACTATAATATTATATTATTTATAATGTTAAATTGCTAATATTTATTTTTATATTTTTAATATGTATTTTGTTATTTATTTAATTTATTTATTTGTCTAGTTTACTGTTGCAGTCTGTGGGGGTATGACATTGGGAACCAAGGACAATTTCTTATGCTGCTCATTGATCATAATTTTATTTATTTCTCCAAAACAAGAAATTTCTTCATTATCAAATCGTAATGTAACATACATTTTTTCTTCAAGCTAATGGAAGACATTGGTATAAGGGAAAAAGCACAATGTGCCCTAGGAAACTTGATTTAATTCAAAAATTCCTAAAAACACAACTATTCATGAGGTGTTTGAGATCTAATGGCGAGAGGCTGTAAGTTAGGGCACGTGTCACTATGACTGAATACATCTTTTGAGTAGTTTTGTTCCAATCTTAGATGTCAAGATTGGACCCTATTTTTGTTGCCTCATTGGTAGAGATAGGTCTTGTCTTCTTTGGATTCATGGATTCTGTCATGGGGACCTATGTTTGAATTATTGGAGGCAGGGTGCCTATATGGCATCATATAATCATGTAGGTGCTGGACACAACTTTCCCCTTCATTTCCATTAACATTCTTCTTATGATATTGACCCGTGATATGAAGTGATTTGGCATGTTTAAATGCTATGTTGGCTTATGTATGTATGGGATTCCTTTTAGAGAAAATATGACATACTTGTCTAATAGAAGGTTCGTCTTTGATCAACAAACCCCCTTAAGCCTCAAAGAATTTGAACAAAGTAGGCAAAAGCTTTGATTCTTGTGGATGTTGTTGCTCCATTTGTGGTTCTGTTCATCTTTTTCCTCTTTTGCTTTCTTCTTTTCCTTTTCATGCTCACTTTCAGCTCAATGATTATGTGAACATGTGAAAGAATTCAGTGCATGCCTATGCAAATCATTCCTTATCTTATCAAAATTAGGTTCATATTTGATATATTCCATCATAGGTTCGCCATTTGGTTCATCTGGTAGACATTGAGGATCACCTGAAAGACCCATGATTTGCATTGGGAACTGCTGTTAGTTGTTTGAGCTGGAGCACTTCAAGACAATTCCTTCCATCATGTTTATTTGTTCCATGAAACATTTAGTGTGTGCGAGATAAAGAAGTAATGGCAAACATTCAGTTTCGGACAATTCTTGAATGAGGCGACAGACACTAGGAAATTCAAGCATCAATACAATCAACTGGAACCAAAGCTACAGCCATTGAGTTATTGGGTTTATAAAAGCTACTTGTCTAATAGTAGGTTTGAGTTATATCAATGCAAAGCAAATAGGGCTTCTGATATCAATGTATAACTCTGTGCAAGCCGAGTGGAAGGCTCAGAATGATAGATATACTGTGCCTTCAATTCAAGTGCAGCCCCCAAGTCCAATCTGCATTTACTTATTCAAACATTTATAAAACATGTATTAAGACAGCAATGACAGCAGACAGAAAATGAATGCCATCTCACCAACCAATGATGATACAAAAACAAGAAATTGCTTTATGTGCTTGCTTGCAAACGAGTATAAATTTGTTGTTTTTGTATTACTTCTAAGTAGATTCTTTATTTATTATCTTACTGTACTGTGTAGGTGTTGTTATATGTATCATATTGAGCTCACTTATCATACTGATACCAATCATACTAATAGGGTTTGCTAAGCAATAGGTCACAATAGTCCATGGTGATGACATTATAGGCGACCTTATCAACAAGCTTGGGACCAAAATCAAAAGACAATGCGTGTGTGCATGATCAATGAAGATAAGCTACTATCCTTCCGTCCAAGAGCATACAAATGAGGATGAGGGTCCAATAAACAAGTTCAATTTGTTTACAATGGATCTTGCAATTGAATTATTTTGCGATTCATTGAGGATGATACAATCAACTAAGAAGTCATGTCTAAGGTGAGCAGCAATGAGAAACAAATTGTCATGGTGCTTTGGAGTGGTGTGATGGTGCATTAGGGTGACTTTGTTGAGTCAAGTTTTCAACTCATCATAGGTCTTATCATCACTAGAAGTTTCAATGGGAAAGATTTTTTTGTTTCTTCATTAGGAGACTATACAATCAAGGTCATCTTCTTCATTTCATGTCCCCTCTTTTAGATTTGTAATACTAAACACAAAATTTGTCATGTTTCTTGGCATTAGGAGAATGAGTACATTGGTAAGATGTAGAAGAGAAAGATTGTTGAAGCATGTTGTTGTGGAGTTTTAGAAGTGATCACTTTGTATTTGTTGGAAGAAAATGAAGGTCAAGAGACCTAAATTGGGCAACAAGTTTCTCTTTTGCTAGTTTTTCTTGATTAAATGCAACATCAAGTGTCTTGATATGGGCATATTTCAACTCTTGAAATAGGTGTTCTTGTGAACCACTCTTGAATTTAAGAATATGATCTAGTGCTTCATTTGCCACTTTGAGCATGATCCTTAGGTGGCTTCTTGACACAACAAAGGCATTTGATGCTCAACTCTTGTTTGTAACTAGATGGGTAGAAAGTGTCTCAAAGAGCTGTGACAAGGTGTCCCCAGATGTCAATAGGGTTCTATGTACCTTGCAATTTAGTGATCAAGACTTCAGCTATTGTTGAGAACTTCAACTATGCAAGCAAGACTTTGTCCACTTAAACAATATTGCTATAGTCAAAACAAGTCTCCACATCAAGAATCCAACTAGGAAGGACTTTGGGGTTGCAAGAGCCTTCATGGATTTTGATTTCACACTTCGCCATACAAACAACGAGAGAGGTGGTAGTTGTGGTGATGCTAATTTAGAGTGGTCAAGTTGGCTATTAGATTGGCCATCTTGACAAAATTTTCTGTAAGATTGGTGGCCATGGTGCAATTTGTTGCAACTAGTAACAAATGTGTCCTCTCAACAATAGAAATAGAAAAAAGCATTTTTTACATTAGATTGAAACAAATTTGAATGTATATCTGAAATCTATTTGAAAAATATGTTCGTTTAAAAAAAGGCATTAAAAAGGATTCTAAATGTGTGAAAATTTGCTTGGGACTTTCCAAAAAAGGAAATATACTATTAAGTGATAGAGAAAAATACAAATTTCAGGAACAAGAAGCACAATTACCATAAACAAAGACTTTCTACATAGGCATTGTAAAATAGCAATCTTTGTCCATTGGTTCAGAATAAAACCCAATCATGAAGTCTCTGTTGGTAAGATGTGGGTTGAGATAGTGAGCGAGAACAACTTGAAATGTCACACAATCTCTAGAGCTAGGGGGCACTAGGGTAAAAAAATTGACCTCAATTGGACATCAAATGAGTGAGAATGAGCCCATCAAATTTCAAGGGTAAAATTGAAAATAAACCAAAACATTTGTTGACTCATTTTGGTCGACAACAAGATGATGTGGCTTCTTTTGGTGGCAGCAATTTCCAATTGATGACCAATGGGCTTTTAGTGGTGATGGCAATGGCAATATGTTTGTTGGTATATTTTGGATTTTTTTCTTTAAATGCAGGCTGTCCCAACCAATACAGCGACCTGGAAACCCCACAAACTTGAGAAAGTTAAAACTTTGATAACTAAGCCTCCATGTGTTTGATTTTGATGAAATGAAAGGCTAAACCAACTTTCTTAGATGCTTCTGAAATGATGGTGGTGTCAGATTTTTCCCTGAATGCTTCCAAATAGAAAGTATTGAGAAGAGCTGAAAGACCCAATGGATTGTAAGCAAACCCAAACCCAAGGAATTGGAAGAGGCTCCAATACCATTGATATGGAATCAACATGATTGAACTAAGTGTAATAGCAAACTCTATGGTAAAAGCCACATGCATGATCACCTCCTTTGAAAACTTACAAAGTGTATATAGGCCTAAACTATGCCTAAATTAAAAAAAGTGTTTGAAAATCTTCCAAATCTCATGTTTGTTGGATGAAATCAATGAGAATAAAATAACATTAAAAATAAGCAACTAGCTAACTTAGGTCTAACAAACTAATGACTAGGAGCTAAATTAACACAAGATAACAATTATGGCATAGGAAAATAAAACTATCAAACACAAGTTCTCTACGAATCCTCTTCAATTGATGAGAATTTTAGTAATGTTGACTCCAATTTTTGTATTGATACCTATTTTGGTAACTTAGGTAATTGTTACTGCCATTTTGACCATTAACTGTACTTGCCAACTAGTCATAAGAAACACAATTTTTTGTTTGTTAAAATACTCTTATTATCATGTGGTGGCATTTTTTCCTCCTTAGACATTGAAATAGCCAGTTTTAAACTTTGACTGGTTAACAAATCTTGACTATGAGTAAGATATTAAAAAGCTAGATTCACAAATAGATGATTATTATATATGTCATTCTAAGTCAATAATATATTTAGTTACAAAAAATTTCACTAGATTCATTTAACTGCTAGAGCTCTGAACTAGCTCTTGTTTTTGAGAAATTATTGCAACTTTTTGAGGAATTTACTATGGTTTCTGATTGATGTCTGGAACTATTATATATGAAACTGCTTTGATTATATTTGTTGGAGAAATGAACCACACCCGAACCGTATAAGGGATGATCACAAAGTGGGATAGTAGCTCAGTGTTAGAGCACCCTAGCATGCAGATGGTAGGTCCTAGGTTGAAGTCCTAGCTGGTCCATGGAAAGTTCAACTTTTGATATACTATGAAATCTGTGGGAGATAACCATTGTCTATACATGGATTCTAGTGGTGCTCTATCCAATTTTCCTGCTACCCTGATCATGCTTGTCCTTGTTTCTCCACGAGGTTACCACTTTTAGGCATAGATCCCTTTGTGGTGGTCCAAGATCTACCAAATTGATTGCTTCCTTCATTCAATCCGTCACAAACGTTGGAGGCATTAAGTGCCCTTTGGATGCTATTGATTCATATACAAATGAAGATAAACCAATGATACATTGCTCATCCTTGCAATCTCTTAGTTTTAACAAAATATCACAAATATGTGCTATTTTTCGAAAACATCATTTTTGTTGCATAGTTTTTATGTTTCTTTTCCTGTGGAGTTTTAGGAGGATGCCATTTGACCTCCTTTGCAATCTAAGTTAGGTGAGCTGGTGTTTATCTTGGTGATATTCATTTTTTATGTACAACTGCTTCCTATTTGAAGATGTAGTGCTACTTGTAGATCAGGGTTTATGCACTCTGATTGATAAATTATTATGCATTTGTCAAGGTTGATATCTGATTTCCACAAGGCCTTTCCAGGTTTTTCTTTCAAAGAATTTTTTGATGCTGCCGAGCCTTGCAGGAACTTAGAGATCTACATCTTGGCTAAACTGTTTCATGGTATCCTTGGCTGACCTCTTTTTTTCTATAATGCTTCGCATTTGTTGTTGATGCAACTGCAATGGATTCATTAATATTTAATCTTTTTGGGTTGTTATCAAGTTAAAGTTTCTTTCTGATAATTGGCTGATGTATATATGGCATATGCTACCCATAATATCTTATTTAAAACATGTGAAAAGAGCTAATACCATAAAAGAAAAATGCAATTGCATCAATCGATTAATTTTCCAACTTGCAGTTGCAAATCTGAGATTAAAAAAAAAAAAAAAACAGGTAGTCATTAACCGGATGCTTCACATGAAGTCCAACCCATAAATGTTTTACTGACATTGTATAAAGTATCAAACTATTAATTATAAAACTACTAAATGTATTAAACATCTTACAAGAAGGATCAATCTTAGCCAGCATATTAATGGCAGGAAAATCAATATTACAAATTTACAACAATGATAATCAGAAACATACCCCATCCATAACCAGATAGACAATAATTTGCACATAAGAGAGACAATAAGAACTAAAATATAGCTTCAAGGGAGCTGCAGGTGTAATACTTTTGTCATCAACATTGCAAAAAAAACCATAGGATGATGGCATAGTTCAGGAGCAAGCCATGGACTGTTCACATAGACCAAGTTCTCTATCTGTGTGTTTTTATAATTTTCCCATCCTGTAAACTCCTGCTCACTAGTTTATAAAACAACAGAAGTGTAAGACTATTGTTAATCTCATATTGGTTGGAGCCCTGAATAAATTTATAAAGGGTGCTGAAGGCCTTCTCGCTTCCTGCTTTCCTTCACATTGTTGTTATGCAGAGCAATTAAAATTCCAATTTTTTCCTGCGGAAGGGTTGTAAGTTTCTTCAAAGCTTTGATTTTAAAGACGAGTTTCATGGTCTTGGTGTCATAGCCATGCCAAAGCACTATAATTGGCTGACTGGTTTCTAATCAGATTATTAATTTGCTCCCGCAAAAATTTAGCAAGCTTGCTCAGGTTGGAGAATTCTTTAGAAAATTGTCAAAATCCTTACAATGTAGGGTGAGGACCAAAGTTGCATGGACACGGATACGGATACGGATATGGGTATGGTATTGGATACGGATACGGTCATTTTTCAAGACCTCTCATATGGATACGTCAAGATACGGCATTCATAAAACACACACATGCACACATATATATAACATTATTTCTTATTAAAGAAGATTTTCATTACTTTATGAGCAATATGAACATATAATTGCTACATATTCCAAAACAATTATATTAAAATATAGTTTTATCATTAAAATAATTGCTATAAATTATTAATTTAATATAAATGGATTTATAAAACACAAATTATTAATTTATTTTAAAGATAATTTTAAACATAAAAAATTCAAAATTCTAATAAAATTATAACTATGTAAATAATTATAAATTGAATTTTTAAAACACAATTTGTTAGTTTATTATAAAGGGATTTATAAAATAACAAATTATTAATTTATTTTAAAGGTAATTTTAAATATAAAGAATTAAAAATTTAAAAAGATTTTTGAGGCAAAGCTTTTAAATTTTAAGCGAATACCTAATGCATAAAGAATCGCAGCAAGAGTAAAGCGAATGAATTTAATTTTTTGCAAAGTAAAAATTGAGGGGAACGCCGAACGATTTTTATTTTTTCCGAAGTAAAAATTGAGGCGTTTTAATTTTTTCGAAGTAAAACTTAATCGCAGGCAGGACGCGACACAGCAACAGAACGCGATGCAGCAGGGCGAAGCATAGCTAAGAATTTCCGTAGGCAGACAGAACAAAGCCGCAACAACCAGAAATGTCAAAAATAAGAAGAGAAATAATGGACGCCATTCACACCTGGGCGCAATGAATTCGGGTCACTCTTTTTGCCAAAAAAATCCTCGGAAACTGCAAACGATATACAGAATCATTGCGTTTCGGGTTCTTATAGATTTTTAAATAAAAAAACTCCAATTTTCTGTAATAAATTTGGAATGTTACAGTAGTTATGGTAAGATTCGTTGCTGTTTTTATAGGCGTCTGAATCCTGGCGAATCAGGCACGGGCAGAAATAGAAGATTTTTTGGGCACTTTCGGATATGGTATCCATGCCGTGCCCATGCCGTACCGTATCCGTATCTGTATCAGATACGCTGATACGCGTACCAGTGCAGGGAGGCTGGCGTATCCAGTAACTGTGGTGAGGACAGAATCTTAATCCAATGGCTGCTTGATCCTGGCAAGATCATCTTTATAGATTTTAGCCTTAGGACCAGGAATAGAAGCAGCGTATTGTGCCCCTACAAAACTCAAATGTTTGTACTCGACTTTTTCCTGTTTGTTGTCAAAATCCTTGCAATGTAGGGTGAGGACAGAATCTTAATCTAATGGCTGCTTGATCCTGGCAAGATCAGCTTTATAGATTTTAGGATCAGTAATAGAAGCAGTGTATTACGCCCCTACAAAACTCAAATGTTTGAACTTGCCTTTTTCCTGTTTGCTGTCGAAATTGACTGTCATGTGTATTAACAAACTTCAATTTGTGGCCAGTTTGCAAAGTTGTCATGTCATACTCTTTGTTCTTCATCCAACAACTTTTGCAGGATGATAGAGGTTGTAGCTGTTTGATGTGTAATAATGGTGAGGTTCAAAGGTTATCAATGGCATCATTGGAGAAGGAAAAATATGAAAATGCTTAAGTTTGGAAGGCTCATCTTTTGCTAGCATTTGGCTGGCGAATACACCTGAGGTGCATGCTCAATAGGGTTCGCATGCTCAATAGGGTTCGACCAATTGCAAATTGTGTCTAAGATCTTTAAGTTGGCTTAACTGGCAAATATCTCCACTTGGCTCAAGGGCTGTATTTCTTTGCTTTGGCATAATTGGGTGTATTCTCCTCCTAGTTTAAGTGTTGGAAAACTTTGCCGATAAAAAGAAGGGTCGTAACATGTCTTAATAACTCCACTTTGGCTTAGGTGCACAATGGCAATGGTTTCGCTGCCTAAAAGTTCTGTTTGGCATAAGTTATGAATATTTTTGCTTGGCAATTGTGCTTGAGATTTCTGCCTTGCATAACTAAAGTGGCATACATTTTATATGGTTAAGCCACATCATATCTTTGCAAGTTGCACTTTCGTAATGGTCCAGCCACTTGAGATTTCTGCATTGGCAAAAAGAGTGGCAAGGTTGAGTCAGTTGGTGTGTGTCCAATTGGGTCCAGCCATTTAATATTTCTACCTAAACACTTTGGACATGGTTGAGCCATTCAAATATTTTACCTTCGTTCATGTGATGGGAAACCTCGCCTATGGGAGTATGACGTAATATTTATGCCCATGTTTTAAATAGATGGTTGAAGTTGGTGTGGTGCATGCCTAGAGTAGTTAACACACTCAACTTTTAGCAAACGCGTTTTTGACATGATTTAACCTTCTAAAACCTCCGCCCAATGTGTAAAAGTTGGCCAAAGCAACTAAGAATTCTGCCTATGTTTTGTCACTCAATGGATTTCTTCTAGAGGTGTGCCATCATGATAAGTCAATCATAGCATTTGACACTAGCAGGTTTTTTTTTGTTCTTGAGGATTGTAAATGTCATGAAATGCTGTCATTTAGGTTTTTAGGAGGTCAACAAATAAAAAACCCTTTGAAATCCACCTTTGTTTTTGGAATCATGATGGAAATGTATTGGAATCACCACATCATCAACTACATGATTCTAACGGAAAAAATGTGAACCTTGTTTGAACCACCAAGCACATCATTTTGTAGATTTAAAATCTTTAAAAAATGGTTTTTAAAGAATATATTTTATAAAAAAACTGCACCCTTTATCCATACGAATATTAGGTGAATTTCAATTATTTTTTTTAATGTTTTGAAGTCTGCTGAATTTCAAACATCTGATGAGCACACACTTATACCAAGAGGGAGGGGGGTGAATTAGTATAAGCTAATCTTTCACTTTTTCAAATTTAACAACCACAACAATATCAGTCACAAAACATCAACAAATAAGAACACAAGATTTACGTCGAAACCCTTTCGGGAGAAAACTATGGCAAAATATTTCTTATATAAAATTCTTTTACAATAATTTGTAGGCATCAATGCATTGGAGACACCAAGTCCCACTTATCTTTGTAGGCACCAACCTACTAGACACACCAATCCCCACAACTGAGCACCAACTCAGCAAGAGACCCCAATCTCTTTCTTTTGGGAAGCACCAACTTCCAACTAAGTATTCTCCTTCTCAAAATATGTCTTCTTCAATGGATGACAAACTCTTACAATGCCTTCATAAATTCTGATTATACATATTCTCTCTCTCACAAATTTGATGCAATCTCTTTCATATACTTTTCTTCTTCAAATCTGCATGTACTCCTCTTTACCACACACCCTTCAGCATCAATCACAAACTTCTTTTAACCTTCATATTCCTCTTAAAGGAATGCAATTTCCTTTTGAGAGACACTACTCTTTACTATTGACATGCCTACTCCAAGGGAAGCATCCTTTATATGCTAATATTGCTGTTTAAACATAAGCGCTTCCATTAACAAGTGGGACAACTTCTTAAAAGGATTGGCCACTTTTATGTTAAACTTAATTAAGTGCTACCATAATACAAAGTGGGACGATTTGTGTTATGAGGATCGACCATCATTAATACTTAAAAAAGTCGGCTCATTATGTATGCAGTTGCACAATTAACTTAAACTTTGATTTCCTTTTATTCGATTTCTTAATTACATATGTAGTTCCATTTATCTTTGCACACTATCATAAATCTTTATTACTTGACATTGTTCCATGGATCTGTTCTCTTCACAGCAACAGACAGACTTTAAACAAAAAAACTTCTTTCCTTCAGCACTATAACCTTATGGCACTCGTGTCATGCCCCCGTCATGGGAATATATCTCCCACAAATAAATAAGGCCGACTCATGAACATGATTGTTCATATATGTCATAATACATGTAAGTCTGTTTAGTGATAATCTGCAGTTAATTTACATTATGTAAAATGTATGCCTTCATATGTTCTGAATGTTTCCAGCCATGGTAAAGGAGATAGGGATTACAAGAGGGGTACGGTGATGGGGCACTCTCCTAGGTATGCCACCTCAAGGTGGGGACCAGATAGTCCCAATGAGGCCAAGGGGGTACAGAGGGTACTGCCTTTGGGCTTAGGAGAGATGGGCTTCCGGGGCACCCTGTTGTAATCTCATCCCCTCCCCCCTTTTCATGATGAATCAGCACAAGAAGTCCAATCATAGAGAGAGGGAAATGGTTTGCAAGATAAGGGGGGAACGGAAGGTGGGCACCTCACTGAGTAGACCACCTCATATGGATGGCATGGGCCACATGAGGCCAAGAGGGATGGTATATCCGCTCTTGGGCCTAGAGTAGAGGATCCGAGACACCCCATCGAAGTCATTTTCTCCCGTGCTCTCCTATGGTTGAGCTTTCCAAAGATATTAAAATGCTTTATGATTGAATTAATAATTCTGTTATGAATTTACTGATGTTTAATTATGATAATCTGCTAATTAGTATTATTATGGTAAATGGTTTCTAATCTGTTTGCAGGGTTTCAATCAGGTAAAAGGCATTCTCTAACCCATTTGTTTATTTGGAAATTGAGAAATTAGGGCAAGTTTAGGGCATTCCCAATTAGGGGACATTACAACTTGACTCCCTTGACTGCAATACATCACTTCCTAACCATATGCCACATAATGTCATCTATTTTGCCAATGTGTATGATGGATCGAAGCTTTGTACTTGGATGATAGTTAGCATGTTCCTTACACCACGTAACCTAGTGCTTTGCATCATCTCCAATAACTCAATGATATTATGATTAAATAGGGATGCTGCTTGTTGTTGTTGAATTATACTTGATATTCCTTACAACCCTTATTTTCAAATGTCACACTGCCAACCTTGTCTTTCACTCCTTTGACATCAAAGACAATTAATCCAACAATCTCCCATATGCCTTTGACATCAATGACTACAATTTTGACATTCCTCCTTGACATGAATGACAACAATGACATTAATGACAATCTTGTACATTCGCTTTGACATCAATGACAATATTGCCAACAGCATTATGGCTGAAATTCAGTGAACCCTATGAATTAGCTATTTACTATATGTGACCAGAAAGTGGTGTAGGCTTTGTCAAAAAAAATAAGACTCTCGAAGAGAAGGCTGAGATGGCTTGGTTTTATAGCAAGAATGAGACATGAGCTAAAGGTTTTACTTGCAGATTGTTCAATGGATCTTTTTAATTTGTTTTCTACTTGCTAGGATGGATGTTGTGAATGAAAAGGGCTATTCCAAAGGGGAGTGGAATGCCACAAGTGATGGTCTAGTTACAGTTTGAGGGACATTAAACTTGCAAGCACACTAGGAGGTAGATGACATTGTAGGAAAATGTTTTTATATCTATGCTATTTTGTTTCAAGTGGCATGTTCTCCATATTTTAAGAAGAGATTGAAAAGACATACATAATTGGTTCCTCATATGCCCGCTTGGAGAACATAGATTTTGTACCCACCCTCCTTGAAAAACAATATGTCATGCCCTTCCCATGAAGACATGGCTCTCATAAAACAAATGTAGTGATTACCTTAAATAAGGAAAGGTGCGATTAGTATATCCAAGAGGGGGCAGCGATCACTATTAAATAAGACAGCGATTAAGGAATAAAGAGAAACAATGCTTGGGAATAAGAGAAAACGACATTTAAGTTTTAAACAAAATGTCATGTCCCTTGAAAGGAGATCTCTATTCCAAGGGGTGCATCATTTCGTTCAGATAAGAAGATATAAAAGGGAGATCATTTTCTTGGGAGAGGGCATGAGGTGGATTTATATGTTATCACGAAATCTTAATATTTAATGTTAATGATTGTAAATTTAGATGCCATCGTATATTCTTACTTTTGAGTGATTATTAATATTATTTTAGGACCTAAACCAGGATTATCTTAAATCGTGTATTACATTTGATAACATTTTTATAAAGTTAGGATTGAAAATGAATTACCTCCTTAGACTTAAGCTGGAATTGTTATTCTAGGGCAGAAATTGGGAAGATACCAAGAAGGGACATTACATAGTATTCAAGGGTGAGTTTATTGATTGAGAACATGGGGCAAACCTTGCTAAGGATTGGTTTCTCCATAATCATGGGTGGGTGGACTAATACTAAGCATCATCACTCATCAGTATGTTACATGTGTACTGATTCATATTTTCTTGGAGCTATTAATTGCTTGGGGAAATGCGAGAATGTAGACTTCTAATACTAGCTTTTGAGGGAGACCACAGAGGAGGTTGCGGTCTCAAATGTTGTATATCAATTCATCTCGTGATTGTAAATTGGCTAGAATGATGGTGGAGAGTGTCTTCAAACACTTTTTTGGATTCATTGTTGCATTTATGCTTTGAACAATGCATTGAAAGACATTAAGAAGATAATTTGGTGAAGATGGTTATGACAGAAACCCAGAGACAATGTGTAACAACCCGTTTCTTAATACACAAGTAAACTCAAGAATTTACTAGAAGGTAAATAAACTTAGTAAACATGAGAGAGATTTTTTTTTTTAAATCATTTGCGTAAGCACAAGAATAAAGTATAACTTTTCCAGATTAAATTCTAACTTGAATTCACATGTAATCATAACTAGAATCAAGATAATTCCTTACAATATTCATTGATATCACATAAGATACACTTAGCATAAAGAATAGTTTTACCTCATAGGTTTTGTCTGTCGTAAGCCAGAACATGGAGTTCACTGCATTTGGAATGTTGATCTCTATCTTCACAAGCCTCTGAGAGTGTACTGCTACAGAGGGAGAGCATCATCCGAGTGCTTTTCCTCCAACCACGGACTCAAGTGGTCCCCCGCGCACTTCCTAACTGGAAGTGACCCGGCCCTTCTCGAAGAGTATAGATATAAAGAACTGTCAAGTTTTCTCCATTTGAGTCCTAGAGATGTGCCCTACAAAACTCAATCGACCATACAACTCTAGATCCCTTCTGGGTAAGTATGATCATTCTGATTGGTCATGCCATCTAGACACTCACCTCTGACTTGTGGTGGAACTGTCTCATCCTATAGCTTACTTACTTTATTTGGTACTCTAGACACAAACTAGTCTGTATAGAAAATCCATTCTAGCCAATCTGACTTAGAACTAATCCTTAATCTAGGATATTCATTCAATGTAAAGATTTAGGTATTTCAACTCTTTTAAAAGTCCCTTATCGCATCCTTGCAATATCTAGGGTTTATGACTTCCTGTCATTTTACTCTCAAGATTCAGTACCCAACATCTTGATGTGTTAAATCGAGTTTCAACATTATCGTAGATTCTCTTAAGGTATTATAAAGACTTCTTGTCTTGTTCTATGGTTTTCTCAACCTTTCACTATCAATCAGTATATATTTATACAATGTCATATCTGACATAAGAGTTATGTATTTCCTATATCCTTCATGTTTCAATACTAGAGTTTAGCTTCTCTAACCCAATGCATGGAAATATCAACATTCCTGTTTTCCAAAGGTAGTAAATTAAGTGTAACAATTCATAAGAACAAAACACTTCTAGTCTTTCCTAGACCACTAGGCATTGTTTGAGTTCACACTTTACGTGGATGATTAAGCACAGTATTCAAGGTATTCCCTCACCAATATAGTATTAAAAAGAATACTATTCTTTCCCAACACTAGCCTTGATCGAAGTCATTCTATCAACCCTTAAAAGGTTTGACTTAAAAAGATAATAATCTCCTTTCAACCCTTTGGTCTACACGGAACAATTGAATTCCATCATAGGTTAGGTTTTTCAATACTTCTAAGTCCAATCCTTGGACACTTGATCTTATCCCCCAAAAAAACCATACTTAGGTTCTTGATTTCATAGACACCCAGAACTAGTGACTACACTTCACATTATCTCATTTTCTTGGATAAAGGCACATTCTTGTTTTCAACAATTGCCCCACCCGGTCAATGTTTACTTTGATTACCTTCTATCAATTTAGAAACAATATATAATAAATATAAAAGGCTCCAATTAAAAAAATATCTACGAAATTCTTATAAGGACTCATAGAATCAATCTCTTTTATAAGTTCCTCCTTAAGAACTTCCTAATGCCATTTATATAAATATTGCTATTCGCAAAGTTGGCATTTACCTTCTTTAATCCCTCTAGTTTATAAAATAACCAGGGTAAGTTCTTGTAATCAAAGAACCTATCAAGTAATCACTTCACAAAGGGAATGTGACTTAAAGTCATGGTTTCCTGATAGCCACAATATATCTGTATATATATAATAATATATAAACATAAAATAACCTGCTCAACCTGCTCATCTCCATGATGGGTCATAACATAAGTAATCTACTAGTTACAGTCTCTCAACATGGAGATTTTAGGAGATTAATAAAGACTCTTGCATGGGATGGAGTGTAGGAAAATTGTGCCTCACCACCGGTTAAAATAAACCATTACAATCACAATGTATATATGTACACAAATAAGAAATAAATAGTATATCCACCATAGAGGGAAAGAAAGGTTACTTGCCTTGTAATGATTGTGGTAGTCCGTGTTGTTTCTCCACTAATAGACTTAATCTTGAAGATAAGATAGAAGTAGCGAGAGTTCGAGGCTATGCCTTCCTAGCTCGACATTCATAACAGGCCTTGTTCATTTTATCTTTCCTTGAGCACAAATGAGATCCTATCTCTTACTCAAAATGGTCATTCACCTTTATGCTTGTGGCTTCAAGCTAAGCCCCAAAGTCTAACTAGCACCTTAGAGATAAATTCAAGGCTGAGATCCTTTGAATCAACACCGCCACGAGTTGCAAGCTTTTCAGAGTCTTCAATAGACATCGACCCTCTACCAAGGTGTCATTATTGTATCATTGACCAACCTTTTACCATCATCAATCTTCATTTCTATAATTTTCCCATACTCCAAAAAGGAGAAAGAATACATAATTTTTCCTAATAGACTCCCTCCAAGAAAAAGCCACCCCATAGCCTGAGTAGCATAAAAGGATTAGAACGATCCGTTTTGGTTCAGATAAAACATTGCCTTTCAGATTTGATATTTTGCTTACACTTCCAACTACCCAATGGTCAACAATATGGAGGTTCTTCAATTTCAGAATAGAGACTAATGACAATGAAAGTCGTAACTAAGTTCGTCGCAATAGACTTGGCAAGTATCAGCCTACATAGAGATCAGCAGTGGCTTTCAATGGCTTCCAATGTCTGCAGTGAACTATTAAGAGAGGAGAATTTAACTAGCACTTCCTCTCACAACCCCCTCTATGCTCTGTGCTTTCACTCGTTCTTCCTCCATTTGAGTTAAATGAGAACCTTCCTCTTTTTTCATTCTCACGTTGCCTGTCAAACAAAGCATAGACCACCCTGTAAAATACAGAACAAAGGTGCATAAAGTTACCTTCCCTCCTATCGTGCCCCCCTATCCTCCCTCTCTTTCCTCTTTTCACATTCATTATCTCGAACGGTTACCAATTTCCCCCCACATTCTTTGCATGATGTCCCGACCGATTAGTTATTGATTCGTTTCCAAGTTGAGATAAAAGATCATGTCAAAAACGGTTACCGCCATCCCTTTTCTTGCCAAGAATGGCTCGGTGATGATAAGTTCAAGATTCAGTTATAATGGTGGTTATCGTATAGATTTAGCTCCACCTAAGTTCGAGATGGACGTTGGCATTGCTACGTGCATTTTTTTCCATTATGCAAAATAATTGCAGCATTAGATACTATTCACGACTGTTTAAAAGAGCATTCAAAAGATAACATCAATCACCCAAAAATTACTATGTCGTTACAAGCATTAGATTATACTCATAGAAAGATAGTAATCCTTTGCCACCGAAACATTATCGATGTGGCTTAAACAAAGAACCAATTGGTATTTTAGCAAAGATATATTTATATTTATATATATAGGCGCATCTAAACCTGACTCTGCCTTATCCATTCGTGGCTCTTATAACCTTATGTGGATATTTAAATATGACTCAACGGATATAATTGTAGCCAAGAAATGCTTGTCGTGGCCCAAGGTGTGTGCATATGGTTTAAAGATTAAAACTATGCAGTTGGTGGTATCTTAGTTTGATCTAATATAGATTAAAAGAATTGAACAATATCAACCAAACATGACTCACGAGATCCTCTTTATTAAGAGTTGAGTCTCATTGGTTAGCTCTTGGCTTATCTAGCCATTATAGATTTTAATCATATAAAGATCACACATCATACATATATGAACATATTTATACACGAGTCATTTCTTTCAGAATAACTTATGCATGTGCGTATGTATCCATAAGTACTTGAACGTAAATGTTGATAGTATCTATGTCTTTGTACGCATATATGCATCCATGCACCCATATGTACGAGTACATATGCTTACCTTATCCCATGTATACTTACATTCATTTGTTTTATATGATAAAAAGAGAGTTAATAACCCTTAAGAAAATCATATCAACACAAAGGTCGAGTAATAGATTACTATTGACAAGCTTCTAAACACGTTAAACAACAAGAATCAGACTTTAAACGACATCAACAACTTGTTGAATTGAGAAATAAACTTAGACCAAAAGGGTTGACTATCATTTACCCGACTCAACTAGGTTCATCACTTTTGCATCCACACTAGACATAAGATGGTAATAACCTGTTCTTTTCCGTGTATCTATACCCTTCTCTCCAATGATGCTCTCCCTCCCTTTCTCGGAGAGCAGAAACCTAATTCCTGAATGCAACTCGTAACACCAACTCGAGGTTAATGCATCATTAATCATTTCATAATCCTTTTCAAATCATCACATCTTGACGACTTTTAAGCACATGTCAATTTTGAGTTAAATAAACATAATTCTTGAAAACATTGATTTTTCTAGACATTTTTACTAAACATCAAATCATTGAATCGTGCGTAATCATCTACTAATTACTTCAAAGTGAAAAGTAAAACATAGTTAAAGTTAGGGGTGTAACACAATGTTGCTAGTTTGTCCAACAGAGTCCTTAAATCTGGGTCCAATACAAACTTGGTCCAGTGCACTTGGGGAATTGCATAGGGGGTGGTGTGAAGTTTATGGGTTTGTCCCTAGTGAACCCAAAATAAACCTGAATGTATCCAATTGAACCTAGACAGAACATACTTGTACATGCTTATTATTGATGAACCAATATGGCTTGTCATTGGGATCCACACCCTAAAATCATAGAGAAAACCAATCCCATATCCGTGAATGTGTTTACTGTCATCCCAGAAACCATTAATGCTCCTGTGAAAGCAAAAGCAATTATCGAGCTGCTTATGTCCAAGTTTTGACAGTAATTCAATTGGAGTTCAACAGAGCTTACACTAAAGATGTAGGACAGGTGGTAAGGCAGAGTGCCAAACAAAATGACAAAATAGGCCCTGCCACTGGATCCATGATCTTCTGCATTTGGTAATGTAAAAGCAATCATTGATTGACAAAAGCTTTTCTTTCACCCATACTCTGTATAAAATATAATGTCTCAGAGCTTTCCATCATATGCAGTTTTTTTATCATGATTACTGAAAACTTGAAAAGTCAACAAGCCTGTGTGTCAACAAATTTCTGTCCCATTTGTGGCATAATCTTTGAAGATCCTAGACTTTATATTTGCACTGTTTTGAGGTACTATGGTCCTCCTACAATTTATAAGTCCCTAGGATGATTTTTTTTCCAGAAACAAGTTCACCAGGCTAGGGAGTGAGACCCCTAGTAACACTGGTTAGATAGCTGATAGTTTTAGTTTCTAGTCAGGCTGATGACTATAAAGATTTCTTAAAATTTCCCATTATGATTTTCCATTGTAGATGTCTTTTTACCTACAGACTGTTATTTAAGACACTTTTTGGACTTTTCAAGTCACATGCCTTTCTTCATTTGTAGGTTGTTGAAAAACATGGAATTGATTTGAATCTTCCAATTATTTTATCTTGTGTGTCAAATTATATGTCTTGATATTTCCTCCCATCACTTGTAAAATGAAAATCCGGATGATTTTTAATTTGAAGTAAGATGGTTCATAGTTGTGTAAGTTGCATAATATAATAAGTTTCAGTTCTAAAATAGGTGCAGCCGCGCAAGTGTTGAATGATTTTTTATGAATCACAACTGCAAAATATGCCTTCCAAACGTTCATAATATCAAATGAAAGAATGACAAATTTGCACTGATCTAAACATTATTCTGCAAGGTACACACTCAATCAGGTGCAATATCGGACTTGAGATACCTTTACGGTTAATTTAGCAATTCAAACATTATTTTCATTCGAAGAGCCATTTTTCTTTTCTAACATATTCAAAGTGTGTGTTATTTCCTCCCAAGAGTTGTTTGTTGGCAGTTTAGTAAGTTGTGCTTTATTCTGCATGAAATCTAGTCTTAATAATGGCCTCAAGGAATTGAATAGAGGTATGATTCTTGCACTTTTACACACATCAATTTGAATGTTTTGATATCTACTAAAATTCCCACAACTGCTATTGGAAACTGATATGAAGATGGCTTGTGCATGTTTTACAATTTACAGCATGCATTTTTAATGCCAACATTGTAACAATAATCTTAAAATAATTACTTCTTGTAGGTGTATCTGCAATGCACCGGGTGGGAAGTACAGGGAATACTTCAAATTCTACCCGCCCTCGAAAAGAAAGGCGGCTAACTTACGTTTTAAATGATGCGAATGATGCTAGAGTGAGTTTTTTCTGTTTAGTGGTGATTTGTTTTTGTCTCACCATTTTGTCTTATTGGACGTAGAATTGTGCGAATGAATTGTCTGGATACTTGTCTATCTTAGCAATGCATTTAGACCAAAATGTGACTTTGCATTACTTACGGTGTTTTTGCATTCAATACCAAACTTTTATTTGTTTCCCTATACAGCATTGTTCTGGAATAAACTGCTTGGCTATATCGCAATCATCACTGCCTGGTGGCAATGACTTATTGTTCAGTGGTAGTCGAGATGGGACACTCAAACGATGGGAGTCGGCTGAAGGTTCTGCTGTCTGTCATGCAACATTTGAATCCCATGTTGACTGGGTACTGTTTCTTTCTCTTGATGGTTCTTAAGATATATTTGACTTTTTGATTTTCTGGTCTTGTTAGTACACACACATGCTTACAAGGTTTGCCTTTGAGTGATGTAAGATGCAATACAAATGGAAATTTCAAATTGTCCCTTACCATCTAACTCAATGCAATTTTAGTTGGTTAACTGATCTGTGTTATGAAGTTTTAAAAGCTGTACAGACCATTTTAAGTTTACAACTAAAATGACTGTTTTCCCTGATTATTGCATGGATTAAGTTCAGCCTTATAAATTAAGTACGGTATCTGTGGCCAAGTTTATTACACTAACTTGCCAGGTAACTTAAGAAACCTATAAAATCAGAGTTTTTACCTTGTGAATTGAATATATCTTCTCAGAATTGCAGATAAATTCTACGCAAATCAGCATAAATCTATACTTCTTTAAAGCATCAAGTAATTGTAAGAATTTAATTTGAATTTATTGTTTGCATTCTGTGCATGTGAGGCCTGTAGGTGGGAGTTTCCATTATACATTTATCTATGTCAAGTAAATACAAACTTTTGAGGTACTTGGTTCTATTTAATTTTTCACAATGTGTAGTTCAGTACAAACAGTTGCATCTGACCGACACACCTTTTGTGAATTATCCTTTATGACTTTTACTGAATGATACTCCTCTATACTTAGGTGTGTCTCTTGACGTTGGATGCACACCACAATATAGTAGATTGTTTTTTTTTGAAATTTGACTTATTTTAAAGGTGTTCTCTAGACCACCAAGCACACACCTTTATGCAGCTTGTGAACTTTTGATTTTTGAATGTAAGTTGTCTTTGACAATGTGTACCTTCTTGTACAAATGTGCACCGTTGAATGGCATTCACTCGAGTCTTCCTTTCCATATATTGAAATAATTTGTCCTTTGTTAGGTGCGTGCCATGAATCTAGATGGACACCTAACAATGGATATTTAAACTTTGGGCTTTCCCTTTTTTTGGTGCACTTTTGTGCTCTAGGCGTGCACATTTTTTTTGGGCTTTACCATTTATTCTAAGTACAACATGACACTTATTTATACTGCTTACAAACAATTGCAAGAAAATAAATGAAATAAATTAACAGCATTTATACCCATCTATTATTGCTTGCATGATTTGCAAGCTTTATTATAAATTAATCCTATCCACTAATTCTAATTTAACAACATGTGATTGCTAGTTGAAATCATTACTTTTATCCCAAATGTCAAGCCTTTCTCTAATATGGTAGCAATGGGTATTTGAATTAAAGCAGGAGATATGGTTATTACCATTTAGTCATACTTGATATCTCTACCTTGGTTTGACTTCCAGCGGTGCTTGAAACCTTTTATCAGTTTTAATTGTACAAATTATCTCCAGGTGGAGATAAATTTGGTTTACTTTTCTCTATAACATTTGGATGCCCAGGAAATGCCTTTCAAGTCTAATGAGCAACCAAGGAAACTTGAATCACTTGCACTTCTCTAATCAAGATCTCAATTATGTCTAAACACTTGCAAATTTGCTCCAATGAGAAGATATCACCTCGAAGTTCTCATGCATTCCAAAAATCTTTTAAAAACTAGAGGCCCCAGAATGAAGAAGTGTGTAGTGTTGCAGATAATTTCTAACAGACAAAAATGATGCCATGATGCCATGAAGTAGTGTGAAGTGTTACAGATAATTTCTAACATTTCCTACTGCCTGCTTGCCCTTAAAAATATTTTTTATGTATCCTCTCAAGTTTGTTGTAATTGACTCATCAAGGAGCCTTATTGTTACTTTTTTTGAGTTTTCGCTCTTTCTTGTAAGTACTCCTAACATATCTGTGACACTGAATATCCAATAATGATACCACCAGGAATCTTTTCCAATTAGAATTGATCTAGTCTGGAGCTGAACATCATTAATATTTTATCAGATACCACTTGTTTATCTTGAGGCGGCTTAAAAAGACATTTAAGCAACAATGGTTACTAGTTACCAGTTAATGTAAGAAAACATAATAAAGTGGCAGAATGTTCATTGTGTTCTGTCTGGTGCAAGGAAGTGAAAAGCCTCTAATTTGATGTGATTCTGACCAGAGCTATGTACAGCAGATGTCCCAAGCATCAGTGGCCATAACAAGCATATACGGGGCTACGGGACATTCTTGATTTCTAAACTTAATAAATGACTTGAACTTTGACAGAAGCCTATGAAGGATAAGCTGCCACCAATTCTGGTGTTGGTATTATGAAAGTAGATATTCAGAAATATAACCTTCTGGCCCGAGTCTGTGGATCTATCATTCCCACGTAGGCAGAAGTCAGATTATCCAATATGAATCTACCTTAAAAGACCCTGTTTGTTTGTATCTGAGAGTCCTGACAGCTGCCGATTCCAATCTTCCAGCCAAGGCAATTTAGAAAGGAAATTTATTAATCATATGATAAAAATTCAGAAAGGCAATTTATTAATCATATCCATGGGGAGAGTTACAGTGTTTCAACTGCTGGTGAAAGTATGAAGGGATTCTGAAGAAAACCATGCTGAGTTCATTTCATAATTGCTTGGAGGCTCATACATTGATCCCTGGTTCTTGTCTTCTGCATTGGAAACACGTTTCTGTCTCGGGGACACATATGTAGACATCTTCAGATGTCAGGATACTTAAGATGATTTCTTTGTGCCCTCGAACATTAGGAAATTTCCTATAGGGGTTTGATATATCATATAAATTATGTTTGTTTTTCCTTCATATGCTATATCTGGTTACCTAGAGCTAAAAGAGCTAAAGAAATGCAGTAATTGGCTTGTAAGTTTTTAGTTTGTGCATGGAAATTTATGATTGTTTTTTTGTAGCAGAAATTGTTCGTAACAAAGCCCAACGAGGTACTGGTAAGAAGAGAAACAATAAAAAGGCCTAAGATGTCTACGTTCACTGAAGTTATCAAATATTAATTGATTGAAAATATAGTGTTCTCTGAGTACCCTTGTGCCATGATTTTTAAATAATGACATTCTTGTCTGGGTCCATGTCTATCATCTCCAAGCAACTATGGATTAAAATTTAACTGTTTGTCGTGATCTGCTTATAAAATACTTATGTACTTAGCCTTTGCTTTCATTGACATCTATTTTTGTAATTTAAAATGTTATTTTAAAAAAATCTTAAAGCATTTTACGTTTTTAAGGTTGAATAGCCATTGTATAATTGTTCATTTAAATACAAATTATGTTTTCAAAATATTTTTTTATTTTACTGTCAAGTGTGCATTTGTCTTGTTTTGAAAAATGGTTCAGTTGTACCTGTCTCCTCTTCCAGAATGAATCCATCTCCGGTAACTACAATTCCTTAGAGGGAGTGCAGAATAGAAAAAGAGACAATTACAAAGATGACAATGATTCCTTAGTGGGAGCAAGTAATAGAAAAACAGAATTAAAAAGATGGCTTTGTCACAATGGATATTATTTACTAATTTACAATTCCCTTTATGGTAAAGCTGATTTGATAGTGATTTTTGTAATGTGATTGTTCAGGTAAATGATGCAGTCCTCACAGGCGAGACACTTGTTTCTTGTTCGTCAGATACCACTCTCAAGGTTTTTCCCTAATTTTTTTCCTTTGCATTTTTGTTTGTTTTGGTTCATGCGCATAATGCAGTTTCCTAATTCTTTAATATCCTCCCAGACATGGGATCCTTTCTCAGATGGTGTTTGTACCAGAACATTTCGTCAACACTCAGACTATGTTACGTGCCTTGCAGCAGCATCTAAGAATGTGATTTTCTGTCTATTTATCCTTGATGCATTTCTTAATATGTTGTAAAAATGGGTTTAACTCAGTTTCTCAACAATAAATAATTTGAAGTTGTTTCAAATTTTGTTAAGATGGATGATTTGTTTTTCTGTCTTTTCTTCTGATCCTTCCTTAATGCTATGCATTCTAGAGCAATATTGTTGCTTCAGGAGGTCTTGGTCGCGAGGTGTTCATATGGGATATTGAAGCAGCTTTGACACCAATCTCACGAACCTGTGAATCAATGGATGATGATAATTCCAATGGTGTTCTCAGTTCTGGAAATTCTGTTTTGACCAGTACGACTGGTCGAGCTACAAATATCACCAACAATGCCAGTTCCTTGCATATGTCACAGATGCAGGGGTACAGTCCAATTGCAGCTAAAGGACACAAGGAATCAGTCTATGCATTGGCTATGAATGATATGGGTAACTTGCTTGTCTCTGGAGGAACTGAGAAGGTAATGTCATTTTACCATTTTATCAAAATTCAGTTTGTGTTAGCTTCATCAATGCCTTTAATGTGCATTGAGATGTTTTCCTTTTTTATGTAGAACTTGTTTTCGTAGCAGGTAGTGCGGGTGTGGGACCCAAGAACTGGGGCAAAACAGATGAAACTTAGGGGGCACAGTGACAATGTGCGAGCTCTGATTTTGGATTCCAGTGGCAGGTAGTTGTAATTATAGTATGTGTTCTTCAGGAATATCTTTTAAGTTTAGCTGTTTTGAGGAATCTACATTCCATAGCAAGGTTCATAGGATTCTATTTAGATTGTATCATAAAGAAGATAGTTGCAATGTGTTCTGTTATGACTATTGATGTGCTTTATCCTAAGGCAAGTGACATTTTTTCAATGGCTGAGACATTTTGTATGGTTGTTATATCTGATGTAATATTAATGTTTTTAAATTTTTGAAATTATTTTTTATTTATATGGTGTACAAAGGAGATAGCTTACAGAGGACTCCTATGGTTTCATGCTTGATCCATGTATAGCTTTATTTGATTTGGTAACCAGATAGAAAAAAACTTGTCTAATGTTAGTAGATGTTACTGAATGTTCTATTAAATATAGTGTCCTCTTGAGTGTATGGAATGGATGTAAAAACCTTGTGTGATTCTAGTTGTGGTTCCCTTCTATTCAAATTTGTAATAGAAACAATATGCATTGCTGATAACTGTTTAACATGGCAAACAGCCCCACCTTAGTTAACATTTTATGTGTGTGTGTGTGTGTGTGTGTGTGTGTTATAGGGACAATCTAGTTTGTCATGACAGGTTGTATTTTCATGTTTACTGCTTTAAGATGGAACATTATCTTCTGCCAATAGAAGCCAACTAGGATTGCCAGAATTGGAGTAAGTCGTGTTGAGAAAGTGAAATTTAGTTCTGCCTTTGCCTTTGCCTTTGCCTTTGCATTGCTATTCTAGCTTATAGCCTAATCTTTTATGATTCTTTTGGTTTTCTATTCTCATCTTTTATCCATGAGCTGTAATTGGATTTTTTTGATCATTTGACTGTTTTATGCTGTGCTGTCATTGGAATAATGCAAAATATCTACTGCCACAGCAAGTAGCATGGTCTTCTTTTCATATTTTTCTTGTACTAATCACAGAAAGATGGCTAGTGCTTGTATTAGGAATTCATGTACAAATCTTCGTGTTTCATCTTAGTTAGCAGATAATGAGAAGTCTGACATGACTTTTATTTGAATCTTTGACTTTGCAGGTACTGCTTATCTGGATCATCAGATTCTATGATACGGTGAGCTCTTCTCGTTTTGAACATGCTAAATTTGATGCAAGATCGTTATGCTACTCTAGATCAATGTTCTCTTAGATCATTGAATATTCAGGCTGCTTTTGCAAATGACCTTGATTCTTCTTATGTGGTATTCCTTCAAGTGCTTATGACTTTATATGACCATGTAAGAGCTGAACAAGAAACACAAGCTACACCATATAAGCGGCTTGTGTCAAAAAGAGGAAATTACATAGGTATGACAGTTTGTAAGGAAAACCATATTGACAGGGGAAGTGTAATTTTACTAGCTTTTTCTGTTCAATCTTGTTGTCGCCTTTAGTTGTTAGTGCACTCAATAATTTCATATCACAGTCAATGGTTGCTACGATTGTACATCTGAGTTTGCTCTAGGACTGCCTGCTTGAAAAAGAAACAGGTGCCTTATTCACTTGGGGGTGATGCTTGGTATCACAACTGGAACTCTTTCACTGCCACCTTAGAGTGAATTTAGTGATTATGATGTTATGAGCCCAACTATAACTTACTATGGCTGCTGTAAATCCTAGAGTAGAAACCCTATGTCTGAAAGCATTTAAGAATAAAATGGATTTGAACTTTCGAAAGAGAATACCTGAAATTCTGAAAGCTCCTAAATAATCCTTTCTGTTCTTTTAAATTTTAGAAAGAAAATTGTATATTTTGTAAATGGTTAAAAGTCTTACTATTAACATAAAAAAGTTACATTATATAACGAAGTGCATGAAGCACTGTAGATATTAATTATCTACCTACTTACAAGTTACTGTAGAAACAGTAACATCTAAACAAAACAGAAGAAAAGTGACCATTAATAATAAAAGAGTAATATATTCTAACACCCTCCCTTAATGGTCAATCCGTCAACAACACCAAGTTGCCCCCTGAATTTTACAAATTTATCCGGGCTCAGAGACTTGGTGAGAATGTCTGCAGTCTGGTCTGCAGTCGGAACATACTACAACTGAATGGATCCGTCTTCTACCAGCTTGCGGATGTAATGACAATGAAGCTCGACATGCTTGGTACGTTCATGGAAGACTGGATTTTTGGCCAGTTTGAGCACCCCTTGATTATCAGTGTACAAGGGAGAAGGTCCTGCTTGTGACATGTGCATTTCAGAAAGCATCCTACGAAGCCAAACTGCCTCACATGCTGCTTTAACTGTTCCTTGATATTCAGCTTCTGTCGAAGAAAGAGCTACTGCCTTTGCTTCTTGCTGGTCCATGTTACAGCACCTGTACCCAAACTGAATACATACCCAGAAGTAGATTTTCGATCATCCACTGAACCTGCCCAATCTGAGTCTGTGTAACCAATCAGCTTTGGATCCTTGCATCTGCCATACAAAATGCCATAATCTGAAGTGCCCTTAACATATCGCAGCACTCGCTTCGCTGCAATCCAATGATCAGCTTTTGGAGCTGTCATGAAGCGAGAAATGTAGCTCACTGCAAAACTGATGTCAGGTCTAGTGGCAGTGAGGTAGATGAGGCTGCCCACTAGTTGCCTGAAGGTCGTTTCATCGACTGGAGGTGAATCAGAGTTGGCTGACAACTTTAGCCCCTTCTCCATAGGTGTGGAAGCAGGTTTGCAGTCCTGCATCCGGAATTTGTCAAGCAAACTTTTGGCATATTTTGACTGAGAGATAAAGATGCTACCATCGGTCTGCCAAACTTCAATACCCAAACAATAATGGAGAAGCCCCAAATCTGTCATGTCAAAAGTCTGACACAAATCCTATTTGATTGCTGCAATCAAATGTGTTGAACTGCCAGTAATGATCAAATCGTCAACATAGACAACAAGAAAGAGAATATCATCACCAGAGTGTTTGACATACAGATTACTGTCAGAAGGGCTGCACTGAAAACCATGATCAACCAAGTACTGATCAATCTTGAAATACCATGCACGGGGAGCCTGTTTGAGGCCATAGAGCGCTTTCACGAGCCTACACACCTGATGTTCTTTGCCGGCAACCTTGAAACCAGGAGGCTGCGTCATGTAGACTTCTTCTTGCAAATCACCATTGAGGAAGGCACTCTTGATGTCCATTTGATGAACTGTCCATCCAAATTGGGCTGCAATAGCGAGAAGAAGACGAATTGTGCTCATCTTGGTAGTAGGAGCGAATGCCTCCTCGTAATCGATGCCCTCCCGCTGTGTAAATCGCCGAGCAACCAATCTGGCCTTGTACTTATCCAAAGTACCATCTGCATGATACTTGACCTTGTAAACCCATTTGCAGCTGACAGGTTTCTTCCCAGGAGGAAGATCAGAAAGAACCCAAGTGTGATTCTTCAGGAGACTATGATATTCTGTCTGCATAGCCTGTTCCCACTTTGGAATTCCTTTAGCCTCGGAATATGTATGAGGCTCGTAGATGCTGTGGATGTTGGCCATAAGAGCAAAGTTGACGGTGTGTTGCTGCTCGCTCTTGCTACGAGTAGATCTGCCCTCAATGAGTTCATCATCATGAAGATCATCGATTGTCTTGGCCCACCACTTAGGGCGACGAGTAGAAGTGCCAACATCTAAAACAGGAGTAACATCATCTCCTGGGATTTCTGGAACAAAGTCATCTGGATATGAGTCCTGAGGAAAATCAGGTGGTGCTATATCATGATCAATAGACTCCTCATCTTCAGAGTCAGAATGCTCTGAAGCCCTCCCATCATGGGAACCAAGAGGAAGACGAACACCCTCATCAAGAACCTTCATAGGCTGATTCGCAGGACTGGTAGTAGGGACAAATGGACCAGAAGTCTCATCAATCACAACATCACGGCTAAATATGAGACGACCTGTCTCCACGTCAACCAACCTGTAGGCTTTGTGATTGTCGCTGTAGCCAGTAAACATAAGTGTCTGGCTCTTGGAGTCCAACTTGGCACGCTTGGCGTCTGGAATCCATACATGAGCGGTAGAACCGAAGACTTTCAGATGGCCCACCTTAGGCTTGCGTCCTGACCAGGCTTCTTCAGGAGTCATCTTCTTAACGACCTGTGTAGGTGACCGATTCAGGAGGTAGACTGCAGTGTAGACTGCTTCAGCCCAGTATTTCTTAGGTACATTTCTGTACTCGAGCATAGAACGAGCCATTTCGGTAATGGTGCGATTCCTGCGTTCAACGACACCATTCTGCTGAGGGGTGTAGGGTGTGGTAAGTTGGCGCTTAATGCCGTGTGCAACACAAAAAGTAGAGAAGTCAGTTGAACAAAACTCCCCCCCATTATCTGACCTTAGAGTAACAATGTGAGAACCCGATTCTTTCTCAACTAAGGCTTTGAACTGCTGAAATGTGCTGAACACATCTGACTTTTGTTTCAGAAAATACACCCACATTTTGCGACTAAAATCATCAACAAACAATAAAAAGTACCTGGACCCAGTAACAGAAGGAGTGTTCATCGGTCCACATACATCAGCGTGAACCAATTGAAGTACCTTGGAGGCTCGCCAAGAATCACCATCCGAGAACGGTGTCCGATGCTGCTTGCCAACTTGACAGGCTCCACAAACTCCATGATTTTTAGTTTGGATCTCAGGTAGACCAGCAACAAGACCCTCCCGAGATAACTGAGAGAGGTAGTGGACATTCAAGTGCCCATAACGCTGATGCCAAAGTTTGCTGATGGTTGTACTTCGAGCAGCCAGAGCGTGCTCTTGAGAATCACCAGAATCAGCAAGTCTGTACAGACCGTGATCCTCAAGTCCCATAGCAATTGTAGTACGAGTCTCCCGGTCAACGATGCTGCAAGTGGACGAGCTGAAAACAACATCCAACTGGGGAGAATGCCGCATGATCTGACTGACGGAGAGGAGATTATGTTCCATGCCTGGAACATAGTAGACATCGAGAAAGAGTAAATTTCTTCCTCCTGAGTGAATCTGGACAGTGCCCTTACCAGCAACTGTGTACTCTTCGCCTCCTCCAAAAATGACTGAATCAGAGAAGGGTTCGAACTTTGTGAACCAATCCCGACGATGAGTAAAATGCCGCGATGCCCCTGAATCAATATACCAGGCAGAAGAATGTACCGGATCTGCAGTTCTCTTGGCCATAAACGCATAGAATGCAGACTCTTTCTGCTCAGTGTGCTCAGCGACATGTGCCTTTTGTTGAGAGCCTCCCTGCTTCTTTTGTTCAGAAGCCATCCGAGTGCGACACTCAGCCCTAATGTGACCGTATTTGTGGCAATAATTGCACTGAACGTTCTTCTTCTTGCTGTCCTGTGAAGAACCAGAGCCTTTCGGCTGAGAAGACTGAGCCTTCCCTTTGTTCTGAGAAGACTGAGCAGAAGATTTGGCAGAGAACGCTTGTTCTGTGGAGGAGGAACTGGTACTGCTTCCAAACTGCTGTCTCCAACGATCTTGTTGTAGAAGCTTGTTACACAAGTTTGGAAACTTCAAGTCAACGTTTGTTGAAGTAATATTGAGTGTCTCAATGAAATGCTCGTAAGACTTTGGCAAACTCTTAAGAGTAATGACGACCATGTCCTCTTCCTCCATCTTTCGTCCAATGGCTTCCAGCTGGTCGCGAATCTCCTTGATCTTTGTCAGATGCTCTTGAAGAGTGGTGTGCTTCTCGTCCATCATTATTGAAAAAAGCATGTTCTTAAGAAAAAATGCACGACTCTTATCTAACGTTTCATGGAGATCCTTCAAGGTTGTCCATACCTCAGCAGCTGTTTTTCCTGACGACACTTGTGGCAGCTGGTCGTCAGTGACTGAAAGCTTGATGAGCATGACGGCTTCCCGGTTGCGTTCATCCCATTTGTCCTGATCCTTTCCGGCTACAGTGGGTCGAGGTGATGTACCTAGAACAACCGCATCAAGACACCGATACTCGAAAATGGTCAACATACACTGCTTCTAGGTGTTGTAATTCTTCCCATTGAACTTCTGGTTGCTTTCGAGCATTATGTTCGTGAGAGATGCCATCACGTACCTTGCGGTCAAACTGGTGAGGGCAAGATAATGCAAAGAAAACAGAAATACAGAAACCCGAACACGGATTTTGAGGTTTTACTGAAAACCCAGAAAAGATAAATAAAAACCCAGAAGGATGGAAGAATACCCAAAAAATTTTAACAACACAAATTTTGAGGCACGGAAAACGAGGTACCTAGAAAAATCTAGTGACAACCCAGTTGAGATCTCGCAAAACCCAAAAGGAATCTACGATTAGAAAAAAATTTCGACTTCAAACTGAAACACAAATTTCGAGGCATAGAAAACGAGGTACCCAGAAAAAATGGACGACGACCCAGTTGAGATCTCGGAAAACCCAGAAGGAATCTGAAATAAAAATAATTTTTCGACTTGATCTGAGGGTTCAAAACCCTAGTCGAAGTTTCTGGAACCCTAGGCAGCCATGAAAACCAGAAAAAATGCAGAAAATGAACGCGAAGCTGCACGAAAATTTGGCAAAAGAGATGCCAAACCCTAGGCGACTAAGTTGCAGGAAGGGGCGACCACGATTTTGCTAAAAAAAACACCCAAAATCAGGCAAAAACGCGAAAAAACGAAAAACGCGATTTTCAGATCTGAAATCCCATAAAAATGCAGTTTTTTTTCGCCCAGAAACGCGTGCAAACAGAGATAAAAGCGCCAGGAGCTGAGAAAAACGCGCGCCCATAAACAGATCGTGATTTTCCTTTCAAAAGAGAGACGCAGACTTCAAAAATGTCTTCTTGGAAAATCACGAAAAACAGAAAAAGATAAATGCGACCTTCAGAAGGGTTTGAATCGCGGCCAGACAGAAAATCGCGCCCTAGAACACATGATTTTTACAAAAAATCAGATAAAAATCTGATTTTGATGACCCACGAAATTCCTAGAAGTCTCACGCGAATTTTTCATGAATTACAGACTTTCTAAAAAATCCCCAGAAACCCTAGACGGCTCTAATACCATGTAAATGGTTAAAAGTCTTACTATTAACATAAAAAAGTTACATTATATAACGAAGTGCATGAAGCACTGTAGATATTAACTATCTACCTACTTACAAGTTACTGTAGAAACAGTAACATCTAAACAAAACAAAACAAAACAAAAGTGACCATTAATAATAAAGGAGTAATATATTCTAACATATTTGTGAATGATCTTGTTACTTGAAATTTGTATGATAGTTAGGAAATATAGAAATTTGTATTGTTGAAACTAATTTTACTTTCATGGAATTGTCTTCCCAATCTTCATCTATCATTGTGTTGAGGACATTATCATATATATGCTAGAAAGTAAATTCCTTTTTTGTCTTGTGTCAGGGTTTTTCTTAAAGTACTTTTAATGGCCTAGAGTTAAGCTTTTGACATAGTAAGAAATGGGTGAGGAATATTGTTTCATGTAGTTTCTTTGTACGGTTCGGCTGGTGTACTTGGATTTGGTAATTGCACACTATGCCTGAACATATATCTTGCGCCTAAATAGGATTGGGGATGAAGGGGGTTGCCATGACATCTTGTGACATGTCTTTGCAGAGACTTGTGGACTCATTTAGAAAAGACAAGAAACAAAAACAATTAAGTGAGAACTGTAAAAGCTTCCTAAACCTTAAATGACCTTACAAAGAATCTAAAATCCATACTGTTGGTTGACAGATTTGTCCTTTAGAAATTAACACAAATTGACTCCATTTTGCCTAAAAAAGAGGACTAATCTATCAATAGCAGTTGGAGAGATCACCGTTGCATTGGTGATCTTCCACTGAATTTTAGTTGAGATACAACTCCTTCTAATATAATTTTTTTATTTTTTGAATTTTAAGAAATCGGTGGTATGCTTTTGACCAGAAAGCAGAAAAGGAAAACTAACTTCTATCCATAGCCATGAAAATAGATTCGATTGAAAACGATTTGACACTACTAACTAATGCTGGAAATTAAATTGACAAACATTCAATATCATAGCTCACAGACCAGATTATCAAAGCTTGTTGACTCAACTCACTGCAGTCTTAACATTTGCTGCAAATAAATGAACAAGATACCAAAGAACAACACATTCTTATAGGGAAGGAATATTCAAATGCTTATCTAAGCTCACAAACTCATTCATAAACATTAGCATTTTATTCATAATTTATTGCACACAAACAATAAACATCTATAGTCAAATATCAAAACTGCAAAATTGATCCTTAATTAAGATCGATTCTCACTCGTGCATCACAATGCAAGGGGGATCAAAATTTCGGACCCTTGCAATGTCAAACTAAAGCATATTTATAGTTTTAGCAACATAACTGTCATCGAAGTCTTGAAATAACTAATAATAACTGATTCTTGAAAGAATTAGATTAACCAGGTCTAACATCATTAAACAAAAAGACAAAGCCAAAGAAATTAAGAGACATCTATTGCTGTGGCAGTTGGGCATGTGAATTGACATGAGCTTCTCCTTTTGGCGGTGCTTGTTGGGCAGATGCCATGCGTGCTTGATAATCCTTCAAAGCTAGTATGACGGTGGGAATTTCCGTTTGTTGTGGCACAATTACGTTCCTTGTTCTCGATTGCCATGTAGCTTTGTTGGTGCGGATGGCATCCATCTTACTTGCTATGAGAATAGGAAAGTCTTCATGCCATGATAATGCTGAATCAATCCTAGCCAATTTCTTTAACGCTTCTTTATCAAACACCTGTTCCTTTGATAGGGTATTAACTGCTTTAAAGAAGCTACCCTTTAGCTCCTCGAGCGTAGCACGACCTTGATTGTTGGCCTTCGTTATCTGGCAATTGAAATTAGAGAAGTTCTCGATGAAATTATTATTGAGACGGTTACATTATTTCATCAACTTGTTTTGTTCCAAGAAATTGTTTTTATGATGGAAAGCTTCCACTCTATACTTGTTCTCCACATAACAACTCGGGAATCTTCTTTGGATGAAATAATATTTTCTGAAGTAGCTTTCTCCATACCCATTGCAATGATTTCAGCCAACACACGATCAATTTGCAGCCAATGTGACTTCTTGCTTGCAGTTAACCAACTATGATTTAATTGGGTTTCTTAGTAACACAAATTCATCATACACCTTCTTCAATTTCTTGATTAAAGGAGGTCCTTTTGTTTTAATTTCTGGCACCCAACCCTGAACAACTTTGCCATAATAGCCGTCTTTCTGAATTCTACACATCATTGCTTTTCCAACCACAAAATTAGAATCAAAGGTAGGACTTTCCTAGCTAAGAGGCTGAGGAGAGGGATTTGTCAAAGATCTAAGACAATTTGAAAGGAGTTCTAGTGACTTCTTTTACTCATTTTTGTCCCGTTTGTCCTTTTCTATTCTTTCCACCAACCTAGAGGCCATAACCTGAAAATTATGAATATCTCCATCCCTACTGGGTGGACCTAAATCCACTTTAGTTACACTGTAATCCGCTATGGTAGCCTAATTAGGATCTCTTTGTATTGAAGGTTGGGCAATTTCCATAATCAGATGCCCAAAGGCCTCATGTTCCATTAATTTGGATGTAGTTTTCAATTTCTTAACTTTAGGGGTTTTTTGTAGAAGTTGCCCTACTACAACTTCCTTTGTTAAAGTAATGGGTACCATTTCTCTCTTCTGGGAGAGGGAATTTTCTAACCAAGAAGGTGAGGATGGGACAACCTCAAGATTCTAAGAAGCCCCAGGTGTTGAAAAGTGGAGAGCTCTGTTGAGAGGAGTCTTCGTTGCACTATGCATTTTTAAAGGGAAAGAGATTGAGGCCTTACCTTTTTGTGCACTTTCCTCCGGCCTACCCTGAGATTGGTCGTGCTGCTGAACATGGGTTTCCACATTTCCTCTTTTAGTTCCTTGCTCTTGATCACCTCCTTCTGGTTGTTGCTCGACTTCATTTTCCAATTGTTCTTCAGTTATAATGTGAGGGAGAGGACCTTCACCACATGTTTGCTCAAGACCCTTGTTCTTCTCAGGAGGATCATTTCCATCTCCACTATTGCTTGGCAAAGATGTGCTTTGTGCTGCTGGTGGTATTGGCACAAAAGGAACTATACTCGCATGAATAGCACTAGTTTGCTCTCGAGCTTGTCTCTTATCTTTGGGTGGAGCTTTTGTGGTTTCTCCCTTCTTACTGGTAAGCCACATTTGAGTCCTTAAAACTGCTGCAGTTCTAGCGTTCCAATCCTCATCTTCTCTATTGTTCCAATCAATTGGTGCCAAGGGTTGCGGTTGTATCTTGTTAACATAAATGGGATCAATCAAATCAAAATTGTCATCTTCTACTCCTCTTATATTCCATCCCAATTTGAAATTGAAAATCTGACCTAGAGTTAGCCTCATCCAATCTCTTTTCCTTACCTCATTATCATCAACATAATCTGTGCAAAAGTCCTCTAGATGTGGCACATGGTAATAACTAGGATCTAGATGAAGATTGTTTCTTACAAAGTTTTTACCATCAAATGAAAATCTTCTCTCATAAGTTTGAAAGGTATATTTCGCAATGCCTTTCCCTAAATTAAGGGCATTTGACTAGGACTTACATTCATAATACCCCAAACGGATAGGGAAAGAGATACCGACCTTTTACCTTTCTGCACATCTCTTATTCACTTCTGCAACTTAGCGACAAACTTTTATCAAGATAAACTTATCCTCCACATACTTGGGCAGTTTAAGAGGAAAACCATCAAATCTACCGACCCTCAAATATGTAAACTTCTGAAATTGGATAAAAAGGCTACCATATCTAGTAACCAATTGAAAAGCCTTTGGAGACACTCTTTGCCCTAAATCACCTTGCAGCTCCCTTACTAATCACATAATAAACACATCGTTTACTCTTGGGCAGATTTTATAGCTCCTTTCCAGTTGCAAGTCAAGATAATAATCATAAATTTGAGTTTGTTCATCAAAATCTTCAACGGGATTCATCCATATCCATGGTCTCGTACAATCTAGGGCATAGAATAGATAAGATGACATATAAAAGAACCTATTGATGGTGAAATTTCTTATCATATGGTCCAATTTGTCACTAATTATGGTGGCCCAATCTAGGTACTGTGTGCCGGCATAAATAACTTGGACGAAGAAATACATCCATTCCTCAAAATCATTCGCATTCATGCTTCCTCTTCCCCTATGTAACAACATGATGTTTTAAATTTCATCCTTGAAATGTGACTTGTGCATCTTTTTAGGAAATTGGGATTTTCCTTTCCTTCCTGGGTCAAACCAATATTTTGCAATGATTTTTTGATAGTATCCCTTTCTCTCTAAAAAGGAGGTCTGTGATAGTGTAAAATCAAATTGAGAGTATACTTGCGTCTCAGGTAACCTAAAACATCCATTGATGGTCGCTCTGTCTAAGGTTATCAACAAATTATTGTCTTCGGTTCGAATTTCCCTTGTCTTAGGGTAATAGCAGGTTATACATTCTAGAACAAGGTCTGTGCATTGTATGACCACTGGGAAAGCGGCGACTTCCAATAAACCACTCTCAACAACCCTCTGAGTAATAGGAGCCCTCTCCAGTTTGCGAATTCTCTCCCAATATTCCCCTAGATTAATGTGACCTAATCTTGTATCCCCTATTTTTAGCAAAGAACTGTCCAAACCAGACAAATGCTCGTATCCCAAGTATTTGTATCTCATTTTTCTCCCAAGTATTCACCTTAATCCAAAGAAAATCTAACAATGCCACCTTTTGTAGAAATACTAATCTTCAATCACCAGGAGAAGATTCAGGGATGTCACTTACCAGACAATATGGCACCAATTCTAGCTAAAATCTCCTCTTTGAGTGCTGATTGTGTATCCGCTCTCCTTCGCTTCTAGAATTTCATTTCCCAATAAGAATAATTATGCCACAAAAAGCACCTTAATTCCCACAGGATCAAGCATTATTTCACCCACTTTGTCTTTGATAGCATTTAATGCCTGGCATATAGGCCACTTGGCGCCAATATCAGATATCCGTAATGTACTTGACAGAGTCGGATATTTGAATTGCTTTTTAGAACTAAGTCAGAACCCAACAAAGTTAGAAAATTTCGCCTGAACTCGTCGAAGCTATCTTTCTTCCATTACACATTCCTTTCTTTCATTAGAGTAAGCTTTTAAATTGAGTTGACAAGACTTGTCGGGGTTGGAATTGGTTATAAAACTTGCTTCGGCTTCGACAAGGTTTTCGAAACTTCATAAAACCCACTTTCTCTTGGAAATTGTTTACTTCATAGAAGGCTTCTTCGGGAGACAAGTAAGTTAGAAAACTTGTGCGGTACCCACAAAGGTATTGACGATCTCATAAAAGGACCAACACAAAGAAAGAAGGAAAGAGCCTTGGGATTGGATGACTTGATATTCACTAAGTCGTTAAAACAACGAGCCGTGAGTATATAGACGGGAACCGATGAGGTTAGGAAACTTAACCAATGACCGACGAGAGAATAATAACTCATGAAATAACGGAAGCTAAGGCTGGCAGCAACCAAATATCCGGGAACTTCAATACTTAGACCGAGATGTAAACTTAAAAATGTAGTGGATTATGGCTTAGGCAACACATACAAAAGAAAAAGCTCACAACCCACAAAGCATGAAAATGCAGGTAGATTTATTCCTTGTTTGATGGGAGATATGTAGGTTGGGAAAAAATGTAGGGTCTACTTTTGTTTCTAATATTGTTGAGGAGAATAATTTCGTGCAAGAGTAGTCAGCATTTGGAAGTAGGAGGTTCTTTCATTTCAGAACTTTGTCTGAGACATATTTTAAATGGCAATGTTATGTTCCTAACCTGAAGATCAGCTGTAATTGTGACAGGAATCCTAGAGATGAAAGCTTAAAGTTAAAATCTAAGTTAGATCTGCAAAACTGGAAAGCAGAACAATACTGAAGATTTAAGAACACTTCTATACATAAAGTTTATTAATGTATTAAATAGTTCTTGGACAGTATATAAGGAAAATACTTTCTTGATAGTGCTTTTTAAAAGTGTCAGCATTAGAACATCTAAAGTCCTCCTCCATACATACTGACTCTATGCATGGTTCACTTAAATAATAACCTTTCATAATTTTCAATTGATCTTAAGCTAGTGAAAATATATTACCAATTCATGGCAAATTGATGTGTAAATTATAATTTTTTTAATCAAATATATCAAATATCTATTGGGCTATAATAATTCATGGAAAGGGTTAAAGGCTACAACCCACAATGGAATTTGCCAGATTTTGGAAGGGTAGGAAAGTAAATGTCAGAGGTTTTAGCTTTGGCCTTTGAGTTAACACAGGAAAGTAGAGCAGAGGCTATAGTGCTGTCTACAGGACGTTTTAAAGCTTTGAAGGCAAGGAAAACCAGAAAGAAAGAAGAGAGTAGAAGGTTTTTTGAGAGGTACGGAGAAGCTTGTGAGATTTCAAGCATGTTATCTCAGAGAGTCTCTGCCAGGGTCATGGGACTAGGTAAGCACTCAACCAATAAAATACATAACGATAGAAGGCAGGTACAAGAGCATTTTTTCCTACCGTTTTACTTTGCTTAACCATTTCAAACACAGGAGGCTGGTTAACTCTCCCTTTTACCTGCTTATGTCCTTGGAGTTTTATGTGGTTGATGTTTGGCTAAATAAGGCTGAAATGCAACTCCACCAAGGCTTGATATATCTAATTTATCAATTCAATAAATCCAAAGTGGTGGCTAGGCAACCTTCCATGAAGGTAAAGATTATGGAGTCCTCTGGCCATGATGCTGACCTCTTCAAGCTCTCTTTTGGCAAGGTGTGCTACTTCCTTAAATCTATTACTATAAAAATCCCCTTGCAAAAGGAAGATGATACATGGCCTAGTACTAGGGCTAGGAAGGGCAAGGTTGTTTTGTTTCTGAAGGAAAACACAGGAAAGGATGGTGATGGGGAGGATTAATTTAAGGTGTTTTCTGCAATGGCTGATAGGTATTGAAGAAATCAAAGGCAAGGGGATTGCTAGCAATTCCAAGAGGGAGGAGGTAACAGGAACCATGAGGAGGAAGCCTTTCAGTAAGAGTGAAGATTTAATGCTCTGCAAGGAAGCTAAGACTGCCATGATAGTGCAACTAATGATGAAGGGGAGTTCTCTATAAGGAATTTAGTCAGGAAAGTGGAGTTGTTGGAGAGGGATTATAACCTCCAACATATTATCCTCAAATAGTTTATGAAGGAAAATGAGAGATTGAGAATTAGATTGAACCAACTAAATCAATAGGTTAACAGGAAACTATCCCAATTTGAGGTCTGGGTTGAGTTCAAAGAGGATAATTGGCAGATGCTTAAGGATATCTGTTGGATTAGGTAGGATATAGAAGGGTTTGACTCCTGGTTGAGTACGATTGAAAAATCCATGGGGATTTGGAGGTGTCTTTGAATAAGATCATCTATCTCAGCAGAACCACCATTAAAAACTCTGCAGCTAACATAGCAATGCTTTTGGAAAACATGTTAAAAAAGAAAGAAGTTGGATCCTCAAGAGTGCTCATGTAAAAGACAAGGAGCCACATGAGGCAGAAGGAGGGCATTGTTATTGATTTGGATAGTGCAGTGATGGAGGATCAATTGGAATTTCTGATGGTGTTGCTGTTATTGTGCTATCAGTTTGTTTCTGTCTAGTTTTTCACTTCTAGGGGATTGTTCTTTTTGTTTGATGAGATGAATGTGATCCTTTAATGATTATTTTTTGTTCTTGGTAAAAGGGTTTGGGCCCTTTCAAAAACCCACTTTTACCTATTAATAAAATAAATTGTAAGATGTTAACTTTCAAGATTTGTCAAAATTTGTAACTTATTCTGAGAGTTTGACTCATTTTCACACATTCAATTATGGTTGCGTTCAAGTGTTATAAATTTTAATATTTTGGAATTTTTGTATGCATGTATACCACAAACACTGTCATTCTACCATACCATGACATACTTGGATTGCAAAATTAGTGTCTTGGTATCTTCACCCACACCATAAGCAATGTAATATAGGAACTATAGTTTTGGACATATCCTAAGACTCTTTTTTGTGATTTGTGAATGAGGGGCTTGGGACCACTCACATTATTTAAAAATCAAAATCTAATAATAAAAATTGTTTCCCATTAATGGGGTAAACCATTCAATATTCTCAATTTGAAACTTGCGAGGGAAATGAAAACTTCAAAACTAAGATTTTTACCAAGCTAATCCATTTAACATGAGAACAAAGATTCATCTTCCTTTGGAATTCCTGTACGGTTTTTTTTTGAAGAAATATCTAATAAGTTTTGCACCAGAACCCTAGAAGGGGTGCACACTTTAGTAATTGCAGAAGAGGAAGACTTATTAATCGCAGAAGGATTTATTGAAAGACTCACCTTTTTCCATAGATTGAGAGAACTTAATGACCCTACGAGTGGAAGCCAAAGGAGAATCTGAAGAAACTAAGGAGGCACCATCTAAAAAGGCTTTAAAGAAACCATCCTCATCATAGTCAGAATTGATCACCTGCTGTTGCGGTTCAGCCCCTTTCCACAAAGTGGCTTGCCTCAAGGAGGCATTACGATTAACTAAGTCAGAAGATTTTGGACAATTTACAGCCAAGTGGCCTTTAGCAAAAACATGATTTGCATATAAAGGCAATTCCTTCATAATCAAGTTGTTACTTCCAAATCCTGTTCCCAACTTTTAAACAAAATTTTCCATCAATTTCTTGGTTAAATCAAAACCAACAAGAATTCTTGCAAAAAAAAGTGTCATCATCTGGTTCATTTCTTGAGTAAAAATTAGATCCCCAAAGAATTTCCAATGGAGGAGAGACATTGAGCAAATGAAAATTGAAAGAGGAAGGTTCAGAACCCTCACCCGTATTGGAGAAATAGGGAAGAATTTATTGAGTGGATTAAAGTCTGGAAACCACAATTTCAGACCCAAGAAAGCCTTGTCCCAGAACCACAGGCCTCCCTTAAGGCTTAAGCAAGGCATCCTTGTTAGAAAGGGACACATTACTAGGAACTGGCCTTTCACACACGGTCAAATAGCAAAACTCTCTTTCTCCCGTGGCTTCCAATGAAGAGTCAACCATTCATGAAGCTGGGCCAAAAGTTTTGAAATTTGTAGATTAAAGTAACTTGCATTACACATTCTTCTATCTCAGCTATGTCAGCCCCAAAAACTACTGTCCAAATTTTCTTTGAGTTGAAATCTATATCAGCCACGGGCTCCAATTTTGGTAAGTACTCAACCACCTCGAGATCTATGAAAACCCTAGTAGAAGGGTTGGGAGAAGAACTACCTTACGGGTCTATTTTGGTGATAGATTGATTACAATCTTCAATATTGATTAAATTGAGGCCACTGTGTCCCTCAGGGCCATTTAGATTTGGTCATAATAAAAATAGCTAAAGTAATAGAGTATTAATTGAATCTAATGAATGGCATGCATAATTTTATGAATTTCTGTCGTGCTAGAGTATTGAATCTGTTTATGTATGCCACAAATCATCAAGTCATGGTTACAAATGGAATCATCATATTGTGCAAAGGCATGCTCTATAATTTCAAATTGATCATGAAAGATTATACATTTCAAAGAAACTTTTATGCAGTTCCAAAGGGTAGAGTTGATGAAGTTTTAATCTACACCTTTTTTAGTTTAGTCTCAAGTGCCTAGTTATCAAGTTCTGTTGTGCGGGTTGAATGAATGCTTTTGAAGGATTTAATCTTGCTCCCATAGACTTGAGGCCATATTATAGAATGGACAAATCATTTCACAATATTGCATTGGTAATCTTAGCTAAGACAGTCTGCAATTGAGTCAAATATCCATGTAATTAGATAATAACACTTAAATATGAAATAATTTAATAGCATCATCAACAAACATTTTGTGGTCTTTTAGGAACTTCCAGGTTGCTTACCAACTAATTGTGATATTGAACACATTATTGGAATCCGATCATGAACAGAACCTCTAAGTATTTAGGTGTACACTTTTACAATTTTCATTAGACTGAAATAGAACCGTTGGTGCAAGGGTTATTGGAACTTGTAATTATTATGCCAAGTAAGAGACATTATCTGCACCAGTTGTATTGGCACAGCGAAATGACTGGCAATCCTTTTATTTTTAATCAGTATTAGGGTACTGCTATGTTCTTTACTAAATTGAATTTGTGATCACCTTATCTAATCAAACTACAACCTGATGAAGTTTTCTAAGCAACCATTTGTATACATGAAGGCTATTATGATTTCAAAATTATGCTGTTTGGGTTAACCAATGCACTTGCAGCCTTTCAAGTTGGTATGAACAAAATCTTTTGTCCATTTTTTCAAATTTTGTGCTAGTATCATTTTTTGAAAATTAGGTTGAAATAGAATTTGAAAAATAGCTCAAAGCAAGTTTGGTAATCTAAGGCAAGCATACTAATTTTTTAGGTCACAGCCAAGTTAGCATGCTTCATGTCTGTATGAAACTCCCTTGTGGGAACAATGGAACTTTACACTTTACCTAATATATTTTGTTAAACTTTGTACCTCTTTGGGTTTCACTTTCAAAATGTTGTCAAAGCTCATTGTAAATCAAACATTGTGTATTAGTTGATCAGGGATTAACAATTTTGGAAGAAAACAATTGCTATACAAAGAATCAAAATGCAGATTTGGGAAAAAGGAGATTGATAATCTGGTTGTTTCATATATGGAGTAAAGATAGATCCTGCAAAATTCAGAGCAACCCTTGCGGGAGAAAACCACGGAAAAATATTGCTTATATATTATAGATTAATCTTCTTCTTGTAGGCTCCAACCTACTAGAGACTCCAATCTCCACTTGACAGAATTATAGGCTTCAACCTATTGGAGGCTTCGGCTCTCACACAAACTGAACTCCTCTATTTGATAGGCTCCAACCTATTGGAAGCTCCAACCCCCACACAAATTGAGTTCCAACCCAGCAAGAGGCTCCAACCTCCATTTGATAGGTTCCAACCTATTTATCCTTCAATGGCTGATATAGTATGCTTCTTCACAGTGTCTTCCTCTCGCAAATCTGATTACAACTCACACAATATCCTTCTTCCAAATCTGATCACTATCCACACAATAACCTTCTTTCACAAATCTGATTACAGTCATGCACAATCTTTCTTCCAAATCTGATCACTATCATGCACAATATCTCTTACAAATCGGATCCAATCTATGCACCAATTCTTTTCACACAACTGATCATAATCATGGCAATATTTTCATATAATTTTCTGCCTTACCATCTGCTCAAATTCCCTTTACAATCTGCTCCTACTCTTCACATATATTCGTTGTATATATTTGCATTATCATTCATACATGGACTGCATATACACTCAAAATAAATCTGAGTTACACTTAATGTTTCTGCTCTTTATTTATTTTTTATTTTTATTTTTTAGACTACAGGAATCGGGTAGCACGACCCCCTATAAACTGTAGTGCGCCTGGTAAACTTTTTAACGTGACCGGCAGCGCTGGCGCGACACGCCCTCCGGTACCACGGGGGTGGGGGAGACTAGACCTCGTGACCAACCTCTTGCAACAGGAAAGATTTAGCCAACCGAGCTAGGGCCCCAACCGCTCTTTATTTTCTTTTCAATCTGCTCTTATATTCACATTATTTTCATTGATTTTTTTTTTCAACTCCTTCACCGCTTTTATACGCTTCTCAAGGGAGATGTCTTTTGTGAATGTATGTGACTCTTTATAATGGATCATGTCTTCTAATAACTAATCGCTATCCTTTACAAACTTAACAGCAGCCTTTTGAATTATTAATTCTTTCAAAAATCATTTCTCATGTTAAATTGCTGCCATATAATTCTTTTATGATCCATAATATTAATTGCTGCCCCTTCATAAGATATTCTCTACACTTCATTGGATGTTCGCTATGGAAGAAGTCGGCCAAATCTAATTTAAATATTTGCTTTCTTTTAATTCTCTTATAGAATTTGACTACACAAAGGGAGTCGGCCTTGATCAATGGTCGGCTGTAGTAATACTTTCATCCATAATTCAGCACTGCCAAATATAGTGATTTGTTTTGGGTCGGCCAGCAGACAAAGTATGTTAAAATATCTCTTCCATGGTCAGCCAACAAACAATGCATGCAGATTTGTTTTGACCAGCATTCTTCAATGAATGTAATGTAAGTTTGAGCGATGTCATGTGAAGGTAAATTGGTCAACTTGAGATCTCAAGGAGAGAACCAATTAGTGGACTTTGGCCATAACTACAATCAGCAAATCCATTGTGACATCCATGATATCTTTCTTGACATCAATGACAACACTTAATGACCTTGTGCCTTTGACATCAATGACAACATATTCCAACAAGTTGTAACCATCATATTATGAAGAGTTAGTTGTAAGGTAGGAGGCAGTTGATAGTTATAAATAGACTTTATGCAGACCTGGGGACAACGCTCTCTCCTCTCTCTCTCTCTCTCTCTGTGTATAGGTATATTGTCTGGCACATATGAAGAAATCTATCTGAGGGTTTAACTTGAGTCCATGTGACCTCTGAGAATAAATAAATGAAAGGAACAACAGAGCCTATGGCTTACATATCTGTCGAGAAGAGAGATTTGTGGAGAGTGAGACAGACACACAGAACTGAGAGGTTGAAACATGATGAAATATTTTGACAATTGGTACGTAAATTCTGATTGCAAGTTGAGTTGAGAGCTGTGGTTATTGAAGACAACCTGAACAACCATCAGAAAAGGCTTTGCATCTGCTAAGTACATCTTTTTCTGAAACTGCAGCATAATGATATGCACAGAAAGCATTGAGGAATTTGAAGTTTCAAATACTATGTGATTGTTGTCAAGGAAAAATGAATATATACTGACAGAGGACGATGTAACAATAGTTTTTTTTCTGTCTAATTATTTTATCAAAAGAAAACAAATCAGCTTGGGAGCTTTCTGTTTGTTTTCAGGTTAACAATGTCAAGGTTGAAAAAACACTGTTTTCAACTGGGTGTCAAATATTTAATTTTCATAGTCTCTGTTACTGGCTCTGGTTTGGGTTTGTGGATTCGTTATGTAGATCCAGGAAAAAAAATTGGGGGCTGGGTTCGTTTTGGGTTCGTCGGTACATAAAACATGTAAAAATCATTAATATATATACTTACAGCAGAAACACCATAGATATTTCTTATTATTTTTTATTTTTATATACACAAATATTTATAAACTTTATAAAACATTAATAAAATTAATATATTACATAATATAATTAATTAGAAAATATATTTATATAATAACAGATAAATATTGCTATATAATAAATATATAAATATATAAATATAATATTTATATTTTTGAAAAAATTGCAAACATGATGAAGGCGCGCTCTGCAACGGTCTCCACCTTCCCTGTGAAGCCTGATGGGGGTTTTTCCTTTGAATCTTCGCTGCGTCTTCTCCATTCTCTTGCAACGGCGTGCCAAGAAGTTTCCCAGCCAGGACTGGGTGCAACACGGGTGTCGGGGGTACGTTTGTCTGGCAAAACTAAGGAGTTGCAGCCCAATGACAAGGCCGCGCTGGGTTTGGCATTTGATCGGTTGGAGGCCAGTGAAACGGTTTCTTTCTCCAAACTTCCCTCTCCTTGAGGCTGGAAAAATCAAATCCCTCCTTTCTTAGTCCGTCTTTCTTCGAATGCCCTAGAGATATGCCTGGATAGCACTGCTTATATTTGCAAGCCCATGCGCTTGTTTGCAGATTTACGAAGGTATGGTTAAATTTAAGTGATCTTCATTCATGGTTAGCACGCTTTGGAAAGATTATCTGGAGGAAGAAATTAGCATCTATCCTTGTGCAAAAGGTTTTTTTATATTGGAATTTGATTCACTAGAAGATAGAGAAATGATTCTTAACACTGGGCCCTGGTTTTATCAAGGAGATTTCTTATGTATGAAACCCTGGTTCCCTTTGTTCGATCCACAGACAAAGTCTTTTTCTTCTTCGTTTTTGTGGGTTCGTTTACCTTATCTTCCACTACAATTTTGGGAAATTGACTGTTTAAAGGCGATTGGCAATGGGCTGGGCTGGGCAAGTACCACATCATCTCAAAGCAAACAATCAATTATGAAAATTCTTTATTTACACGTGCCTATGTTGAAATGGATGTTACAACAGGGTTGCCGACAAATTTTTTTCTCAAAGTTGGCAAGAGACGATGGTGTCAATCAATAGACTACGAAAAAATTGCCTGTAGGTGTGGAAGATGTTTCGCAATCGAACATGCTATTGCACAATGTGGCAGGGGTTGTACTAAGGATAGCAGGCCGTCTTGGTGGGATGGGGTGGAATCCTTGTTTTTTAAAATCATGATATATAAAATGAAAGAGACAAAGGCTCTTTATATAGATTTACAATCAAAGTTTCTAAAATAAAGAATATCGAAGTTTCTAAAAAAGACTAATGCAAAGAAAAGAATAGAAAGCAATCTACTCGAATATGTTACAATATTGACCATTAAACTATCTAAAATATTAATTTAATATCCTCCTTTAATGGTCAATCTATCAACTACACCAAGGTGCCCCCTAAATTTGATAAACTTATTTGGGCTCAGAGACTTGGTGAGAATATCTGTAGTCTGATCCTCAATTAGAACATACTGCAACACAACTAATCCATCTTCGACAAGCTGGCGGATGAAATGACAATGAAGTTCAACATGCTTGGTCCTTTCATGGAAGATTGGATTTTTGGCAAGTTTTAGCACCCCTTGATTGTCACAGTACAAGGGGGAAGGCCCTGTTTGAGACATGCATGTCCGAAAGCATCCTTTGAAGCCAAACTGCCCCACAAGCTGCTTTAACAGCTCCTCGATATTCAGCTTCAGTCGAGGAGAGAGCCACTGCCTGCTTCTTCTTATTGGTCCATGTAATTGCACCTATACGCAAGTTAAAAACATACCCAGAAGTAGACTTCTTGTCATCAACAAAACCTACCCAATCCGAGTCTGTAAATCCAATTAGCTTAGGATCTTTGCACTTGCCATACAAAATGCCAAAGTCGGAAGTGCCTTTCACATATCTCAGCACATGCTTCGCGGCAACCCAATGTTCAGCTTTAGGAGCTGTCATGAAGTGAGAGATGTAGCTCACAACAAAATTGAGATCAGTTCTAGTAGCAGTGAGGTAAATGAGACTGCCTTCTAGTTGACTAAATGTTGATTCATTTTGCATAGGTGAATCTGATTTGGCTGATAGTTTTAGCCCTTTCTCCATAGGTGTAGATGCAAGTTTACAAGCATTCATCCTGAACTTATCAAGCAGACTTCATTCATACTTGGACTAAGAGATAAAGATGCTACTATCTGTCTACCAAACCTCAACACCTAGACAATAATGCAGAAGTCCCAAATCTGTCATGTCAAATGATTGATTGAGACTATGTTTGATCTCCTCAATCAAATGTTCTGAGTTGCCAGTAATGATCAGGTCATCAACATAGACAACAAGTAAAAGAATATCATCACTAGACTATTTGACATACAAATTAGAATCAGGACTCCTCTGAAAACCATTATCAATGAGGTACTTATCAATTTTCATGTACCATGCCCGTGGAGCCTATTTAAGGCCATAGAGTGCTTTCACTAGTCTGCATACCTGGTGTTCTTTACTAGCAACCTTGAAACCGGGAGTTTGCGTCATATAGACTTCTTCCTTAAGATCACCATTGAGGAATGCACTCTTGACATCCATTTGATGGACTTTCCATCCAAACTGGGCTGCAATAGCGAGGACAAGCCAAATAGTACTCATTTTGGCTCTGGGAGAAAAAGTCTCCTCATAATCAATGCCCTCTGTCTGTGAGAACCCTTTAGCTACTAGCCGACCCATTTGCAGCCAATGGGCTTCTTCCCAGGTGGAAGATCAGAGAGGACCCAAGTGTTATTCTTCAGAAGACTATGATGTCCAGCTTCCATAGCCTATTCCCACTAAGGTATGCCTTTAGCCTCTTAATATGTTTGAGGCTCAAAGATGCTGTGAAGGTTGGCCATAAGAGAAAAATTAACTGTATTCTGTTGTATGCTCTTTTTCTGAGCAGATCTACCCTCAATCAATTCATCTTGATGAAGATCACCTATGGTTTTAGCCCACCATTTAGGTTAGAGAGTAAGTACCAATATCCGAAACAGGAGGAACAACATGACCAGGGGTGGCTGGAACAAAATCAGCTAGATGAAGATCCAGATTGTCATGAGGAGGGGCGGGTGGTGGAACATTTTGCTGAGGTGCCTGCACAACTGCAGGATTCCTCCCATCAGGTGGAGCTAGTGGAAGACAAACACCCAAATCAGAAGCCTTTAGAGATTGGTCCTTGATCCTTAGGGCTCACAAAAGGAGAATATAGATAGAAGGGCCCACTAGTTTCATCAACCACAACATCATGACTAAAGATGAGACGATCTGTATCTACATCAATCAACCTATATGCCTTATGATTTTCATTGTAGCCAATGAACATGAGTTTTTGGCTTTTCGAATCGAACTTAGTGCGCTTGGTATCTAGAATCCACACACGAGCAGTAGAGCCAAAAACTTCAAGTGGCTGATCTTAGGCTTGTGTCCGGACCAGGCTTCTTCAGGAGTAATCTTCTTAACGACATAAGTACGAGACCGATTAGTATAAACTACTTCAGCCCAGAATTTCTTAGGGACATTTCTATGCTCCAACATAGAATGAGCCATATTAGTAATGGTGCGATTGCGACGCTTAATGACACCATTTTGCTGAGGGGTGTATGGTGTGGTAAGTTGGCACTTAATGCCATTTGCAACATAGAAACTGGAGAAGTTAGAACAAAATTCCCCCCCATTATTAGACCTAAGAGTGACTATTTGAGAGCCTGACTCTTTCTTGACTAAGGCTTAAACTGATGAAATATACCGAACACTTCTGATTTGTTTTTTAAGAAAATACACCCACATTCTTCTACTAAAATCATCAACAAATAACAAAAAATACTTGCAACTAGTAACTGAAGGAATATTCATTGGTCCACATACATTAGCGTGAACCAACTGTAATGCCTTGGAAGCTCTCCATGTGTCACCATCTGAGAATGGAGTTCGATGCTACTTTCCAACCTGACAAGCTTCACATACTCCATGATTCTGAGTTTGAATCGCAGGTAGACCACCAACCAAATTATCTCTAGATAGATGAGAGAGATAATGCATATTCAAGTGTCCATAACGCTGATGCTAGAGGTTGCTGATGGAAGTGCTCCTGGCTGCCATAGCATCCTCTTGAGAATCACTAGAATCAACAAGTCTATACAAACCATGATCCTCAAGTCCCTGAACAACTGTAGTGCGAGTCTCTCTATCAACAATGCTGCATGTATGCATGCTGAAAACAATACTAGTTGAGGAGAGTGACTCATGATTTGACTAACTAAAAGTAAATTTAGCTCCATGCCAGGTACAAAGTATACATCGAGAAATATTAAGTTTCTCCCTCTAGAATGAATCTGCACGTTGCTCTTTCTGACAACAGTATACTCTTCGCCTCCTCCAAAGATAACAAAATCTCTGAATGGCATGTACTCATGGAACCAATCTCGACGATGAGTAAAATGTCGAGATGCACTTGAATCATATACCAGGCAGATGATTTAACATGATCTGTTGGACTCTTGGCCATAAAGGCATAGACCGCAGATTCCTTTTGCTCAGTGTGCTTTGTAACATGGGCTTTAGGTTTAGAGTCTCCTTGCTTGGACTGTTCAAAAGCCAAGCGTTTCCGACAAATCTTAGTTCATGTCGCCATACTTGTGGCAATAGTTGCACTAAATGTTCTTCTTGGAAGAGTCTTGGGATTGAGCTTGGCTGGGCTGTTGACAGGGATGATTTATGCCTTTATTCCTCTGAAATGTCTTGGCAGGAAATGCCTATTCCGTGGAGGATGAACTAGCACCGCTACGGAACTGTTGTCTCCATCAATCCTGCTGCAAAAGTTTGGTGCAAAGCTCTGGAAACTTCAAGTCAACATTAGTTGAGCTAATGTTGAACGTCTCAATAAAGTGCTCATAAGACTTTGGTAGACTCTTTAGAGTGATGACTAATATCTTCTTCCATCTTTCGACCGATAGCCTCTAGTTGATCACGAATGTCCTTGATTTTTGTCAATTGCGCCTGTAGAGTTGTCTTCTCATCCATCATGATGGAGAACAACATGTTCTTCAAAAAGAACGCTCGGCTCTTGTTGGATGGTTCATGAAGATCTTTCAGAAAATCCCAAATTTCTTTAGCTGTTTTGCTAGATGGCACTTGAGGCAGTTGGTCATCGGTGACCTACAATTTAATAAGCATCATGGCTTTCCGATTTTGCTCATCAAATTTGTCCTGATTTGTTCTTGCCGTTGAAGGACGTTTAGTGTTGCCCAAAACAATCTGGTTGAGGCACCAATACTCAAATATGGTCATCATACGTTGCTTCCAGGTGTTTTAGTTATGGCCGTTAAATTTTTGACTACCCTCTAACATAATGTGGGACAAAGAAGCCATCTTTCACAAGCAAATCACGACATAGAACTCAGAAAAAGAAAATGAATTTTTGTGCATGAAATGGTGCCCCAAAAAACGCAAAAAAATGTGATTTAGAAATCGCCCAGAAATGTGGGAGGTTACGCGGCCAGGAGGAGAACAAAATTCACATAGGAACCAAGCTACAAATTTGTCAAGATGAGGGCATGATTTTGCGCTGACGCTAGTTGTGTGAGAAAGACCCATGAAGTTAGGCAAAACACAAATTTCAGAAGGCAAAAAAAAGGCCCGTGATTTTCAAAAAGACGTGTAAGAAGCAAAAAAGCCCAGGTTGCGCGATTTTTAGCAGAATAAATGCCATGAGTTGTACCAAAAGCCTTCAAGATGCCGTATGTAGTAGAAGACATAAAATTGTGAAAAAAATTCCCACGAAAAGAGTCGTGAAAATCCAAGAAACAAGATGTGATTCAGACAGGAAAAAAATCCCGTGCCAATGATTGCCAAAAAAAAATGAAGAGCACTAGAAAAAAATTAAAAAATCAGCTTTCCTGTTATGATACCATGTTTTGGTAAAATCATGATATACAAAAATGAAAGAGACAAAGGCTCTTTATAAAGATTTACAATTAGAGTTTCTAAAATAAAGAATATCGAAGTTTCTAAAAAAGACTAAAGCAAAGAAATGAATAGAAAGCAATCTACTCTAATATGTTACTATATTGACCATTAATAAACTATCTAAAATATTAATTTAATAATCCCATCACTATGTAATCTTTCCTTCCAAGCAACCTGATGCAGCTTCTTCCCCCATGAACCAAGAAAAGATTCCAAAAGCACTTCACCTATCCCAAGAGGTTGTGTTTGATAAGAAGACAAAAGAGGATTCGTTGGCTTTTTCATCCCTCTTGGAGAAAACATATTCACATTCTTTAGTTGTTGTTAATAATGAAAATTTGAAAGTGAAAAACATCAATGATCCTCTTGAAATTGAACAGGAATGGACAGAGGTGAAGGGGAAGAAAACACCATCAACAAAACAAAAGCATTCGATGACTTTAAGATCTTCTAAAAGTAATTCGTTATGTAATCTAGGACTAATGCAAAAATTTAGTCTAAATTATGTAATCTGGAACTTTGAAGTAATAGAAAGAGTGCTATACTCTCTAATAGCGATTTGCCAAAATAAAAGAAAAAAATTAATATTATATTTTTATTATATTTATTAATAATTATATATTATAATATTATAATATTATTATATTTATCAATAATTAATATAATAATATATTAATATAAATATCACATTATAATATTATATAGAATTTAGGAATATTAAGAATATAATATTATAATACTTATAATATAAATATATAAATATTATATTTTTAAGACACACTAGAGTGCAAACTCTAGAGGTGTCAAATGTCTTTGCCAACAATGAATTGCAGATCTACGATGCCAAAAACCCCGTTCTTAAATGCGATCACAATAATATAAAAAAAATTAAAGACTTTGATGGATCTTTGCCACACCAGACCCGGATCCTGAATCTGGTATGAACCAAACCCAAATCCGACAGCTTGGCCCGTGAATCCGATAACATAGTTCATAGTTATAATATCTAAAAAGATCGAACAAGTTGGGAATTAATGGAAGCTGTAGATTGTCAGATTGCTATAGGAGGAGACATAAATGACTTATTTTTGAAGAAGATCACCATCTCAGTATCGGCCAAAACAGTTAGATTGAATATGAGGGCATGCGCCCAATCAGGGAATTTGAAATATCAAGTTTTCTACATGACCTCCAAATTTTTTCAGTCAGAGAAGAATCAAGACAGAGTACCTAATAACTAAGTGAATGAAACTAAAATTTAGAGATAAATTCACAAGCTCAAGTGAATTTTTAGAATAAGCACAGACAAAGATGAGGCAAAAACAATTTATTATGCTGCATTTCAACACATTTCATCCAGCTTGTGGCATGAAATAAAACTTGAGAAGCCAAAAAGGTAATTTTATGTTGCTTTCTATGAAATGTGTAAGATTTGGCTATGGAGATAGCCACTCAAGATCTAAAGGCCTATGGAAAGCACAAAATACTCAGAAGATCAATATGACAAGAATAAACTATATTCCTATCAATGAATGCAAAAAGAGTCAATGTACAAATGTAGTAGAGACCCCTTGGTTATATAGCCAAGGTGAGATACAAGATGTCATAGGATTATGACAAGTGTCTTAATCATATGACATGAGACAACTAGTCACAACCACCTAGGTCACATGTGTTAGTTGTCAAAGGATAAGATAACAACTAATGATAACTAACACCTTCTAGAAATAATCTTACAACCTAAGTAAACTTAACATGTGAATATGTCCGCTAAGTCCCTAATAAGTGGAATAACTAGGTACAAGACATTTATTCACACCAATGCCCCCCCCTTAAGTGCAACTTAGGGGGAAGATTATTATGCAAATGACTCAAAGATGGGTCCCAGCTACGAGGCCATGTTAGGTACCCATGTACAAATGCAATGCAATCCCTCACAAATGGGGAAAGGGAGAAAACCTAGTGGGAAACCCCCTCCCCCTCCCCCAAATGAGAGAAACAAAATAGAAACTGCACTCAAAAAGATGAGAAGGGAAAAACCTCGAGTGAGAAAAAAGCCCCCCCCAAAAGAGAGAATGAAGAAGGTCAAGTGACCCCCCTTGAAGAAACATCCCTCGCCCCCAAGAGAGCTCGCAAATGGTAATATATACTCTTAGTGAAGGGTTTGGTGAAGATATTTGCAACTTGCTTTGCTGTAGGACAATACTGCAAATCAATGGCCTACTCCTGTATTAGCTCCTTGATGTAGTGCATATGGATCTCGATGTGTTTGGTCTGCTGATGTTGAATCGGATTCTTCAAGATCTGAATGGCACTTTGATTGTCACAATTGAGGACCGTGGGCCATGGAATGGTGAATCCAAACAAAATCAAAATATTCTGAAGCCAAATAGCCTTAGTAGCGGCATTAACAACTCGATACTCAGCCTCAATCAAAGAGAGAGCAATAGCATGTTGCTTCTTACTTTGCCAACAAATGGGGCCCGAAGCAAGATGAAAGCTGTAGCCATAAGTGGACTTACGATCATCAAGATCGCCAACCCAATCAGAATTTGTATATCCAACCAAGTTGAGTCTTGTATCTGTTGCATAGTGAATCCCATAGTGTGGTGTACCTTGTATGTAATGCAAGATGCGTTTGGCAACTTTCCAGTAAAGCTCATGTGGTTCCTGCATGAAGTGTGAAACCATGCCAACCGCAAAGGAAATATCAGGGCGTGTGTGAGTCAAGTAGATGAGGCTCCCAAAAAGCTGACGATACAAGGTGGCATCAACGAGCGGAGTAGAACACTTGGCCTCGAGTTTGACTCTTGACAAAAAGGGAGTAGGTGCAGCCTTAGAATCAGACATGTGGAACCGAGCTAGAAGGTCAAGAGCATACTTGGGATGAGCAAGAGTGATCCCGGAAGAGGATTGTGTGATCTCAATCCCGAGAAAGTAGTGCAAGAGGCCCAAGTCAATCATAGCAAACCTATCATTCAGAGAAGATTTGACTCTGCCAATGATGGATGATGTACTCCTAGTAATGATCAAGTCATCAACATAGAGAACAAGAAGCAAGTGAGAGTCATCCTATCGCAAAATGTAGACATTCGAATCCGAGTGGCACCGAGAGAATCTTGTCGAGAGAAGAAAGGAGTCCATCTTGGCATACCAAGCCTGAGGGGCCTGTTTGAGGCCATAGAGAGACTTCCTCAATCTGCAAACCAAAGAAGAATCCTGAACAAATCTCTGTGGCTGCTCCATGTAAATCTCCTCTTCAAGATCTCCATGAAGAAATGCACTCTTCACATCCATTTGATGGACAACCCAACCATGAGCTGTTGCAATGGCTAGAGTCAAGCGAATGGAGATCATCTTGGCAATAGGGGCAAAGGTTTCCATGTAATCAATGCCAAGAACCTGTGAAAAGCCTTTAGCCACAAGTCGTGCTTTGAAATTGTCAACAGTTCCATCCGCTGCATATTTGGTTCGATAGATCCACTTACATTGAACCATTTTTCTCCCCTTAGGAAGAGGAACTAAGTCCCATGTGTGATTCCTCATCAAGGAACTATACTCGTCCTCCATTGTTGAATCCCACTCACAAATGCCTGAAGCCTCCTTAAAGGATTGTGGATTTGAAGCAGTAGCAATGTAGACATGTGGAAGATGTTCATGTTGTGACCTAGTCCTTCGAGTGTTTGTAGGATCCCCAACAAGATTGCCTGCTGACTTGAGAGTTTGTCGAGCCCAACGAGGTCGTGAAGATAAGATGATGGGGATGAAGGACGAGATCCTTGAACCTCAGAATGAGAACCCTGCAAAGGTGCAACCCTATGAGTAGGAGGTGAGGTAGAATCATCTGAGTCCACTATGGAGGAATGATGAGGAGGATCAAAGGTCAAGCTAGGAGAGCTTTCCTTAAAGTGAACACTCCTCTCAATGAAAAGCTCACGTGTCTCTGGATCCAAGAGTTGATATTGTTTGACACCATCTGGATATCCAACAAAGATGCAAGGCCTGCTTTGAGGTTCCAAAGCCTTGCACTTCTTTGGAGGAATGCGTGCTCAAGCTGGAAAGCCAAAAACTTGAAAATGCCACACAATTGGTTTTCTACCACACCAAGCCTCAAAAGGGGTCATGCCTTGCCTTGTGGGGAATCTGATTTTGAATGTGTGTAGCACAGTTAATGGCTTCAGCCCAAAATTTTGGACCAAGAGAATGAACATGAATCATGCAGCTAGCCATTTCCTTGAGGGTCCTATTTTCCCTTTCTACAACACCATTCTGCTGTGGTGTGTATGCAACTGAATGCTGAAGATCAATCCCTTCAAGAGTACAAAATTGCGCAAGGTTGTGGTTCACATATTCTCGACCATTGTCAGTACGAAGAATCTTGATATACTTTCCAGATTGCTTCTCAACACGAGCCTTGAAAGTTTGAAACTTGTCAAAGACTTCATTCTTTTGGCGAAGAAAGTAGATCCAAGTGAATCTGGAGTAGTCATCAATGAAGGTGAGTGCATAGCGAGCCTTGTTGAAGGACAAGATTGGAAATCGGTCTGCTAGATCACTGTGAACCAATTGTAGAACCTCTGAAGCCCTCCAAGACTTCCTTTTTTCAAACTTCTCTTCTGGATGCTTACCCATTTCACAACTTGGACATACACCACTGAAAAGCTGATGCGAGGGAGACCTGCGACCATATCCTGTGAGCTAAGCTGTTGAAGATAGCGGTAGTTCAAGTGTCCAAACCGCTCATGGCATAACTTACTAAATTTGAATGAGTAAGCAATGCTGTAGAAGGAGAACGTAGCACAAAGTGAGAAAACTGATATAGTCGAGACTCATGATTGGCCTTTCCCACTGCAACCAAGGCATTATCCTCAAGATCTTTGACCACAACTGTGTCTGGAGAAAACTCAACTTTCTTTCCATTCCCAAGATGAGTGATTTGGTAGAGTGAAAGAAGGTTGGCACACAAGTTAGGAACACAAACAACATTCTCAAATAATCCATCATCCATGTATACCAAACCTTTTCCAACAACTTCCACCTGAGTATCATCACCTGTAAGAATGTGTGGTATTGTACAAGGCTCCAATGAAGAAAACTGTTCTCTATTAGAACCCATGTGACATGTAGCACCCGAGTCAAGTATCCATTGCTGTGACGATCTTGTGGCTGCAACAAGTGCCTGTCCTTTTCCTTTCTTTGATTGTGAAGAAGTAGAAGGAGATCCTTCCTTTTTGTAGGAAGATGGAAAATTGATGTTATTCTTCTTGAGGAGATTAGTTAATTCATCAACTTGCTTAGCATGACAACGATGCTCATCATGACCAACTTTCTTGCAATATGCACAAGTTGGTTTCTCCTTTTGTGAATTCCCCTTCTTAGAAGATGATGAAGAGTCTCCTTGCTAAGGAGAAGAGGATTGTGCTTGATCTTTGTGTGGCTTATTCTTTGATTTCTTCTGTTTCTCATTAGATCCTAAGAATTCCCCTTCTTAGAAGATGATGAAGAGTCTCCTTGCTAAGGAGAAGAGGATTGTGCTTGATCTTTGTGTGGCTTATTCTTTGATTTCTTCTGTTTCTCATTAGATCCTGAGAATTCCCCTTCTTAGAAGATGATGAAGAGTCTCCTTGCTAAGGAGAAGAGGATTGTGCTTGATCTTTGTGTGGCTTATTCTTTGATTTCTTCTGTTTCTCATTAGATCCTGAGAATTCCCCTTCTTAGAAGATGATGAAGAGTCTCCTTGCTAAGGAGAAGAGGATTGTGCTTGATCTTTGTGTGGCTTATTCTTTGATTTCTTCTGTTTCTCATTAGATCTGACCCATGTCCTGCCACCAAAGCTTGTGACTTGGATAACTTGAGAATACCCATAGTGATCAACTTTGATTGTTCAAGCACCAACATCTCTGTGAATGAATCAAATGAAGGTGTAGTATAGGCACTTCCCATAGTCAACCGATGAGTTTGAAAACTAGAAACAAAAGCTACATATTTTGAAGGAAGCTTGTCCAACAAATTGAAGACCAATTGTGCATCCTTCTTATCAATACCACAATCTTTGAGTTGTGCTCTTAGTTCATTAGCCTTAGCCACATAGTCTTGGATTGTAGCAAAATTCTTTGGATCCAAATTTGTGAGATCATTATCAAGTTTGTATCCCCTGATTTCATCAATTTGTCCATACAATTGAGCAAGTTTATCCCATGCTTCCTTAGTTATTTTACACTTATCAATATGAAAGATGAGATCAGGAGAAACATATTTTGAGTGTTCCAAGAGCCATAGTACTTTTAATGAGCCATTCACATTTTAAATTTGGATCAATTGGTTCTAGAACAAATCCATCAATGTAGTAAATTAATCCCTTTTCCATTAGTTTACTCCATGCATTTATTTTCCATGTTGCATAGTTATGTGGAGTTAAAAGAGGAAATTTAGGATGACCCATGGTTGAAATCTGAAGAGCACAAGAAAGAACTCAAAGCACAACACACAACACAACCCCCCCAAATTCACTGAATCAAATAACCCTCCCCAAAGCAAATGATTTGGCACTTTATACTTAGTGCGGTTACAATTGCCACTTGCAAGAAATAGCTAAGTGGACTTTTGATTTCAATGCTTACAATTGCCATAATAAGGTAAGATCAAACTGTGATCAACATGCAAAAGATCAAACTGTGATCTATGCAATACAATTGACAAAATGAGCCAAATAAGGCTATGTGCTGAAAGTACAATTTTTGCTCACAATAAATACAAAATGATAGCACCACTGTGAAGTTGTCGAAAAAATATGCACTTTTAAAAAAAATTGCACATGAAAAGGAGTCCGTATGAGCCCGAACGGAGCCCCAAAAGTTCCAAAAACGGTGACAATTCAGCAACACTTGTGACAAATTAGATTTTTTGAAAAGTACGTGCATCAAAATCAGAAATCGTTTGCACCAGTGCGTAGAGCATGAAAAATTAGCCCAAATAAAAAAAAAATTTGCTCAGAAAAAGGAGTCAGAATGACCAAGATATTGTTGTTTGAAAATGAACTGCAAAATCCAAACTTGCAACTGTGAGGGGGGACAAAAATTTCAAAAAAATGGGTGACGCAGTGCTGATGTCATCAACCTTCCAGCTTAAAATTGATTGTCTCTCGCCCGTCAAAGTCGCCGTTCGCCCTCTAGTCGGGATATGCTGTCGGAATATTCCTTTGGATGCCACCAACGGAATATTCTGAGAATTAGAATCTTTAATGGAATATTCTTTGTTGAATGTTTGACCACTCGTCGTTTTTTGAGTTCACCGGCTTTTAGTTTATTGGCTGTTGGAGTATGTGGGGGCCATGGTGGGTAGTGGACCAGTGGCTATGAGCCACGTGGTGCCCACTGGGCACGCAGTACCCACGCGGTATGAAGTACAACAGTCCGCAACAAAAGTCTGCGGACAATTAAAATTTTTGATTTTTTTTTGAAAATAATTTCATAGAAAATATAAATTTTTTTTAACAAAAAATAAAATCGTACCGATGTCATAATCGCTTGGCCGTACGGCCCGACCAGCAATTTTTTTTTACCTCAGCGGACAACTTTCTCCAAATTTGACAATTTGGCAGTCGATTCAAGGGTTTTTGGCCCTTCTAAACACGATGGCGATGTCCTTTTTGGCTGAAAATGCTCCGAAAATATGGCTACCCCCTGGATTTGGCAACCACCTTCAACCTTCAAACCCTTGTAGACTTGGCCTCCAATGTCCAACTGGGACAAAACAAAAGGAAAAATCGACTTTCTCGGATGCTCTGGACGCAATGGTGAGCTCAGATTTGATGCAAAAAGATCCCAAAATGCACCTGCAATATAAAGCCAAAAATGGAAACCCCCCATAATCTGGTATTTCTAGCACACCTTTCTGATTCTCCAAATCATCAAAAGATGCAAGAGAAGATCATACTCAATGCTTCAAGAAAATACAATATTGCACTCAAGATCTCCCAAAAGACTAACCAAAGGCACTCAACTTGCTCTAATACCATGTAAGATTTGGCTATGGAGATAGCCACCCAAGATCTAAAGGCCTATGGAAAGCACAAAATACTCAAAAGATCAATATGACAAGAATAAATTGTATTCCTATCAATGAATGCAAAAAGAGTCAATGTACAAATGTAGTAGAGACCACTTGGTTATATAGCCAAGGTGAGATACAAGATGTCATAGGATTATGACAATTGTCTTAATTATATGACATGAGACAACTAGTCACAACTACCTAGGTCACATGTGTTAGTTGTCAAAGGATAAGATAACAACTAATGACAACTAACACCTTCTAGAAAGAATCTTACAACCTAAGTAAATTTAACATGTGAACATGTCCACTAAGTCAAATTTAACATGTGAACATGTCCACTAAGTCCCTAGTAAGTGGAATAACTAGGTACAAGACATTTATTCACACCAACAAAATGAAAATATCAATTGAACTCTAATATTATGTGTTAAGGTTCTATGATGTATATGATGATTGCCTTATCATATGAATATTTGAAATTTTCTATATTTTTTAAAATTTTCCTATTTTTTAATAGTCATCCCCTGTTGTCCCCTAAAAATTGGCCTTCCTCCCGTACCCGTCCCTAATACATGTCCCCCCATCCCTTGCTGTCCTCATCATAGAAACTTGGGGTAACATAGAATATAACATATTGATTAATTTTTAATATATTTCTTGATAAAATTATATTGATATAATTTTTAAGTGAAAACTATGATGATGAATTTTATATTTGAATTTTAAATTGTCAATAGATTTTTGTAATACTAATTTTAAGTCGTAAATTAAACTAATTAAACATATTAATAAAATATGAATTTAAATTATATTATTTAATTTAGAAGTAATTTTTTATCAATATAAATTTAAAATTTTAATTTTTAATTAGAACTTATTTATATTCTAGTAATTTCTTCCAAATTTAAAGTTAACATTATTGCAATTTGTGTTTTAGGTTTTAATTTTTAGTTTTACAATTTTCATAGGATTTTATTTCGTTTTAATTTTAATTTTTGTTGAATTAATATATAGCTTCGATCAGATTCTTACAACTCTTATTCGATCTGTCTATTATTAATATTATCATATGAGTATTGTGAAGTTCGATTATTTATCGAATCTTGCAATAATGAATATGGATCTAACTAAAAGTTAATTGTGTTAACTATTTTAGTTTATACGTACTTAAAGGGACACGTCCCATGAGTGGACGTGTCTCCACCTTGTGGAGACACGTCCTCTTATGAGACGTGTCTCATCCAAGAGTCACCTCTTGCGTATATCTGTGAGATCCGTCTTTCCTTTGCAGATAATCGAAATCATTAATTAATCTGCATTATATCTTCAGATCAGAAGTTCGTTCTTCCATTCTGTATTTGTTACGTCCTCCTTTCTGTGTTTTAGATTTTGTTTTAGCATACTCATAGGTATAAAAGTCGAATCCTTTCTAATTGGATTTGATTACAATAACATGGTATTAGAGCTACGTTGTGTGAATCCAAATCAAATCTAAATATCAGACATACCACAAGGAGAGTAGTAGGAGATAATGCCAGAAAGGAGACACGGACTTGAACAGGGAAAGATAAGAAGTGAAGCGGCGATTCCAGAAAGAGCTATGTCCATGATCCAGAAATGCTATCAATTCATTCTTAGATCATGGGACATATAAAAGATTGAGGACCGAATATAATCATCCCTGAGAAGGACGTCGATGCAGCACAGAGGTCACGACAATATAGCAAGATCGATATCATTTACCTTGCTTGACTTCTCTAGAGTTCAGTATATCGCTGCTAGATATAAAAAAGACCATATCACTTCACAGAGTTTCAATTATAAATCTCCTATCAGAAGTTACTACCCTGCAAACTGGAATCTACTGAAATATTTTAGTGGTAGTAAGCAATTTGAATAAGTAAAGAACTCACCGCGACATCACACAGTTAAAGATCAGGAGTGCACCATTCTGATATCTTTTAAAGTCTCAATTATTGGCATATCCTTGATATCTTTATCTATTAAATTGAAGGGAAATGTTCAAGTTAATTATAAGGGACGTCACAATGGTATCAGAGAGACGTTGGCTAGAGCCGGAGGCTCTACCTGGATGGCGTGAATCTTGTCTATCGATGATTATCCTGAAAGCAACAAGGAAGATCAAATGAATACTCGTGGGTTGAGATGGATCAAGCATCAACCAGAGGAATGGACCTGAAATTATTCCAAGAGATCAAGTGTCTATTTTATGTGCATTGGAGAGGCTCCATGCTAAGAGTCTAAAGCTTCTCTATGTAAGAATTTAGAGGAAGTGTATCGATGACATTGAACATCTTTATGTCATTGCAGGAGACTTCTAATAACCATTGTCTCTGTTCTGGACGTTGTCCTTCTTGTTGATATATTAACCCGATATCGGGTCTATTACGAAGGTAACCTGGGACGGCTTCGATACCCAGAATCATAACAAGTGTGAAGGATTTGTTGTTTCTGTAAGCTGTTATGAGCAGAGCTCAGGAAGCGTTCAAGTGCAGCACTTAAGGAGTGTTTGACTCTTAGCGAGATAAGTATTCTTTGTTTGAAACCCCTTTCTATTTGGATCTTGTAATTAAAGAGAGATAGTAGTTTCTCTTGAAATTGTATTCATTAACATAAGATCTTTTGAAGATTTCATTTATTCTTTGCGAGTCATTCTTTTGAAGATCTCTGAGTGTGACTCTGAGATGAAAAAGAGAACTGCATTTTTGATAGGTTGTTCATATCGATGCATGAACTATGTTTGAGCCTTGACTCTTCGAGAGAGTTGGTTATACATGTGAACTGCATAACGCATTTAAGAAATTTGCAGTTGTTCAGATTGTCCTTTGCTGTGCTGAGTTTAGCACTCTCGAGAGGAGTAAAAGTTGGAAGAAAGAGTTATATCAAAATCCAATAAAGATAAGTTTCTTTATTCCTTCATTCTTTTTCTTTGATATATTTATGTTATAGGTTCATGTATTCATGATATAACCTTAGATAGTAAATTCTAGCCTTAATATTTCTTTGGATACTTATAAACAGTTAGTAATCTCTCTCTAAAATGCTTCCATGACAGATCTAAGAGTAGAAGGTGTTGAGAGATTGCTTAGTGATGAAAAGCCTAAGGCATCTTGTGAGGAAATCATGCCGACCAAAGAAATGATCAAGCAGACATAGGACTGAGTTGGTGGCCAGAGGGAGTTCACTTCCAGAAGTCATCTTTTCAATCTTTGAAGCAGGGATCAAAAAAGGGAGTTTTGTAACTCACTAAGAAGAAGTGAAGATTGTTGTATTGCAAGGATAGGTGCTGAACTCTTAGAGGATCTCTTCAACTGCTGAGATCAGAATTGCTCAAGATTGTCTTCTGGATTTGTCATTGGTAGCCCCGCAAACCTATTCAGAATAGTGAGATCTGGGATGAGATCAAGAAGTACTATCCTTAACTCTCTACAGTATCTGAGGTGTGCACTGGAAAACATTTATCTAAGTCAAAGTGTTGCTGGAAATCTTGGACGAAGAGGTCAGAAGGTTGATGCAAGTGCTTGAAGATTCAGAGGGAGCTTGTTGAGCCTGAAGAAGATGGTAATCTTGTTGCAGCAAAGCATGTCCTGAGATACTTGTGTGTCACAGTTGGATATGGATTGAAATATTCTTCAGTTTAGGATCGGCTATGATATCTTGGATTTGTAGAAAACAGTCTTCAGTAGCTCAAAGCTCGACTGAAGCTGAATACATTGCAGCCTCTATGGGGGCAAGATAAGCAATATGGCTCCGGAAATTGCTTGTGGTGAGCCCTTGAATCCTACTATTTTGTATTGTGATAATTAGAGTTTCATCAAACTCTCTGCAAATCTAGTATTCCATGATAGATCTAAGCACATTGAGATCCCCTAACATTATGTAAGAGACATGGTGGAAAGGAAAGTGATCCAGGTGGAGTATGTTAGTACAAATGATCAAACTGCAGACATTCTCACCAAACCTCTCTCCCGCATCAAGGTAGAGCACTTCAGGAAGAAACTTGGTATGGTTGAAATGTAATTTGATTTATGTTGAAATTCAAATTGTTTATATAAGTTGTACTAATATATATAAAGATGTTTTATGTGTAAACTCTTTTGTCATGTGTGTGACTCCATGACCTTATGGGCCTACTCCCCTGTGTACATTATTGAAAGGTGACGATCTTTCTAATAATGAAACACTTGTATGTGACATTGTAAAGTGACGACTCTACAATGATAAGTTAAACTATCATGATAGATATCATGTGACTTGATATCTGTGAACATGTCATGATAGTGTCTCTTGGACACTTTGATGGATATCATGAGACTTGATATCATTTGAAGATCATTGTGATCCTAAAGAGATAAATCATGGTGGATGATTATATATCCGTGGATATGCCATGAATTATTATGGTAGACATCGTGTGACTCGATGTCAGTGCACATACCATAATGAAGATGTGATTATGAAGAATGTCATGTGACTTGACAATCTTGGGATAACATATCTTCGATATCACGTGTGAAGGTGATATCCCTACTTATTTGATTTGTAATATCTTCTCTAGCTAAGAGGGAGTGTTGAATTAATATATAGCTTCGATCAGATTCTTACAACTCTTATTCGATCTGTCTATTATTAATATTATCATATGAGTATTGTGAAGTTCGATTATTTATCGAATCTTGCAATAATGAATATGGATCTAACTAAAAGTTAATTGTGTTAACTATTTTAGTTTATACGTACTTAAAGGGACACGTCCCATGAGTGGACGTGTCTCCACCTTGTGGAGACACGTCCTCTTATGAGACGTGTCTCATCCAAGAGTCACCTCTTGTGTATATCTGTGAGATCCGTCTTTCCTTTGCAGATAATCGAAATCATTAATTAATCTGCATTATATCTTCAGATCAGAAGTTCGTTCTTCCATTCTGTATTTGTTACGTCCTCCTTTCTGTGTTTTAGATTTTGTTTTAGCATACTCATAGGTATAAAAGTCGAATCCTTTCTAATCAGATTTGATTACAATAACAATTTTAATTTAAATATAATTTCAAATGTTTATAAAAAAATTTAAGCATTTAATAATATTAAATAAATATTCTAATATGATGATGATTGAAGTTTACTAAATATAAATATGATTTATAAATTAAAAATATGGACTTAGATAGATCATCATAATGTTTTTAATGTAATATTTAATATCATCATTTTCATAATTTTTAGTGTGATTGTTAATTTAGTAAATCTTGTATTTGAAATATTCAATGTCATTATTTGGCTTCTAAAACATGTAGATTGTAACTCAGTGCGCCACAAAATCTAATGTTGTGGGTGGAAACATGTATGGTAATAATATCATATATTGCTGGTGTGGTCATCCTTTCACAAGATTAACAAGGGTGGTGGCCCAGCTACTTGGCATTTTAGGTGGTTGTAGAGGCGGTGTTACTCCATGCAATGTTGTGAGTTCAGAGGTCATAAATACAGAGAAAGACCAAGCCTCTTAAATCACTGGAAAGATGAAATTGAAAAAAAAAAATAGTGGATCCATGAGGAGATATCTAGGTTCACTACACCTCAATATCTTCCTCTTCAAACATTCCCAAGGCTACAATAGGTGTACCATCATATAGTGGAACATCGAACACCTATGGAAACCCATTAGAGAAAAAAACATGCACACAATGCATTGGCTGATTTGGTTTATCCAAATACTATTCCATTCAATATAGCTAGGAATCCACATTTTAAAAATGCAAATCAAAAAGTTGCTGAGTTTGGCAAATGGTACATACATCCCACTTCAGAGGCTTTTAGAACAACTCTTTTAAATAGGTGAAAAGAAAAGTTGTCTTAAAAATTAACAGCAGTCAAAGCCCCTTTGAGTGCAATGTGCTGCACTGTACTGAGTGATGGATGGTCAGATATGTGTCAAAGGCTATTGATTAATGTTTTGGTGGCTTGCCTTCAAGGTGTAGTGTTTTGACACCATGAACAGCAAGAATACCTTTGAGTTTTCAAAATATTAGAGGGACCCATTCTTCAGGTGGGTGTACAGAATGTGGTTTAAGTGGCTACTGATAGTGCAGCAATTTTTAATAATTTTTTTAGTTCATATTTTTTAATGACAACGTTATATCGCAGGACCAGATTGTCATACTTCAGTGTAGTTTGGATTTAAGGGAAATACATGATTCAGCATGTACATAATATACAAATGCATTACAGGAAAATTATAGACTTTATAAACTTTGTTTTTTAAAACATCCATTATTTTTGGATTTCTGTTTTAATGATCATCATCTGATGTAGGCTCTGGGATCTTGGTCAGCAGCGTTGTGTACATTCATATGCCGTGCATACTGACTCTGTTTGGGCGCTTGCAAGTACACCAAATTTTAGTCATGTGTACAGTGGTGGGAGAGACCTATCGGTAAGTTTTGTTTAGAGTCTAGTGGAGAAGAATTTCAATGACTTTAAAATTCTTCTTACAATGGAGTTCTTTTTACTTAAGGAGAAACTGGGCGAGCATCTGCATTTATAGCCTCATCTGATTTTCATTTGATTGTTCAACTTCAGTTATACCTCACAGATTTGACAACAAGAGAGAGTTTGCTGCTTTGTGTGGAGAAGCATCCTCTTGTACGGTTGATGCTACAGGATGACTGGATATGGGTTGCCACAACAGATTCTTCTATACATAAATGGCCAGCTGAGGTACGCAATCCACATAAGATTTTTCAAAGGGGTGGAGCTTTCCTGGCAGGAAATTTATCGTTTACAAGGGCAAGGGCATGTTTAGAAGGATCATCACTTGTAAGTAACTCCATAACTGCTAATCCAGTGAAATATCTTTTGGGAAAGCTTTGAGCTCTTCAACTTCCTTTTTTGATTGTATATTTTCTTTGCCTTTATGCTGTACATGCCTACTTAATTCCTGTTTTGACGTAAACCTTTATTAAATCATAGTGTCTAATGCAATAGGCTAGAAATTTTCTGTTTGCCTAAAGACCCAAGGCCCCAATTCGCATATATTGTTTTCTTGTTTAGTTCCTCAAATGGTCTTTTAAATTTATTTTGTTTACTTTTTCTTGCAAAACCCTTGTATGGTCAGTATTATATTGTTTATATCATGTCAAGGTCATAACTGACATGCTAAAGCCTAAAATACATGGAGGTTTGTTAAGTGTCCAACTTATTATTGAGAAATCTGAAATGCTGCTTGCATGTGGTGGTTGAGAAATCTATCGTCAATACCCTAAGTTGCTGGTTCAGGTATTGGTTGGGCTTTGCTGGTACGCTGTTTTTTAAGCCTAGGTTCGGTATGGGTGGCGGGGTGAGTACAGCCATACTATATATAAAGACCCATGATATAAAAAATAAAGACATTTATTGATATGTACATGTATCAAGACAATTCCTCAAAGGCTCAAAATAAGTACAAAACTAAATGGGAAATGACATGGGTATGCAAATTTTACCATTACAACTATGTAAAAGTTGATTTTGTTCTCCCTTTCAACTATATATCGCTTCATTAGCCTAAATTAGTTATGTTGTACCCAAAATAAATTTTTGCTTTTAAAGAGACATTTTTGTTAAAATGATCTAAGTCATGTAAAAATAATGTCAAAAGTATGTTTTAGGTCAAACAGGTAACGTTTTTGTGGGTTTATGTCAAGGAACATATGTGCAAATTTTTGAAAATTTGAAAATTAGGGTTTCAAACCCCTATTTTTAGGGAAACCCCCAAAAATAGGGCCTTCCCGGAAATGATTGAAAATGATTTTGATAGGATTAATCGACTTCACGATCACACTGGTCAAATCAGATTCATCAAAAAACGTGTTTTACTCTGGTGGGTCTATTTTCATTTTTAGGAACAAAGTTAGGAGCTTCGCAACCATTAATGGCAGATTGGCCAGTACTAGGTGCTGAAAGCTAAGCTTGAAAAGCTTCAACGGAGAAACCATGGCGGAAAATGATCAAAAGATGCTGTTTGATGGAGGAGATTTTCAAAACTGAAAAATGCCAAAATTTGGCTAACTTTGGAAAAACCACGCCTTGCTACCAAGGAGGAAATGCAGTCAAAGGTCAAAAAACACCCCTATTGAAGAAAGGTGCCCTTGGATCTCAGGGATCAAATGAAGTCACCAGATCTGTCTAAAGCATTCATCTTCTTCGTGTTCCTGCCAGCTTTCCAACGCATCATTCAGCGAGATCATCTGATTCAAAGATCACCGATAAACGTCAACGAAGCATGAAGATGCTTCAAGCGAGAACCATCCCAAATGACAGTCTAACATGAAAAAGGCGCCCCTGCTGAGAAAAGGCGCCCTTGAACAAGGTGTCCGAGATGTCAGTTCCTGAGAAAACTTGTCTTCGTGAAATCTCTCCGGCTCCAGCCTAGCCTTGCAACGAACCTGTCAGCCAACATGCAAGACATATCAAACGACAACGATAGTTGGTCGTCAAAGCATGCAACATCAATGATAAATTAGTGCATAACAAGGCAAAAACGCCCCTGCTGGCCAGGGGCGCCCTTAAATCTAAGGCACTTGATGGGGTTTCCAGCCACTACTGTCCACACAACATTTGCGCAGCTCTCTCCCGGCTTCATGATCAATCTAGCTGCGCGTCCACAGGACCTGCCAAGCAATCAAAAGCAGAGGTCAAGCATAAAACACCTAACGGTGAAAGCTGAAGTGAGAATGTCAAGAAATTGGCTAAGTGTTGGTCAAAAAAGCCCTTGCTGAAGAAAGGCGCCCATCTTTTTGGGCAGTTAGATGCAGCTTATGAGCTTACTAACCTCTAGGATGATCTTCTCCGTTATGATCGATCTCAACAAATAGACCGTTAGTGATGCATTTAGACAAATCAGACACCTGACGACAGAGATCAAACTGAGGTTAGTCTTGAAGGTTGGCAACATGAAAATCAAAAGTGAAGAAGCCAAAGACACCCCTGTTGGCCAGAGGTGCCCTTAGATTTGAAGGACCTAAACAGACCTTCAGAAGCTGAGGAACCAGTCATCCTTTCCAGGACCGAGTTGGTCATCCATCCCACGTTTCAGCGAGATCATTAGACTCATCAGTTAGCGATGATCTTAGATCAGAACATGGAGGGTCAAAATTGATAGAATTGAAGAACAGTCAAGAAATTGACGAAGTTTGAGGCCAAAAGCACCCCTATTGAGGAAAGGCGCCCTTGATTTGAAGGCATTAGATTCAGTCTTTGAGCTTTGTAGCTCCCAGGCACATTTAATTAGGGTTGTTCCATCTCAGCAGTGAATCCGTCAGTGTCAGGTTAAGATCAATTGAACAACCGGGAGCAAGGATTGAACAGAGGCACTCCAGCATGGAAAAATGATAAAAAAATGTTCAAACTCAAGAAGGATGCCTAGAAAGTCAAAGAGAAGTTTGTTGACTTGAGTTAGAGATTTTGGAGGCAAACTTGGCCAAAACAACCCACAATCAGTGGAAATCAGCTTTTAGAACTCCAAATCAGGCCAAATTAGTCTTCAATCATGAGTTGGTGCCCATACTTGATGCATTCAGGCATCAATCACTATGTATCAAGCTTGGTAGGTTGGAGCTCAAGAACAGTCATTTGCTCTCCAAGACGTCTTTTCAAGATCTGACAGAGGATTTTGACCATTCTTCATTATTTTTGAAGATCAACAGCACAAAAGGATAATTTCTCAGGGGTTGCATCTAGAGGCACAGTTTTACAGAAAGGCAGGAAATAACTTCCAATCTTCCTCTTGTCTTTTTCCTCTCTTTTGTCTTAAACTTCTTGCATTTCACAGAAAACAATAGGCTATCACAGATCTGGCCAACTGGGTATGATCAGTACAGTTTTCCAGCAAAACCCATCTCTTCAAAATTTCTAGAAACAACAAACTTGTTGCCCCTATTTTTAGAGGTTTTTTCTGAAAAAGTCACAGAATAAAAAATCTAACGAACTGGGTTTGTTCAGCATTGAAGCATGAACAAAACCCATGTATCAGATTTTTTTCAGAAAAATACTTCTCAGCGGGTGGCTATTTTTAGGGGTTTTCAGAAGTTGTCTGAACATATCCGTGTTTACAGTCAACAATTGAGTTTTTTAGAGTAGAGTACTCTTAAGTTGAAATCAAGACCAAAATGTTCCTACTTCACGAATTTTTGAAAACACTCGACACGGACATGCATCAAGTAAAGCCCGTAGTCAAGTTGGACGCCATGGAAGGCGTTAATGACATCACTGTTCAGGGATAGCCAAATGCAGAAGGTAGTCATTCCAGACACAGAGCCACCACCGGTTACTACCACACTACCTTCCACATTCCATGTCAACAAGTCTGGATGACGCAGCTGCAAAGAAGATCGAATATCAAAAGCAGTTTGCAAGAAGCAGAAAAAATCAACGCCTGGTTAGAAGAACTGTTGACTAGTGGAGATGAGGTGTAAAGCACCCCAAAAAGGACGTCCTACTCTCCAAAGTAGCATTAATTGTGACTGAAGTTAACTTGATGCCCCTTTCCAAGTTAACTCCAGATCCCACAGATCATGCATGTTAGATCCCACTAATTGAGGATGTCTATTTTGACTTCCACGAATTATGGATCTCAGATCTCCACTAATTGTGGATGTCTATTTTGGAGACACTTTTTGTAATTAAGTTACCTTTAGTTTAGTTTCAGTCAACTGAAGTAGTTTTCCAGTTGACTCTTTGTTTAGTTTCAGTTAATTGAAGTATTTCCAGTTAACTGTTTGCTTACCTACTTTTATACATAGGAATAAATCTTGCTGATTGGCAAGAACTGAATGTTAACTCAAGGAGACTTTAGGGTTGCCTACTCCTTTGAGTTCTATAAAGAAGCGCCTTGGGCTCATTATTTTGTAACTTTACTTCACGGCAACAAAACGCTGAGCAAATTTTGCCTTCATATTGTTTTCTTAGTATATGTTCTTGGATCGTATTTGTTGTAGTTAAGCACCAAGTACAACTTGTGCTCTCTCTACTCAGATTGGTGTGTCCAATCTTTGTTCATGTGTTCTTGGTTTGATCGCCTCAAGTGTCATAGTTTCTTAACACAAGTTGCTGTCCCAACGTGTATCTTTGGTGGAATATTGAGATAATAAATCAGGAGAGTTACCATGCCTTTGATAAAAAAGTCTCAAAGTTTTATCATTGTTTGTTGTATCCAATAATCTGTTTTCAATCTACACCTTGGAAAGGCCTTGGTGCCTCCTTGGGAATTTAGGAGATACGATTATCGTCCCTTTGTTGTTTCTTGTGATTTACTTTTCAGCCTACACCTCAGAAAGGTCTTGGTACCTCCTTGGGAATCTTGAGATATAAATTACCGTAAGGATTACTTGTGTGGATTTTATTTCAGTACAGATCTGGGAGTTCAGAGCCTTCAGATGCATCCTGGGAGACCAATTTGACCAAGTGATCGAACCATCCATTCCCGCTCCTATGCCCTCATGCTCTTTTAATCTTGGGGAGATAGGATAGATTAAAAGCTAGTTTAGTCGTAGTTAAGATCTGCTGAAACCAGAGAAAAGCTTAGCTACGACGCATTGTGTTTATGCACACCCTTGTGTCCTACCGCTGAGTAAAAAAGATAGGATAGTAGTTTACTTTATTCCTTTTATTTATGCAAAAATCAGCAACAAGAGGGATCTTCCCTTCCCAATTTGAAGAAGCAAACACTACAAACTTGCAATAGCTGACCGTTTCCAATAAGCACTCCAAAGGTGCTAATTGAAACGCCAACAAGTTATAAGGTATGTTTATTAACTTGATGCACACAAAAAAAAGTAGAAGGTGCAATTTATTAATTTAAAAAGAATCAATAAGTTAGAAGCATACAACTTTCACAAGTAAATGAAAAGTAAAGTGCATTGCTGTGTAAAATGTACTTGATACAGAGATGGATGAAATTGGCAAATTTCCTTTCCAGTTTCCATGCATGGCCCTTTCAAGTTAGGACATGCATAAGTGTGACAAAAACATGTAGGCTCTGTTAATTGACAACCACATGTTCTGTTAGGGTTTGTTTTCTCTAATGTAGTTCAATTGCCCAATCGTGTATTTATTTCTGAATCTTGGTGTTGTTGGCCAAACTTCCTGTTTACTCACGAGAATGAATTCCAACATACTACAAGAGTAAACGGAATTAACTCACATAACATAATACATGTACAAGAACACAATGCACAAAACAATCATACTGTCTTTATTGATGTAATGTATGCAAGTACAATCATTCGTACTATCACAATGTGGGACAAGTTCATAACATAGTAGTCTCCAAAATCATAACTTTAATAATCATCAACATCATCATAACAATAGTGTTTCCTCACTACAAGACTCAAGTACATATAGTACGTTGGCGGTGGTTGAGAGACCGACCGTCACGTCCCTTTAGTACAACTAATTGTTTCGTCAGGAACTTAATTCCCGAGACAACTAATTAACATGAAAAGTACGTAATAGAACAAGTACATGGAATATTAACATTAAATAGAGTCTTATTTACTTATGACTCATGATTGACCAAGTACACTCTCAATCGACTACATCATCCCCCCACAAAGTAGTTGTCTTTCAGACAATTGAACTGAAAACCAAAAATGGGGGTACAAGAAAGGGAATTAAGAAGAGGGAGGGTGAGAGGGTGCCCCTGGGTGTACAGAAGAAGAGGGAGTCGTGGCCGACTGTTGCTATTGGAGGTGTTGGAGCTTCTGGTTGGCTGCCTTCTGTCGTTCCCATGCCAATCTTCACCATATGTACTGCCTTCGTGAGTTTGGCTTGTGCTTCCACCAACTCCTTCCTTGTGTGAGCCAAGTTTTTGTCTTTTCCATTTTACTAACTCTCCCTCTCCATTGCCATACGTTGTGCCCCCTCCAGTTGTGTGCCCCTCTTTGCCAACTGCCTATCCCTCTTGCTCAGCACTGCATCCTTCTCAGCCAACATCCGCTCCGTTTTTGCCAATTTCCCCTCGAGAGTGCAACTCTCGCCTTCTTTGTGGCGGTCACCTGAGCTAGCTGCTCCTATGACTTGCAGATCCGCTTCGCTAGCTTCGTTCGACTTTGAGCTGATTGTGTGAGGGCCCTGTCTCTCGTCTCTACGACCTCCATGCCATGGAGTGCTGTCAATATTCTGCCATGCCTCCCTGTTGCCGTTGGTTGGCTTGGCTTCCAAGCAGCCAACATGTCGAGTGTCCCCACACTCGGCCAACCCCTCGATGTGAGACATCTGAAAAACTCGCCTTCGCACCCATGCTACATGAAGGTAAGAATGCGCTCAGCCCCTTGTGCTACCAAAGGGTCCAACCCCGTAACAAGCTACTGGCCAATCTCCCCGACTTCTTGCATGTATTGACTCATCCCGTTCAGCTTTGTGAGGTACCTGTGGATGGTGTCGGGAGGGTTATGAGGATCTAACGGTGTCATCCGCATAGGTCCCTTCGACTCGTCCTTGCTGGACATTGCCTCTTCAGGTTGTGTCGATCTTCGTCGCCTTGGTGGCCGTGATGGTGAGGGTGTCACACGGCTTGGTTGTTGGGGTCCCTAAGAGTGTGGCTGTGTGATAAAAACTCTGTTGACTCTACGACTGGCTGACCTTGCTCTGAGAGTGGCGAAGACATCCTTAAGATGATGCGGCCAAATGGTGCTTGACCCTCTCTAGTTGGCTGTGTACTAAGCAGCAGATCGCTTGGCTGTATGCTCGGCAGCTGTTCACCTGACTGTGTACTCGACGGTTGTGTGGTTGGCGACAATTGTGTACTTGGCTGTTGTTGCTGGATGCTCTACTGGGTGCTTTGTTGCGGGGTCTCTTGAGTGGAGACATGTGGCATTTGGATGCTCTCCTTGGTGATGGTGTAGGGGTTTGTGCTGGTACACCCATCTCGCCTAGACAAGCGTCTAGGGCTTCGTCGTCTTCCTCTCCTTTGACATTGGACACTGTCGGTGCCGCTAGCTTGGACGCTGTTGGGGTACCTTGTTCTACCGATGGTGTGAGGGATTGCCTGCTGAGGCTTGTTCGGCGGGTCGACAATGAGTGCCTCGTCCATCTCCTGTAAACCAACCTCTCCTGCCACCGAAACCTTCTCCGTGCTCATTTCGTCATCATCGTCAGACAACAACTCAATTGCCTGTTGGAAATGTTGTCATTGATGTCAAAGTCATGTCAAGAAGGTTTTTGTTGTCTATGCATAGTATCATTAATATATGGACGAGTTTGATTGATGGAAGACATGTCAAAGGTGGCATGAGAAATGGGTGTTGCTATATGATCTTACAAAAGAAAAGGAACATGAATATATTGATCATAGTCATGTCCTGTACTATGAAAATCGATTTTATCATTGAAGCATTTAGACATTTGGATAATCAATTTTGATTGAAGTCATTGCAGAGTTTGGAAACAATTTGCACATTAAGCATTGTAGTCACTAAAAGACAATCACTGCAGATAGGACGAATTCTAGAAGAAGACAAAAACAGGAACTTGTTAAGGAAAATTGAATGCTGGCTGGGTGCTTGCTAGTATCTCAGCGTTGAGTTTGCAAAGTGCGAATAATAAACTGGAAAGTCTATTTGGGAATTCTGATGGTGTGAAAGTTTCAATCAACTTTGAGGAGTAATTTATTTATTTCTGAAGTCGTATTTCTTCCAGTGCAGCAATTTGATATAAAATCCAATTCGGTTTTGAGTCTTCAAATTTCTGGGCGCAGCTTTATACTGATTCGATTTTATTATTGATAAAAAAAATCATGGGAATTTATTTCATATATTTTGGGCGCCACTTTGGTATACTTTCAGCCCGATTTCTCCTTGGAATTTTTGGCACAACTTTGAATACAGTTCGAGTTTGTTGTTTAGAGTCTCTTATTCATTTTAGAGTGCTGTATTTCTTCAATGACTTTGGCGTAGCAGTCAGTTCTTTTAATCATTCGATTCTCACCTTGCAAGCTGTTTCCATTGGTTGGGAAAATTGTATTCACCAGAAAGGACGCCATCCAGCTATTACATATTGAAGGTGGTTCGATTGAGAAGTTGTTGGATTGTAAGAAGTTAATGAAGATTTGTTAGTAAAAGAGATGATTGTTCAAATGGTTGTATCCATCTCAAGGGTTGCATCCATTCATAGAATCATTAAGATATAAAGGCAAGTGGAGAAGTTGTGTGTTAGATGTGTGTATAGAATGTGCGGTGTGTGAGTGGGAAATAAAAGTTATATCATTCGAACTCAAGCAGGTGAAAGAGGACATATCATACATACATCAGTAGTGTGAGATGTGTAAAACATAGACATTAAGGAGTATCACTCAAGCAGATTTATACAATTGAGAACAAGAAAAATAGGAAGATTTCTGAAGGAAACCTTGCAATGATATTCATGAGGATTTGAGCAGACTTTGAGGAGAATTATTTTGGAGTAAACCATAAATGAAAAGCTATAAATTGATTTGTGAAAGAAAGCATATATAGTGCATCATCTAAGAACAGGCAAGAGTTGGAACAACTGTAAAATCATACAAGAAGATTTGTGAAGAAGGGAAGCATATGAGTTTTTGCAATAAAAATTTAAGCAGTCCAAGATCAGATTTTGTCATGGAATAAAAGAAATCCTTGGAACACAAAGAAGAGATTATCATAAGAAATCAGACCTTGTAAGAGCAGAATTTTCTTGAGTATAATAGCACATCCATGAAGAGTATATAAGCAGATTTGACAAGGGGCTGATTTAAAGAGGAAGATATATGAATAGTTGCATCGGGTTTGTGAAGAAGATATCATAGTTTGTGAAGAGGAATATATGACAGATCCATAGAGAAGATTATAGCAGATTTGTAAGAAGGTTGTTCGAGCAAAATTGTCCATCATTTGTTGAGGAAGCAACATTGAAGGTGGAGTATTATTCTTGATATTATTATCTTTGCTAAGTTGGTGCTTGGCAAGTGGGGGTAGGTGCCACCAGTAGGTTGGTGCCTACGAACATTAGGGGTTGGTGCTCCTTGTAGGTTAATGCCTACTAAAACAGTTTAAGGGGTTGGTGCCTACTAAACTACAAAATTGGTGATTCAAGTAGGTTGGTGCCTACAATCTTTGTAATTTCATATAAAAACATAAAGTACAATTGTTGGTGTCAACTTGATCATATTGTGTCTTATTGAATAGTTGATATTGTGTTGAAGTTTAAAAGTTGATAAAGTTGAGAGGGTAAAAGCTTGTTGATATACTGATTCACCCCGTCCCCCACCCCCTCTCGATATATCTTTGTGCTCTTCATTGCCTCCTCCCTTGTGTTGAGTGTATCACCATCCCCACTTTGCTCATCACCACTCGGCCTCAACAGTGAATTGTCTACTTGTCTTTCTCCTCTTGGCTGACGGTATTGATTGTGGTATGTCATCGCCTGTACTTTGCACGCCGAGGTTGGCGCAATCAAATATGGTAGGCCACCCGTCCTCGATCTGCCCCATTGGTTGCAGTTGACCTCCCTGGCTGGCCGACACCTGTCGGTGCATAGCGTCCAGCAACAACCCTATGGTGTGTTGCGTCATATAGAAAGCTTTGTGTTGAAGGCACATAAACTCCCTTATGCATTCTGAGAGTCCCGAAGCCCAATTGTACACGGTACCTGTAGACAACCCGATCATCAAACCAATCATCCATATGGCGATGTCGGATGCTTTGCTCGCACTCATGAGCTTGCTCTTGATTAGGTCCAGCAAGCACTTCCACTCGGTGTTGTCGAGGAAGCTTTTTCATAGCCCCCTGTTCTCTGCACTCCAAATACTATCCCTCTCCATCTACGTCAAGTTCAACTTGCATACTCTCGCTACCAGGCCCTCCTGCCTAGACAATTTGCCCGAAGGCTTTGTAGTTGGGATTCCCCGAGAGGGAATTCTGAATACCCTTGTGAATTATGGTGTGCTGTACCAAATTGTGACTTGGTAGCCTCTGTAAGTGATGACTGATTTGTGCTCGTGCCTGTCATAATTGGTCATCATTTGGCGCAAGTACGATTCAAACTCCCTGGCATTGAAGAATGGTAACTATGCCACCTTGTCCACCTGCACTTTCTTTAGGGCCTTCTTCAGTATGTGTGTATCCGACGTCGAGAGCCACCATGAGCGGCACTCCATGCTGCTGAGGCTCTCCCACATGATATTGTCGGGTGTAACGGCGTCGTCACTATCCCTCACCATGGTTGTGCTTTCAACAACTTTCAGTCGGAGAATTTGCAATTTGTTGCCTCTACTGCTACTAGCGGCCATATCCTCCTTGCAACGATACTTCTTATGGTAACAATTTTTCTCTTGCCAACAATGATTAATTTCTGGCGTTGGGTTCTTGGATTACATGCTAGATGCTGATTGTTATAATAACTGAATATTGACTTCCCCTTTACCTGTGCAAGCAATTTCACCCTATGCTGTCCTAATTTGCCAGAGAACTCCACACGTTTTATTTTTTTCCCTTGTACGGCGTTGCTTTTATCTCCAACTTTTTGCTTTGTACTATGTACGGTACTCACCAAGGCTCTTGGATTCCATACGACAATCTTCCGTACATCAGTTCCTTTATGGCATAGTTGCTGCGAGACTGGTACTAGTATTGGTACGGGAGACTGGTACCAGTACCGGTACGACAGTTTTTTTGAAAATAGGAGACGGGGGTACTTTGAGACACCATTTTTTTTTTAATATAAAAATTAATAATATATAGAAAATCTGAAAATATAATGACATTGAACTTTCAAAACAATAGCAGTAGTGGAGTCAAAGATTTCATACTTCAAATTTCATAATTATAGTTCACATTTGACATTACATATTCGATTATATATTGAAATTCAAAAATATTGATAGTTTGATTGGCTGATATGCAAACAAAAAACAAAAATTAGAAATCTATATGATATCTCATATCATCGACACCACATCATCCATGTCAAGGTCCTCAACTATGATGCTCTCCAAATACTCATCACTCTCTAACTCAGGTTCCTTTGTTGGTCGTTGCACTGGGGGTAAATCAGTAAGGCCATCTGGTTCAACCACTTCATCCACTATGGCTGCAACATCTTCATCAGGTGAAATTTGGTCCCATTTTGCTGAAGGACCCTCATTGTATGCAGGATCTACACGAGAGAGAAGGCGAAGTGAGCTATGAATGTACACCAGGTTCTCTGCTTTCTTTGACCCCAATCGGTTCCTCTTTAGTGAATGAATAAAACCATAAGTACTCCAATTTCTCTCACAAGATGAAGAGCTAGCTACTTGTGAGAGTAATGTTATTGCAAATGATTGCAATTCAGGTGTTTCACCTCCATGGTTCCACCACCACTCTATAGGGTCTTCCTTTGCTTGCATATCATATAAAGCTTCCACGGAAGAAAAGTCACCATGCCCACGTGAAAACTTATTCCATTGACTCCTCATAATTGATGCTTCCTCACCTCAGCCATATATTTTTTTTACTGCAGCCCAAAACCCCTTCATTACCTCTCTATCCTCATATGGAGCCCTCTTATTGGTCTCTTGTATGTTATGCCATTTAGGATTTAAGGCATAGACAACACAATGAAGAGGTGTGTTAAGTTTGTTCCATCTTCCATGTAACTTTTCTTCTATCAAAGGATATAGTGAAGGATCTTTTGCATCTGTTATTTTCTTAATTCTTTCACACATGGAATCTATTTCTTCATAAATTTCCCCCAAACATGGCTTGTCTGAATCTGCAAATTTGATCACCTCACATATGGGCTGAATAAAGTCCACAACAAATTTAACATCAGCCCAAAAACGGTCATCAAGGATCATACCTCTCACCTCAATTGCATCATTTGATGTAGATTGCCTCCAAGCTGCCCATGCATCACTAACAATCGTGGAACACAAAGCACCTTTCACTTCACAAAGACGGTGAAGAAGAATAAAATAAGAAGCAAACCTTGTATCAGCTGGTTTGAGAAGCTCCACCTTGGAAAATTTTCAATAAATAGCTTGTGTTTGGTGACTGTTACATATGAACATTTGAATTTTTCTGCCCTTTTCTATGAGAGCTAAAACCCACTCAAACTTGCCAATATCTTTGAGTGCATTATTCAACGAATGCACACAACATGGTGTCCAAAATATATGTTTGTATTTCTTTTGCACCAACATGCTTGCTACTTTACAAACAAGGGCAACATCTGTAACAAGTTGGACTACATGTGATGCCCCTACCTCTTCAATGCCGTCACATAGCTGGTTAAAAAGATACTCTGCATTTTTTTCTTGCCTCGAACAATCTAATGCCTTCAAAAAATAAGGCCCTTTGCTGCAGGTTACCGTGATATTAAGTAGTGGACGGTTTCTAGTATCCGTCCACCCATCCATCACAATGCTACATCCTTCCGAAGCCCACACTCTTTTCAATGGTGCAGTTTGCTGCTCTAATTGAATTTTTTGTTTATCAGTTAGAGTAGTGCAAAGCTTTTCGTACATAGGTGGTTTATATCTAGTTGGTGCATTGTTGATTACTTGGGCCATCTCTGTATAGAAAGGTGATCGAGCAACATTAAACGGTATTCCATTAGCATAAAAGAAGCGTGCAATTGCTGCATCAACCGCTTCTCGACCTTGCACATCAAATAATTTGCCAATGGGGTTTGAGCTACCAATGTGTGGCCTCTTGTGAGTACTTTTTGCTGCTACATCTCTTGAAGACACATCCACCTCTGCCTCTCTATTGATATTTTGATTTTGATTTGTAGCAGTTGCCCTTGTTGTTGAACAATGAGAGCTCATATTAGAAACTTTACCATCAACCCTTTCTTGATCCCTCACAGCCTCATATCGTTCCACCTCATTTATACAAGGATCAACACTTTTTCCAGGTATGTGAAGGAAATGAGCCCACACCCTCGTGTAAGTACCTTGCCATGACATTGGGCACAATTTACATGAGATCGTGGCTGTTCCCCCTGAACCCTTCGGCCCCTTAACACGATCAACATAGTTCCACAACGGATACAAGCCTTGTTTGTTTCCCCCACTCGACATTCTTGATTCAATGATTCAAATTTTACACAAAAAAAAAACAAAAAGACATTATGATTAGAAATCAAATGACTGTAGCTAAAGTTATGAAAAAGGAAACAGAAAAATAAAATAAAAATTGAAATGGCTGTAGCTAAAGTTATGAAAAATAAAAAAAGAAACAAAAAAAAACGTCTTGAGGAAATTATTTAAATGAATCATCATTGCACAATGCACACAGCATGAGCACACTCAAAATGAATCATGAAAGCCATAAAATGGTACATGCTTTTTGTGTGGAAGACAAATCACATCCACAGACAGAAGAAATCACCAGTAATCTCCAGGCATCATACTCATGACTTAGTCATTTGTTAAATTTTGAACCAGAAATGAGAGCAAACAGAAAAATTCAAAACATGAACAAATACATAGTATTTATCCTGGGAAAACCCTCCAACTTGAGGGAGAAAAACCCAGCCACAAAAGTATGTCTTGTATATTAGAATGAAACAACAGCAATCAGCTTACAACATGACCCACTGAATAATAGCACCTCTCTTAGATGTGTACATACAAAAAACCTCTGATTTCTCCTAGATATCAATCTGCTCTTTAAAGGATAAAAACCTGTTGTGAATAATCGAACTTCTTCTTGAAGAGGTGACTTGATTTTATAGGCAAAATAAGTTAACCAAACAAGTTGACATCTCCTCCAATATATAGGCAAATAGCGGTTACACATGCATACACAAGAAGATGCACTAGGTGGTGTTTCATTTGCTTATTTTAAGGAGTTACAAATACATTTCATGCGTCTATTTAAAGGAGACAAACAAAGATTCTCTTGTATGTTAGTACGAAGATTCTCTTGCATGTCAGTTACACTTTGCATGTTGACCATTTTGAATAAGACATTTATGTGTGTTAGCCAACTGACATAATATCTATTTAAGGAAGATACTTCTGCCGCTAGAAGATACCTCCTGCCGCTACCAAAACATTAACACTCCCTCTTAGCTAGGGAGGTATCTTTTCAAATATCCATGTCATGGAGTTTCTCGATATGACATTCACAATGGTTACATCCATTTGTTGAAAAGAGCTCATCATGGAGTCACTCAACGTGATATCAACCATCATTGCTACTCCCATGTATGGCAAAGCATATGTGCACAAGTGCCCATCACGGAGTCACTCAATGTGATGTCGTCATCTCATCATGACGTCCACCATGGCTTCTCCCAGAGGGTGGATAAACACAAGTGATGTTGTGATGGATTCACTCAACATGACATTTTCCATGGCTACTCCTAGAGGGTGGAAACAAGGGCTTTCACCTCAAATTTCTCTCACAGAGAAAGATGCATTAACAAGGGCTTGCACCTTAAATCTCTCTCACAAAGAGATGCATTAACAAGGACTTGCACCTCAAATTCCTCCGTCTCAGAGGAAAATGCATTAACACAGATCTTCATGATGATGTGACTCCCTCTGAAGCTTCAAGTACTAGCATCAACCTTCTAACCTCCTCGTATAAGGTTGCTTCCGATGAATTTTTCAGACTCCCTCTGAATGTAAATTCCTCCTCTTCGAAGAAACTGATCTCAAAGACAACCTGAATAGGTTCCTCCTCTTTGAGAAATGTCTTTAGCCACCAACTCAGTCCCATGGCTGCAAGCTATGACTCCATGCTTGATCATTTCTCCAATCGGCAAGACTTCCTCACAGGATGCCTCGAGCTCTTCTTCTCTAAGCAATCTCTCATCACCCTCTTGCTCCTTGATTCGTCCTTTTGAATTTTAGAGAGAGATTACTAATAGTTTAAACTATCCCAAAGAAATATCAAAGCTAGAAGCATACAAGATTCACTATCCCAATGATATAGCATGAATTAATAACTACATAAAAATTAATGAAAGGTACAAGCATAAAAAAATACTTATCTCTTTATATTTAAACTTCCTCACAATCCACCAATTATTCTTTTAGAAAAAGAAACCTTCTGAATTTTCACTTGATTCTCTATGCGTAGAAGCATTTTCAACATTTGTAACAGCAACTTGTTGCTTAGGTCTTGATGGACAATCTCTAGCAAGGTGACCATACTTGTCACATCTGAAACACTGAATCCTAGATAGATCCTTCTTCTTCTTAGGTTCAGGGGCAGAAACATAATTCCTATCTTTGTACCTCTTGAAGTTTCCTTTCCTTCCTTCCCTTTTAGAAGTATGAGCAGCAAGGACATGCTCTTCTTCATGGTGAGATCTTCGCACAATCAGCTCTCAAACGATCAAACTTGGGTAAATCATCTCTTCCACTAATTTCTGGAATGAAAGATTCCCAAGAGTGAGGAAGGCCATTCATGGCCAACATAACCAGGTCTTTGTCCTCAATAGAATCTCCAATAGCATTTAGCCGATCCTTCAATTCTGTAATCTTCATGAAGAAAGATACAACAGATTCTCCTCTAGCCATTTTAATATGTAAGAGTTGACGTCTCAATGCTAGAGCTCTGCTAGTGTTGTTGAATTCATACAAACTTTGAAGACTCTCAAACATCTCTTTAGCTGAATTCAGCTTGGATAAAACATGTACCAAATGATCCTTAACAGAATCAATCAATATCTTCCTTGCCATGATATGGTTCTTCCTCCATTGAGCTTTCTTAGTGTCATCAGAAGGTTCAGCTACATCAGACTTCACATAGTTGAGAAGATCATTTTCTTCAAGTGCAATTAGGACTCTGAATTTCCATGAAGTAAAGTTGGATGCACCATCCAGCCTGTCTTCAACTTTGAGTCCATTCACCATTGTGGGAAGCTGAAATAAACAAGCTAGAAGACAAGCAAAGAAAATTTCAAAGCTTAAGAGTTCTGGTTTTGGATCTTTTCTTTAAACTTGACTCTGATACCATGTTAAATTTTGAACTAGAAATGAGAGCAAACAGAGAAATTCAAAACATGAACAAATACACACAGTATTTATCCTGGGAAAACCCTCCAACTTGAGGGAGAAAAACCCAGCCACAAAAGTATGTCTTGTATATTAGAATGAAACAGCAGCAATCGGCTTACAACATGACCCACTGAATAATAGCACCTCTCTTAGATGCGTACATACAAAAAACCTCTGATTTCTCCTAGATATCAATCTGCTCTTTAAAGGATAATAACCTGTTGTGAATAATCAAACTTCTTCTTGAAGATGTGACTTGATTTTATAGGCAAAATAAGTTAACCAAACAAGTCGACATCTCCTCCAATATATAGGCAAATAGCGGTTACACATGCATACACAAGAAGATGCACTAGGTGGTGTTTCATTTGCTTATTTTAAGGAGTTACAAATACATTTCATGCGTCTATTTAAAGGAGACAAACAAAGATTCTCTTGTATGTTAGTACGAAGATTCTCTTGCATGTTAGTTACACTTTGCATGTTGACCATTTTGAATAAGACATTTATGTGGGTCAACTAACTGACATAATATCTAGTTAAGGAAGATACTTTTGCCGCTAGAAGATACCTCCCGCCGCTACCAAATTATTAACATCATTATTATAGTGCAAGCCTATTTTTAATTTTTCAGATTGTTTTAAATTTATTTATCATCACCAGTAATCTACACAAGGGCATTGCCACTGTTTAAAATCGTGGAATACAAATTCCACGATTTTAAACAGGGGCAATGCCCTTGTGGAGATTACTAGTGATATCGATCACCAATAATCTCCACAAGGGCATTGCCCAGTAATCTCCACAAGGGCAAAAATTGTGGAATCTATATTCCACGATTTTAAATAGGGGCAATGCCCTTGTGGAGATTATTGGTGATGCTAAAAAATTAAAAATAAAACAATCTGAAAAATACGCTATCAGCTATGAAACAAAAAAATGAAAATAAAAAAAACTTATAAACTTACCGTTTAATCTTCGATTCTTCACTCTTCTCTGCCGTCGCCCTCTCCAGTCTCCTCAGTTGTGTGCTAAATGACGGCTCACTCTTTTAAAAATCGTGTTTGGGGTATTTTTAATACGTTTTTCCTTTAAAATGTGTGAGTCTTGACAAGAGATGCGAGAGACTTCGAGGGAGACGCAATTTTTTGGATTCGGAGACGTGGGATATGACGGGAGACTTTTGAAAAGTTTCCAATCTCAAAACGTCTCTGGGTACTGGTGCGATGTTGAAAATGCGTCTCCATCTCCGAGATGCGTCTCAGAGGGCGGAGATGCGTCTCCCAGCTACTATGCTTTATGGAGTCGTATGGGTTTTTTAACTTTATGAAATCACACCTCTTTTTGATGATTTCTTCCTCATCCGGGCATGGGTATTTGTGAAATCATACAGCCTTTTGACTCTTCCCATACAGACTCTTGGCACAATGCACAACCCTTTTGATAGTTTCTTCTACGTACAAACGCTTGATTTTGTCAAATTATATGGGCCTTTTAACTATCCTTAACCCGCACGGATTTGTTGCCGTACTCCGTACGATCTCTTTGCACTTCACCTTGTACGAAATCTCCTTTACCGACCTGTTGATGCGTGTTTTATGACACAACAAACATTCTAGAATAAAGAGTCCAAAGACGCTCTATCCCCTCTTGAAAAACTACCTCGTATGCTAAGATTGCAAGTAAGATCATACGGTAATTCCAATGTTTAAGATGAGTGCGGATAAGCTCTGTGGTTTGATGTGATTATGCTGGTAACACAAAGGGACTTACGCTAGGCTCGTTCAATTCACAATGAAGGTTTGGACAATGAAGCTCTATTATTCCGGTCGGATCAAAGAAACTAAAAAAGGAGAAGGGTTCATAAGCACTAATCTACTCCTAAGAATCCAAGAGACGGTATTGACTCGGTGAAACAAATAACCACGCTTTGCTTCGCCACGCTCAACCACAACTACACAAAGGGGGTGCAATCTTCAAGGGAATGTGCTTATGATTTTCAAGTCGTGAATAACTACCATCAAATCGAACAATAATTATCCAGACAGAAGTTAAGCATCCACAAAATAAGCTCAGGCTAACTTTACGCATTGAATGAAAATCATCCATTCAAAGAAAGTATGAGCAAAAAATTATATGAAAATCTTATAATTTTATGAAAATCTTGTATATGCTTGCCTCTCCTCCCACGCGCCCAACATTGAATTGGCGCTACAAGGAGGGCTGAACAAAGAGAGAACCAATTACTCTAGGAGGGCTGAACGAAAAGAAATCTTTGCTACATCACCTTTGTATATGCTTGCCTCTCCTCCCACGCGCCCAACATTGAATTGGCGCTAGAAGGAGGGCTGAACAAAGAGAGAACCAATTACTCTAGGAGGGCTGAACGAAAAGAAATCTTTGCTACATCACTCTTGTATATGCTTGCCTCTCCTCCCACGCGCTCAACATAGAATTTGGCGCTAGAAGGAGGGCTTGAACGTCAGATTGTTCATTTTCAGAAATGGAGAAATTTAGCTGGAAAGAACCAGTATGAACTTTTAAATCCCAAATCAGAGATATCCTAGATCTCTTTTATGCCAAAAAATCCAAAAAAAAGTGAAAAGTTAAAAAAAATTTCAGAAAAAAAATAAATCTGAGATTTCTCAATGGATGGGCATCCATTCCATATTTTTTGCTCTCAAGACAGTCTTGCTCAAATTCAGGAAAATTTGAATGCACAGCTTCACCCCAGGAATTTGTCCAAGTTTGCTTTGCCAGGAAGATGCCGGATTCATGAGACCTCCAAACATGAAGAAATCAATTGCTTGACATTCCTCTCAAGGATAGAGCTTGTTCTCCAAGGGAAAATTTTCTTTTGGGATGTTCCCAAGCCAGGAGTGTTGGATGTAGAACCCGACGATTATAGCATTCCAGAAGTTATGTATGAGGCCTTCACAAGGTTCATACTCAGAATCGAAAGTCAAATAAAACTTGGTAATGTTTGCTTGAAAGGTGTTTTGCTCCCTCGTTGGTGTCGGATTCACAATGCACCTCATCCAGAGTTCACTTGCACAACATGTGAAGAGGCCATCAACTATGCCAGATGTCACCTCGGATTACCGGAGCTACCATATGGATTCTTCAAGAACAAAGGATGGATTGAATATGTCAAACGCACATCTTTAGCACCAAATGAAGGATGTACTTCAATATCATCTAACAACAGGGAGAATAAGTCACAACAGGATAATGAGACCGAGCCTAGAGATGAAGTGGAGGAAGATTGTTCCTACATCGCGCTAGAACAAGAGGCCATTCAAGTAAAGATCAAAGAAGCAATGGAATACATCCAAGCAAGGGGAACCACCCATAAAATCTTGATATGATTTTATAATTATTATATGAAGAAAATATTATAAAATTATATAAAATTTTATAAAATTATAAGATTTTCTCTTTGTTCAGCCCTCCTTCTAGCGCCAATTCAATGTTATAATTTTATAAAATTTTCATATAATTTTATAATTTTATAATATTATATAAAATTTATATAATTTTATAAAATTTTATATTCAAGGCACGTGAAGGAATTCTAAAGCAATCCGGAAAGAAAGAATTAATAACTTCAAGTCTAAACATAAAATTTTATTATAATATTATAAAATTATAAAATTATATAAAATTTGGCTAAGTATGGGAAATTCTCCACTAAGAAAGTTCCAATTTTCCTTCATTGCGGCGAAGGCCCAAGGGAGTTCCTCTCCATATTCAAGGCACGTGAAGGAATTCTAAAGCAATCCGGAAAGAAAGAATTAATAACTTCAAGTCTAAACAGGTGCTCCAAGGCGAGGTGAGAAGAAGAAGCCAAAGCCATCCAAGATCGAAGCACAAAAGATAAAGTCATCTTGAAGGAAAATATTCTAAGGAACAAAACCAAAGTGATCAAAGAAGACATCCAACACGTTGAGGTGGCGCCTCGTCACCCTCCAACCAATCAAATCATTCCAAATCAACATGCAACAACTTTCTATTTTATTTGTTGGTTCATATTTAGCAAAAAGGACAAGTGTCCTCGAGTGTAATTTTCTCATTGGTCGAGGGGTAGCAAACCCTAATTAGGGTTTTATTTGTAATCTTGGCCGTTGATTCCAAATTAATCTTGGCCATTGAATTGTAATTGGGGAGCCTATAAATTGAGCTCACCCCCTCATTTGTAAAGCATGGGAGCATGTTGCAAAACATGTTGAGATAAGCAACTGTTGTAAGATTGCCAAAGTAATAAGTAATGCATGCATTGTTCTGATGGTGATTGCTTCTCTTATTTTGGAATTGTCATGGTTCTTATCCCTCATCATAGTGTAGATTTCTTTTCATGTATGTTAGATGAATGCAAGATTTGATAAGTATTGATTTGTGGTGAAACTTTTGCTCATACTTTCTTTGAATGGATGATTTTCATTCAATGCGTAAAGTTAGCCTGAGCTTATTTTGTGGATGCTTAACTTCTGTCTGGATAATTATTGTTCGATTTGATGGTAGTTATTCACGACTTGAAAATCATAAGCACATTCCCTTGAAGATTGCACCCCCTTTGTGTAGTTGTCGTTGAGCGTGGCGAAGCAAAGCGTGGTTATTTGTTTCACCGAGTCAATACCGTCTCTTGGATTCTTAGGAGTAGATTAGTGCTTATGAACCCTTCTCCTTTTTTAGTTTCTTTGATCCGACCGGAATAATAGAGCTTCATTGTCCAAACCTTCATTGTGAATTGAACGAGCCTAGCGTAAGTCCCTTTGTGTTACCAGCATAATCACATCAAACCACAGAGCTTATCCGCACTCATCTTAAACATTGGAATTACCGTATGATCTTACTTGCAATCTTAGCATACGAGGTAGTTTTTCAAGAGGGGATAGAGCGTCTTTGGACTCTTTATTCTAGAATGTTTGTTGTGTCATAAAACACGCATCAACACGACCGTATGATTTTCTTCTTGTCTCTCTGCCTTTGGCACTTAAGCTCGTACGAACTCTCCTCCTTTGGGCATACGGTGTTCTCCTTAGCAATTCGTTCAGCCCTTGCGAACTCCTGCCGTACGATGTACGAATTTATAAATTCTCGCCAAATTTTTTTTTCCCTTGTCCCTGCTTTATGTGGCCGTATGACCTTTTTAATAGTTCACATCTTCAGTGTTTTTAACTTGAATACTTTCAGGTTACTTAATTTTTTAATTTTTTCCTATCTCTTAATTTCTTCTTCGTCTCTTTTCTCTCTCTTCGTCTCCTTTTTTTGTCTTCATCTCTTTTCTTTTTTTTCGAAGTTATTAATTTTTTCATAGATCAACCTTGTCGTACTCTATGTTGTGTTGTTGGGCAATGCTCAAGCCTTTGGCCACTTCCTCAGGTACTCTGTGGCAACAACTATGTACCGACACCGATGCAATTGAATTACTTTTAGCGGTTCGATGAAGTCAAGTCCCCAACGTTCGAACAACTCTTGGGGTTGGGACGGGAACAATGGCATAAGTCTTGCTTCAGAGGTTTCCCCACTCTCTAGCAGGTGTCACAACCCATCACCCACTCTCGGACGTCTGTATGCATTGTTGGTCACCATAGGCCCGCAAAAAGAACTTTCCTCAATGTGGCATTTGGATCCATGTGACCTTTGGCTAGACCCTCGTGCACCTCCTTGAGTATGCCCAGTATCTCTTCCTCCATCACGCATCTCCTGAGAATTTGGTTGGACCCCATCTTGTACAACAACCCGTTGATCAACTAGAAGGTTTTGCTTTATAGTACGAGTTTCCTCCGTTTGGCTTGTGGCATATCCTTCGGGAATGTCGATGTCGACAGGTGCTCCCCAATCTTCTCGTACCATAGAGGGAGTGTTGTAATTTGGAACAAGTGCGCGTCCGAGAAATCTTTGTGCACCCCGCCTTCAAAGGTTCACCCGATCGGATCCTTGACAACTGGTTAGCGATCACATGGCTTTTCCCTGGACGTATGACGATGGTGAATGTGAACTCTTGCAGGAGCAACAACCATCTGCTCACTCTCCCTTGTATTATCGGCTTGTTCACCAAGTACATCTAAGCTTGGTGATCCACATAGAATGTGAATGGTGTTGCCAGTAGGTAGTGTCTGAATTTTTATACTAAGTACACCTTCTCGAGTGCTTCTCGTTCGGTCGTACTGTAGTTCTTTTTCGCCTTTGACAACAACCGATTTGTGAAAAACATTGGGTGATCCAGCCTGTGTAGTCCTACTTGTGCCAGCGTTGCTCCGAAAGCAAAGTTGGAGGTATCTACGTGTACATGGAACTCTTTGTTCCAGTCGGGGTATGCCAATATTGGTGAACTGATCAATCGATCCTTCAATTCATTAAATGCCTTGTCTTGCTCCTTTGCCCATACAAATGGTTGTCCCTTCCTTGTTAGTAGGTCGAGAGGATAGGAAACCTGTGCGAAGTCATGATGAACCTCCGATAGTACCCCACGTGTCCGATGAAGGACTTCACGCCAATGACATTTTGTAGGGCCTCCATCTTATGGTGACTCTTATTTTGTCTGGGTTTGTCTTCAATCTGGCTTTGCACACAATGTGTCCCAATAGTTTTCCCTGTGGCACCATGAATTTGCACTTTTTGGGATTTAGTGCTAGTCGAGCTGCTTTACACCTCTCCATGCATTCTCTGAGAGCTTTCCAGTGTTTCTCCTTGTCATTGTAGATTGACTAGTCATTGAGGAATCCTTTGAAGTTGCCGATTGGCATTTTGTCAAAGATGTGCAGTATTATTCTCTAGAATGTAGCCGACGCATTACATAACCCGAATGGCATTCGGTTGTACGTGTACACTCCATCCTTGATCACAAATGTTGTCTTTAACTTATTTGATTGTATCTAGAGAACCCGTCCATGAATGAGTACATGTCATGTCCAACAACCTCTTCTAGAATTGTGTCGGTGAAGGGGATTGGAAATGGGTCTTTGATTGTCACCGCGCTCAGGGATCGAAAGTCCATGCATATCCAGATCTCCTCGAATTCCTTCTTCAGAGAGACGACGATCGATGACACCCAATCATTGACTTCCACCTTGAATATAATGCTTGCTTCCAACATCTTCTCGATCTTGTCTTGTACTTTGGCGGTGTAGTTCTTGTTCATCCTGCAGGGTCTCTTCCGTATGGGTTGGGCTCTCGATACGAGAGGGATCTTGTGTATGCACAACTCCAGTGGTATGCCTTTCAGATCCTTGTACGTCCAGGCGAAGACATCTTTATACTCCATGAAAATTTTGAATGCCGCCGTTGCCTTTAGTACAGGGTCTGTTGCCTTTAGTATAAGGTCCTTGTCATCACCGACAAGGATCACCTTAGGCTTGTCTTCTTCGTCGAGGTTCACTTTCTTTAGTGTAGGCTCCTCGTACTTGATCAATTTGTCACTTTCGAAGTTGTGGGTTGGTATCTCATCCAATTCTGCAGCGTCTTTGTATTCTCTATACTTTGGCAGGAATGTCTAATTGGACGTACCCTTCTCTTCTTCCTCCTCTCCCTCTCTGACTTGTAACATGTTGCACTCTGGGTGGAACACCTTGTAATCCTCCATTTGCCAATGAAACAACCCATTCAGTGAGCTTGTCTCGTCCTTCGAGCAACTCTCGAGTTCAAGTACACCATTGGCGTTTGGTTCCATAGCTTTCCTCCCTTTGTTAACATCCGACTCACCTCTGTTTGATTTTGATCCAAAGGAAGCCAATTCTTTGCTCATGGCCTGGTTCTTCAAGTCAATGATGTACTTCTGCCCGTTGCTCTTGATTGAGAGTGTGTTCCTCTTCCAATTATGATCCGCCTTGGCGACAATCAACCATCCTTGTCCCAACAATGCGTCGTATGCCTTCTTTTGTAGTGGGATGACGATGAAGTTCAATAGGAACTGTTGCATGCCGATTAGGACTTTCTGTGCCATCAGTGTACTGAGAGGTTTGATGCCGTGTTGGTCCACACCTACTTGGTGGAATGTTGGGGGCCAGAGGTTTGGCTTCCCTAGACACTTCCATGTTTCTTGTGGTAGTACGTTCACTCCTGAGCCTCCATCAACGATGGTGTTGGAGAGTTTCCTCCCCATGATTTCCATATGTACGATGGGTGGTTTCCTCGACGTTCAGTGCTAGTAGCATTGGGTCCTTGGCCTTTCCTGCCAGATGTGTTGTACTCTCGGTTGGACCCTTTTGAAGGTTGTCTTTGACGACGTTCATGAGTGCTACTCTCAGTGGGGGCATCGTCTGTAGGCTTGTTACCTTGATTGGTATGGTTGTGTGAAGCACTTGCTGCATGAAGTTTTTCTCGGACTCTGATTGCAACTACTTACTAGCCGCCTTGGAGGTTCTTCATTCATTGGTCATTGCCTCTTCCACTTCCGCCTTGGCCTCTCAGAGTCTTTCTTTCTTCGTACAAGGGTTTGGATAACTGACTTTCTTCATTTGTGCCCTTGTGATCTCCAAGACCTCATCGGCTACCTCCAGCATGTTTATGCCTTTTTGCTTTAGGTAGTCGATGTCTTCGTGATCGCCAGGACCACACCATTTGCACAACCTTTTACTCGCACCTTGATTGTTTTGGCATTCCTTGGCTAAGTGACCCTATTCATTGCGCTTTCGACATTGTATCATGGGTCTGCCTTTGTTGTTGTACTGGATCTTGCTTCTTGGTGTATTGTTATTACTTCTTTGATTGTTGTAGTAGCTTCCAGGGGATGCATTGTTTTGAGGCTTTGGCGGTGTGGTCAGAGGGGTTGATTGCTCCTGTTGTGCGAAGAACACTTGCCAGCTTCTTGTGATTAGGTTGTACGGGTACTCCTTGATGGAGTGTCCCATAATGTGGTAGATGTCACAAAACATTTTCTTCGGGCAATTCGCCTTTGTGTGACCTTCTGTTTTGCATTCGGCACACCATAATTCCTTCATCTCCTTTAACCCTTCCTTGTCGGATTTCAGTTCCTTCATCATCCTCATCAGTCTCGTCGAAGAGCTTGTATGGTCTTTGACTCGTCTTCGCTGCTTTCCTCTGTACTTTCATCGTCATCTGTTTTCCTTTTCCCCCGAGAGGATGTCTTGTTCTCACTCTTGCTATCCATCGCACGGTTGTATGCTTCGGCATACGAGGATGGGGGTACCACCTTCATTTTCTTTCGGAGGGAGGGAAGTAGTCCTTCGATGAACCACCGCTTCTTCAAGCCATCTGTCGGCTGTGTCTCTAGTTTTCCCCGCAACTCCTTGAGTCTATGATTGTAGGCTCGCACATTCTTGTGTTTCCCTTGCTTCATGTTGTCGATCTTTGCTACAATCTCGTTGTCGTCTCTGAGGAGTATGAACTCATCCTGAAATGCCCCCTTCAATGTTTTCCATGATGCTTGGTTGGCTACATCTAATTCAGTCTACCAATCAATGGCTATGCTTCTCAGCGTCGTTGGGAACGCTCTCAGCCAATAATCAATGTCATCTTGCCTATTTGCTATTCATATTGTCTTGCTCGTCTTGTAGTGCCATATCGGATCCTCTGACCCATTCCTCGTGAACTTTGGCAGCTTTTGCCTCTTGGTTGGCAAAGTCACCATCCTTCCTCCCCAATTTCCTCCTTGTGAGTTGAACCTGATTGGACTGGCTCTCCCGCTACTTCTTGGTGCTTCTCTTGCACTCTCAGCCACGTACAGGTCTTCCTTGTGTCCTCTATTAGCGTCCTCTACACCTCGGATCTCCTAGGGTTTGCTCCAGTACTCCCTCTGCCTTGGGGTCTTTGGCTCGGATCCTCCAATTCTTAGCCCTTCGTTGTCGTCCGATATGGACAACTCTCGAATGCGTCGAATATTGTGCTCAAGCTCTTTAGTTAGTTCATTTTCGTTTCATTAATTCTATATCTTTCTTTGCTTGCTACGAAAGGTGTCCTGAAACGTCTTTCGTCCCTTTCCTTAGCAAGGTTTTGGTGTGCTCTAGCAATAGATTAGTTTATTTCATTAATATCTTCATTGGTTTCTTTAGCAATTTGTTTTAGAATTCTCTGTCGGTTTTCTTGGTCCCTTAATTTGAGTGATCGTCGTACCTTTTCTTCTGGTGTTTCTTGTCCGCTTGGTACTTGGCTCTTGTCCTTATTGGGCTGTATGTGCATTAATTGTTGGTCGTACGATCATGGATTGCTGGGAGTGCGCCTTCGACTAGTATCACGTTCCTCTTCCTCCCGCTTTGTCCTTTCCTCGTACCATTGTAGTATCTGTCGTCTTCGGCATTCTTGGTCACTCTCCGCCCAAAGATCTGGCAAGATGATGTAATGATGTGCCATCAACCTTGGCAATCGGTTGAGGAGATGGTCGACCTTTGGGTTGACGTGCAATTTGTCCCAGATGACCGTTCGAGGGATCTCTCGACTGAGAGCCTCCTTGCGTATGTGCTCCCTCAATGAGATATCCCTTAGGTTGACAAGGTCTTGTGTCAAGTCGTCTTCTTGTTCTTTGTTTGTATGTACGGGTTCCTCCATCGGCCAACCCATGACCGTTCGAGGGATCTCTCGACTGAGAGCCTCCTTGCGTATGTGCTCCCTCAATGAGATATCCCTTAGGTTGACAAGGTCTTGTGTCAAGTCGTCTTCTTGTTCTTCGTTTGTATGTACGGGTTCCTCCATCGGCCAACCCATCACGACACCATTCTACCGTCAGGTGATTGTCCCAAATTCACTTCGGCAACAATGCCAAATGTTTACTCACGGGAATGAATTCCAACGTACTATGAGAGTAAACGAAATTAACTCACAAAACATAAGACATGTACGAGAACACAATGCATAGAACAATCATACTGTCTTTATTAATGTAACGTATGCAAGTACAATTATCTGTACTATCACAATGTGGCACAAGTTTATAACATAGTAGTCTCCAGAATCATAACATTAATAATCATCAGCATTATTATAACAACAGTGTTTCTTGACTACAGGACTTGAGTACATATAGTACGCTAGCGGTGGTTGAGAGACCGACCGTCTCGTCCCTTCATTACAACTAATTTTTTCATCAGGAACTTAATTTCTGAGACAACTAACTAACATGACAAGTACGTAACATAAGTACATGAAATATTAACATTAACTAAAGTCTTATTTACTTATGACTAACGGCCGACCAAGTACACTCTCAGCCAACTACACGTTCCCTGGCAAAATTTGAGATTGAGTGATTTGCATGGCATTTAGCTGGTATGTTAAGAGTCTAGCTGTATCTATCATCAGTAGCAACCATCAAAATTTTATTACAGACTGATGCCTTACTCTTCATCATATTTTATTTTCTGATTGTCCTTTTTTATTTTTTATTTTTTCCTGTCTGTCCGTGGGTGGGGGCATACCCACAAGATACCTGGGACAGCAGGGCCATGCCCTGGGCGAATCCAGACTGGACCTGTGCTCACACCATATCTGTCCCATCTGCTATGGCGATGGCTCCTGAAACAGCAGAACCTGTTTACTTAGTCAGTATTTATAGAGATTTTTGTCTAAGATACATGTTTTAGTCTTTTAGATATTTATATGAAAAGATTAGCTGTTGATAGAAGAAAGTGTTGAGATTAAAGTATGGCTAATCTCAGACGTACATGTCTTACTTTCAGAGTACATATTTGAAGCACAATTGTTTCTTGATATCTTGATTTGAAGATGATTGAACACAGATCATGTATTTTTGTGCTTTTACAGGTCCCTGTGTACACACAACCTTCATATGTCATCCCAGGCTCTGCTGGAATTGTACAGCATGAAATATTGAATAACAGGCGGCAGGTCTTAACTAAGGTAGTTTGTTTCCATCTTTGAATAACAAGGGATATGGAGATGACATGTATCGCTAATGTTCAGAACTTAGATGGATTTATTCTGAAACATTGTTATTTATAGACATTGCATATCTATTCCCTTAATACAATAAAATGAACTTTTTTATATACTTCTGGCTATCTTTAGCACACAAATAAAGTTCTGATTTGCTTTTGTTATAGGATGCTGAAGGGACAGTTAAACTATGGGAGATTACGAGAGGCGCAGTGATTCAGGACTATGGAAAGGTTTTCCTGCTATCACTATTTCTGTCATATGCTTTAGGTAGAATTTTTGAAAATTAGTGTTACTCTTTCTAAAGATATAATCTTAGTCTCTAAGACACTGAGATATAATACTTGCAGGTTTCCTTTGAGGAGAAGAAAGAGGAATTATTTGAAATGGTACAACATTTTGTTATTTACTATGTTGCATTTGCAATGGGAAAATGTACTTTTAACTGTAACTTGTCTTTTTCTGGAATTGACTACTATTATTAAATGATTCTCAAGCTGAAGGTATGTTCTGCTTTGAGTTTAGTGAGAAACTGACCACAGATATTATTAACCATGGCAGGTCAGCATTCCTGCTTGGTTCACAATGGATACCAGACTTGGTAGTATGTCTGTCCATTTGGACACTCCCCAGTGTTTTTCGGCTGAAATGTATGCAGTTGACTTAAATGTGCCAGGATCCTCAGAGGAACAGAAGGTGTGCAAAATGCTTCATGAAATAGATGTTTTACTTCTCTCATTTAAAAGCCTCAAGAGCTTTTACACAGTTTAGCTAGAAAAGCTTCAGCAGTATTGTCTCATTCTGTTTCACTATATGCATAATTGGGTGCTTGTGCAAATTCACGTGTCTATGGATTTATATCATTTTTGAAGAAGGAATAAGGTTTTGTATTGCTTGAGGAGGTTAAAATCAGGTCTTTACCTGATATGTATCATTTGCTGAACCTTTGCATATATATATTCACTCAAATTCATGCCTAGTTTTTTTGGAGGACTTAGATACACACAGTTTTAGATACAATTTACAATATGAATCATTTGGCAATTTTTGGCTTTGCTCGTTGATATTTCAGAACTTTCTCATGTTCCTTGGGTTTGCTTTGCTTTTCAAGGTGATATTTCATAAGAAACCATCATTTAATTGAAGCTAATGCATTGAAAGTCACCTTGACTCTATAGATGACGTCATTTCTTGTTTGCTTTAAGACCATGCTTTGGATAACTTAAATATCTTTTAAATTTCATTTCTTCCAGGATTTTTTCTGAAGTGCTACAGGCCATTGAAAGCCTTTCTTTAAGTACCTATTTCTTTATTGTGGAACACACCATATTCAATTTCAAGCATTTGTGACCCAGTCAAGGATTGGGTGCCTAGTAAAGGACTGCCAATCCTTGCAGCCAATCACCCTCTGAGTTAGAAAATTCAAATCGAAATGTAATAACAGACAATCAATTAATTACCTTCAGGAAATTCCAATTGGAAGCAATAACAGCAAAGCACTATCCTTATTGTCAAAATCAGATACATCATTGATATAGTCCAACAACAGGGATTTTTACAATCCTCTCAATACCACTTCTCACACTCTTACACACACAACATAGGCTTGTCAGCCAACCAGAAGGAAGAAAAACTCTACATCCTTATATCATATTTTCTCATCTCTCAGTCCTCAGCTAAGGAGGAAGATACACCATTATTTCTCTAATACATTCCTTACCTCTCCTTTTCTCATAGCCTCCACTAATTATTTATGCATATCTCAGATTGGAATTTCCATGTGGTCCATGTTGATACCACAAGAAAACATAATGCTATCCTTAATATGGTTGCAGCCTTAGCAGGAATATAGTGCAGAATACAGGAGAACATAGTATGCAGCCCAATAATCAGAAAAATTTGCATATAGAAGATGTCTGAAGTTAGTAAAGGCAGCCACCATCCAAGACCTTGTAGTCAGTGTACAATGCCCATTATTGTGTTTAGATAATATTGGTTATCCGAATATGTATTAATTGTTTGTATTAGTTGTTGTCGGCTTCGGGTAGTTATAAGCATCAGTTGCTTGACGGTTGTGTTCTTGGCAACCGTCGGGTCCTTTAAATAGATTGTGTATCGTCAAGGAAAGGGGTGTGTGATCTAGTTGGATCGACTTTGATCCTTGGCTGACCATCTCTGGTCTTCTTCTGTAACAATTTCATGTGCGAATAAAGATATATTTTACTCATGTATCTGGTATGCATTGTCATCTCTATTATTAATTTATGTATTTATTTTATCAGATAGAGCAGTAAACAGACCCCGTGCAGACTCTGCCAGTAGTAACTGGTTGAAATGTCTCTGAATTCTCATTTATCTTAATGTGCCAATATTCATTCCTGATTACCAATGATCTGCATCTTGCGAAGACCATTGTGGGACCCAGAAATATGAAAGGAAAAATGCCATAATTTTGCGCTCTAACAGTTTAGAAATGCCTCTGTAAGGATTAATATTCCAATGATTTTATCTGTATCTGCCAGCAGTTTATCTATATCTGCTTGTATCAACCACCATGGGCCCCAGCAGGAAAGTCCAAGTGTAACCAATGAGCAGAGATTAAGGCAGTGCCCAGGAAAAGAAAAATAAATGGCTTTTAGTATGCCACCACGTTCAACATGAGCATCTAGCACCAGTCAAGTGGGTTCTATCACACAGACAATGCTCAATGGATATTCACACCCAACATAAAAAGAAACATCTTAAGGTTCAAATTGTGAACTAGGATTAGGTGGGCCCCTACAAAGAATAGCAGGGTTTCAACTTTAGGTGTTTAAGCCAAGACAAAAGAAATTTGGGCTCCATGGAATTAAAAAATATAACAAATCAAATAATTGAAATCCTTCAACATTTGCATGCAGCTCTGCCTTGTGGAGTGCACGTGACCTGCTAGGAAATTCAGAAATGCTAAAAGCAAAAGGCAGCCATTAAAAATAAGGCGGGTTCCTAGTCTGGAACATATGCCAGCTCAGTATGGGGGCCCTACCAAAGAACCGTCACAACAAAGAAACCTGAAGTAAAGTCTTGAAAAGATAATCTGACAAGGAAATATTCTGAAAATGCACACCAAAATTTAGTGAAAACTATAATTGAATTTCCTTTGTTTTTGGGTGGTGCAAGATCACCTATGGTTTTGGATGCTCCTACATCAAACAAGTTGGGTAAGAAGTTTGTGAGCATAGTTCACAAATTAGATTTTAGTGTTAGTACCACCCTTTCAGGCAGCACACAACTTGCAACAAGCTCCATTATTGAATTAATTATCCAAAAAGATCTCTTCCTTCACCTATTCCAGCACTTAATTGGGACAGCTCCCATTTCCTTCGGCCAAAATTGTTCATCATCCTTCATACCTCTTTGTGGAATTTTGTCCACCACACATCAATCTCCTCCTCCTAGTGTTTCTTCTCCTTTTCTTTTCTCATGGGTTTCAACCCACCACTAACCATCCACCTGCACCAAGTACTTCTCTTCTCCTTCCCACCAATTTTTGTTCTTCTCCACCTAGAATAAATAACATCTCATTACTATTGTCTCATATTCTTCTTCTTCTTCTGCACTCACCACTTTATTAGCATTAACAACATTATGGAAGTCAGAAACGTTTATCACCAATTGTTCATTTGCTTCTTTTTTGTCTATTTACTACTTCACCCATACACTCCTCTGCATCTTGCATGCCAACAAATTTGTCTATGCTTTATTGTATCATATCTGCTAACACCATCATGTCCTCCAAAGAACCAACTATTGCTGCAACCATGTTATCCTCTCTTACATCCTCATTCACCAACAATTGCATGCCTTCAAGGTATGCTCTGGCTGCAATCTCATGCTCTTTACACACTATTATTTCACTTGCAATCATATCAACACAACTAATATCATGAGAATCAAAAAGCTCCAAAATCATTTCTTCATGTAGAGCCTCATCAAGGCACTTCCTTTCTTTTTACACTTTGACCAATAGCTTGATAATGGTAGTGTATGGTTTACCATAGTATTCATTATTCATTGGTGTGCTTGATAATTGTATAAACCATAGGCAATTTTTTAGTCATTGACAGTTTTTTAATGCATATTATGATAAATCATACAATACAAGCAACAGCATCCATGTGAAAGAGTACCCTGCTGAGTATATGAAGCAAGTGCTTGTGGATGAAACAAGGGGTTTTCCCTGTTGCTGTGAGTATAGCATCTACCCAATTTTGTCATTAGTGTATGGTTTATTGCACTGTATTACTGTATGGATTATCATAGTGTTCATTAGTAACATTAAACCCTAAACCCTAAACCCTAAACCCTAGTAATTTTTTAGTTCCACTTGTGTTGGTAGTGTATGGTTTACCATAGTATTCATTATTCATTGGTGTGCTTGATAATTGTATAAACCATAGGCAATTTTTGAGTCATTGCCAGTTTTTTAATGCATATTATGATAAATCATACAATACAAGCAACAGCATCTATGTGAAAGAGTACCCTGCTGAGTATATGAAACAAGTGCTTGTGGATGAAACATGGGGTTTTCCCTGTTGCTGTGAGTATAGCATCTACCCAATTTTGTCATTAGTGTATGGTTTATTGCACTGTATTACTGTATGGATTATCATAGTCTTCATTCGTAACATTAATACTTGGATGATGGATTCAGACAGTTTTTAACAAATGCAAGTGGATTTTTTTGAAGTCATAAAAAATGTGGGTTTGTTTTGGGTTCTCTGCCAAAATCTATCAGATTTGGTCTGGATTTGCTTTGGTTCATCTGAGACGAACCCACAGTCACTCTGTTGTGCCCTAGACCATTCCCCATCCGCACTGAATTGAAACTTGAACTGAGTTTGGATTGGGCCTCAATTCATGGCTTCAGAGTGACAAACTGGTAACTTAGATGATGAACCCCAATCATTCTGCCGCCCCTTGATGATACCTGTACTGAACCAGATCCTGCATTGGGTTTGGATCAGACTTGGATCGGAGGCCTTTGATTGATGATTTGGTAACTGAGATATTTTATGATTGTTGTTTGTAAATGTCAATTGATGACTCGTAATTACAATGGTGAGTGATGATATAATAGAAATTCAAAATGAATGGAACCTTCAACAAGCACAAGGTGTTAAAACTATCCTTTGCAACATGGTAGTTGCATGTATGCTACTTGGCTTATAAAAACCATGGCTTTGGTCTATAGATGACAAAATGACCTTGTTTATTGAGCTCAACAACATTGATGGCTATCCCAATATCATCTATATTGATTGAATGCTAATTATTTGAATCATGATTTTTAGGCTACCATTATCTCCATCTTGATTAAAGTTGAAGAAAATTACAACCAGGGAGCGTAAGTTTAAGTTAGACTATAATTTGAATCTAATGTGCTTCTTGCAAACACAAAATGAAAATATTCAACTCTTGAATCAAGTTTATGGTCACTGCTACAAGGATCAGTTTTCCCCTGCATGTGCTAAATTAAGAATCTAAGTATTGGGAACTATCCTAGCATTGATTACTGTCTCATCCTCATCCCTCTATCCATCCCTCCATTTGGCCTTGGTAGGGAAAGCCAGGACACTTGATTGTTACTCCCAATCTGAACTTGGTGAATGAATCTTCATCCACCCTATAGATAGTAGGCTACCACTATCTAATGAATAGATGGATAGATGATAGCCCAGGAAACTAGTTATTGCTCTCTATTCCACCCTATCCCTGTCAAACTTTTATGAAGTCCAGTTGGAAGGCCAGCAGACAAGAGGCCTGGGCAGGTTGGAAGGTTAGCTCACCCCAATCTTGACTTCTTTTCAAATGAAACAGCATTCTCATAGGAATTGAATTCCCATTTTTATTGCACTGGCTCCATAAAGAATTCTGCTCCATGGTTTCTTAAAGAAGTCTAAAGCCATGCGAACAGGGAAGGAATAGGGGTTCAAAGGATCCCCAGGAGCCCTGCTTGAAAGAATATTGATTGTGCAGGTCATGATGATGTTGATGCAGGATTGGGTGTGCCTCGTTTTAAACAATTGAATTACAAATCCAGCTTTTTCCCCTCCATGTTTGCATCTCTGGATGGAAATTACAGTTTTTAATGTAAAATGGTCCATTATTATTATATCCCACTTAAAACACCATTGAATCCAAATTATTAACCCTTGGGTGACATACTGGGTTTCTATACCCATACAACTGACCTTTAATTGAAGAGAAAAGGTGGTCAAATATGTTGGGGTCAAGTCAGAGGCACATTGGGCAACAGAAAGAAAACATTGGAAAGTAACAAAGAAGCATGAAAGGAAAAATAAGATGAGGCCTACCAAGACAAAATACAAAGGATAAAGAAATCACTCAAAAGCATTGTCAAGGAATGATTCTTTCTTGGCGTTAACCCAGATATCATGAGGGTTTGAAGAGTATTTGAGAAACAATCTAATAACCCATATAAAGCACATTCAAAGTACAACTCTTGCAGGTAAGCTGTTCTTGGAGGAGGAAACATTTTCAGACATTAATCTAGAAGGATTCAGGAGTCAATCAGAGGAACAGAGGAATTTCATTACTCATTTAGTAATTCCAAAGATTGATTGAATTATAAATAGGAATCTAGGGGGACCCAAGTGTCAACTGATAAACCGCTAGAGTGCTCTTCTTGCATCAGATTTATAGGCCATAGTTTACTTGAAGCTGATTCCTAATCATCTTCAACTTTAAGAAACTGATAAAATTCTTTAAGACTCTAATGGGCTATTTTTCTTCTGTGGTCTATACTTAACCCTGAAATTGGTGAGGGATTTCTGTGTTTTATCTCACCTCACCTTTGAAACTTTAATTTTTTGAAAAATGTGTAATTTATAGTTCTCCCTAATTTTCTCCTTGTCCATTCTAGTGGGAACCTCTACCTGTAGCATATTGCTTTATGTTCATCTCTAGGTCGCTGGTGAATATACCACCATAAAATTACACAAATACCTTGCAAATTAAATTGATATTAATGTATCTGTAAAAAAAACTGTATATAATAACTGGGTTGAGATACCCCTATCTATCTTTACTTTGAGGGTACAATGCAGTCACCTGACTGTTTTCTCTTAAAAGCAGGAAATGATACTTGAAGCATCTGTCTTTAGCCATGACAGTTATCTTGCATAGTCAGCTTGGTTTCATTTTAGAGCATTCATATTAACATTTTAAAAGATACACTATTGTTATAAGCCTGCACTTTCATATTGGCATTTTTCATGCTAAATGTTCATAATGTGCAAAGTTGTATGCTGTGTTGTAATCATCTTTTTAATTTGGGAGACAGATTCACCTGCTTAATTTTCATCCATTTATATTGCAGATAAATCTTGCTCAGGAGACTCTACATGGGCTCTTGGCCCATTGGCTATCAAGGAGACGGCAGAAGATGTCAACACAAACATCTAATGGAGATATTGCACTAGGGCAAGACACTGCTCTTAAGAATCATATTTCTCATAGAATAGATCATGATGATGCCGAAAACCATAATTCCGGAGTTCTTCCAGCTTTTGAGTTTTCTACTATTTCACCCCCATCTATAATCTCTGAAGGTTCTCAAGGAGGTCCATGGCGCAAGAAGATAACTGAGTTAGATGGGACAGAGGATGAGAAGGATCTTCCTTGGTGGTGCATAGAATGTGTGTTGCATGGTCGACTTCCTCCTAGAGACAGTGCAAAGTAATGCTTTGTCTATATTCCCTTTATTTCCTTTCTTGAGAAAGTGATGATTAGCTGAATTAGACTTGAAATTGCTGTTATGTCATGCACCACTAATTTGATTAGAGTTGATATTGTTTCATATAGATAAATGGTGCTGTATTCTATATTTTTCCCAAATACTATTTTCAACTTCTTTGCTTAGAATTGATCAGAGCACTCATACCACATATTGAGACTACATAATGGTGATGGTCTGCAATATAATCCAAGTGCTTATTATAAAATCCTTTTATTCATGAGAAAAAAATAGTGAAGTAAACTTTGAATCTTTCATATCATATTACCTATAATTATTTAGTAATCCTTTGAGATTCGCAATCATTGCAATGGGCACATGATCAAATATAATGGTGAATACTGCAAGATTATATTTAGTAAATCAATGTGAATTTAAATTTAAAAAAGTGTTTGATGCCATTTTAGATCGATTTTTTGAGATATGGAGAGGAAATGTATATTTCTCTTGTGGGATAGAGATCTTTTTTGAGGCTATGTACCAAATTACCCATTTTGTGCTGCAGCTATTAATGAATGACCACCTTGATAATTCTAGTTTGTTTGTATCTTTGATATTTGTTGCAAACCAATGTGCTTCTTGTGCTCATAATACAAATAGAGAAGGGAACTAATGAAAAATTTCCAATTTTAAGTTTGTGAATTCTTTGGTATTTAGTATTTACTATTATATTCTATAACCATTTGCAGAAGCTTGGTTATTGTGTGAGCTTTGGATAGCTGCAACTCTGCGTAATTTCCTCATGATCAGGTTTTCTTCATTGCTTTGGCAAACAGCAAAACTAAATTGCAGGATTACATCAAACCCTTGCAAAATTTATCCCACTTTCTTTATTTTCCTTATTAAAGGCATTTTTGATTACACGGCAACCAAGAACTTTAATGGCCAAGTTCACCCTAGTATCTTCATTGTGGAATGTACCAGGAAGTGGATGTATTCATTTATGAAATATCTGATACATATGATCACCAATCTTGATAAAGCTGAGGGTAATAAACATTGGTGGTGTAATATATACAGTAGGGGTTTGTGTTACATAGTACCCTATGTTGTTTTTCCAAGCAGCATTGTCAGCATAAATATTCTACTGCTTAGAAAGCCCATCCGTGTAGCCAGCATCCTTATGTGAGACCAACCGAAGCTTGCTGAGTTTAAATTGAAATCTCAATATGCTTAAATGTTAAATAGTTTCTCTTTATTGTGTGAAGGAAGCTCCATGTGTTCCAATTCTCTCTAGAAACTAGAGCAACTGGCTGCTTGAGAAAGCAGACATGATAAATTGCTATGGCTCTCAGGAACACATGTCTGTATTGTGAGCAAATCTGTGGGATCGCTCATGATCTTCTTTGCCTCAGTTTGTTCACAAACCAAACCAACAAATTGTGTAATGGCCAACGTGTACTATATCTCTCTGAGACAGTATATAAAGTGACACATCTTTGGATCCGTGAAAGTCGCTCTTTTTGTTGTTGTTCCAGTATCATGCCTCTGAGGATTATATCATGATCGGCAATATGTAGAGTTGGATTTAGGTGGTTTAACCTATAGCTGAACTTAATATGCATGCTTCAAGCAGATACAAGCAAACATCCTTAATATGTTAATTCTCAAAGGACATAGAAAGGGACTTGTTAAATGGCACAAAGGTGGCACATTGCTTGTTCCGTGTGTGAGGTAAATATCTGGACATGAAGAGGAATCATCAGTGTTACAGGAACAGCATTCTATATCCAGATGAACATAGTCAATGGGATGGCTTGGTTATTAACTTTTGTAACAATCTAATGAGCAACTTTATTATTAATGACCTTGTTCTCTAAATCTGGTAAAATGCATTCATAATAAATTGTTTTTTTGCAATGGAAGACCGCATCATTGAAAATTTTTCATTATGTAAGTGAAATCTGACTATGAATGAACCAAACGAATGTGGTGTAATCGTAGGGACACCCAGATGGCAGGATTTGATCCTTGCATCCAAATGGTATGCTTATACCACTGCATGAAAGAATTATTACCGACAGAGACCATCCATGTGTGTCCCACTCCTAAGTTCAATGCCATATACTGTCCTCCTATCCTATAAACAACAATTTTTCCTTCTGAGTGATACAACTTTATGGGCACTTGAAGTTGGCCTGTTGTACTTCTAAAACATCTCTCCCTTAATGCTAAGAATAGCAAAGTTCTGCCATTAGGGGTATAAATGGGTTTCATTCCAAATATACAGTATTCATCCATCCTCAAGATGTAGTTTCCTTTTTCCATGTAAATTCCTTTATGAGTGCCAGTACATCCAAATACATTCAAGGTTTTGATGGCTTTCTCCACCATGTTTATGAGCAGTGAACTTAGGGTTGGCAGCATTACACAATTTCTTCCAAATGTACAAGGTGGTAAACCGATCAACCATTCATTAAACTTCTTCACAGAATTTCTCCAGGCTTCATATTATGGAATCATTGGAAGAAAAGAAATGTCCAAAATTTGAGGGTGCTATGCTGAGGGTTGGTCTTCTGATCAGAAGCACGAAAGCACACATTTGTATCATGGTTCTCATCTATACCGGCTTCTCTTCACAGTTCACATCAATTCTACTCATCTGACATGATTGATCTAAGAAAATCAAGAGGGTGGTATGTTCCATTTTATTACAAATGGATCAACTGTAAAGTTCAAATTTGCCCTTTATTGGATTCCTTGTCCAGTATGACTTCTCAGTTCTCAAGCTAAACTTTGGAGGTGCTTATAAACACAGTCCTGGACCCACAATAATAGGGGAGGTTATCTGAGATGATGGTTGGCATCTTCCCATTTAGTTCTTGCAAATAAAAGTGTTCGAACAAATCATATTTTACTGAACTTCTCCCTCTACATTGTGGCACTTAGTTGCCTGCGACCTTAGTTTTTTGAAAGCTATACACTATAGGCGACTCAACAATCATCATCAAGAAGGCCTTGAGATCTTTTGAGATAATCATAATGAAGGACCCTTGAGTCCTTCCATCCAATTGAAGAATGGAGAGAACCAATTGTGACTTCTTTTCCACTCTGCAAGGAATGAGAGTTCATCTTGATCATTCTAGAAAGCATTATAGTCTGGTGGTGGACATCCTTTAACATCAGTGACCATTTATAAAGATCTAGGATGCCTTGGGATTTCCAGAACAATCGTGATCTGCAGCCAAAAGTTTGAAAACTAATGGACTCATAGCTTGCCATTGTTAATCTTGCTGACCATGATCACTCTCCAACACCATCCAACAATACATGGATGTTTTTAGTTACATTATATCATGGTTGAACAAATTCCTAGAGGTGGGGGTATCTTTAATGTTGTAGTTAATAATGAGTATAAGAGCTTGTATAGTTGAGTGAAAGTTCACTTGTGTGTAATGGTCAGCCAAGAAATCAGAATTTGTCCAAGGTTGAACAAATAGGAGTTGCCAAAGAAATAAATTCACTTGTATATCAAAAAGAAAGAAGCGATAGAAAGTGCAAACGAGAGAACAAACTAATTAGCCAAGAAAGGATCGCACAAGTCACCTCCAAGGCCATCTTTCACTTCTCTAATAGTGATTGCTCCACATCCATTCATTGTGATACTATCTTTGAAAGAAGATGAAATTGCCTCTCTTTCTTGCAAAAGAGGCCACATTAGATAGGACATTTTCAAATGGAGGTAGGGACATAGAAAATTAGCATATTGTACATTGCATTTATGCAAATGGGCTTCCTTTCAACCTAGTGAGATCACCATATTGGGAGGAAATGGTGATGACAATTAGGAAGACACTTTTAGGTTACATAGGTCTTGGGTATGAAAAGGTTGCAAGAGAAAAACATTTTGTAGCAACATCTTTGCAACCATTTAGGAATTTCATGGGCTGAAACAAGAGTGTATCATTTCTAATGGGTGGAAAGGTTGCACAAACCATCCTTTAATTAATGAAATTGCATTGTGCCCTAAAAGGTCCAAAGGACAATGTTTTTGAAGGCAATTAGTTGGGAGGGGCAAATAAAGGATTGAAAATTTATTGCCAAAATTCTCATAAAGACAACATAGATGGTGGATGCTGAAAATGTTGTCTAGGTCATAACCAAACAATGCTAAAAATTGTAGGGTATCAGGTTTATTGGTTGGGGCAACATACAAACATGTTTTTTGGACAACATTAGCTGTCCACTCAACTTGATGTTGCATAAGATTGACACACAATGCAGGGGAGATTAATATGTTTGTGACAAATGAAAGCCATTTTCAGGTCCTCAAAGTTGGTACTATGGAAGGTATCTTTATGAATTTTTAACATTTAAAATTAAAGTTAATCCACTATATAAAGGCAGAGATGCTGACACCTATGTATTTTGGCTGTTTCCATAAATATATATATATCTTGATTTGTTTTGAACTTTTGAGTTTGTTATAATTTTTTTAATGATGTCATCTATTTTTGTAATTTGTTTTGCATCGTACTAGGTTGTTGAGAGTTGATTTGCATGCCACAATCATCATGAGATGACTAAATGAAAATGGGAAAGGCATTGAGTGCCATGATCATGAACATTCTTTGGAGTGTATGGACGTAATCAAATTTAGTAAAGGCCAAGAAGGTCAAGGCATTGGTCTTGATTGGTGGGCTCATGTGGATTATCTTTGAGTTTTGTTGAGCTCAACATGAGTATGATCAGGCTTCCCAATCTGACCTGACCATTTTTGGGCAAAATATACGATGGCATGGACTTAGAAAAAATAAAGGTCACAATAGTAGCTAAGGAAAATGACCCAACATAAGCATTTTTCAGAAAGGTGCAAAGAATCATTGTTGATCACTAGAACAAGGTAACCACATCCTTGTATCTCCTAGCATTTGCTTTGTTGCTCAAAATATAATAGCACATAGATACTTTTCTTCTGTAGGAGCGTAGCACCATATAGAGATATTGAAGTTAGTGAAGAGTACAAGTCTACAATCACTCTACTTATCCCAAATCCAGGTATAGAGTACATTGTCATGGATGAGTTTGACAGTTTTAACTTCAAGGAATCATATTCTTAGCAAACTTTTAGACGAGTACAAGTAGGATGCTCACACATTCTTAATACCTCCACGGCTAATGCATTGTGTACCTACAGCCTCTTGCAATCAAAGTTCTATCACAAGTATGCATTTTGATTAAAAACAACTTTCCTACTTTACTTTGGTAGCTATGTATTTATATTTTAATTTTATAATTGCAAATGGTGTATTGACTTTGTTTTCAATCTCAAGAAGTTGCAAGTTTTGTTCCAGCTGAGTGAAACTAAGGCATATGCACTTTTATCCACTCATTCAAGTGCAACTGGTTGGCTGGAAAAAGGATGGAAGAGTTGGTGTATGTGCGTTCCAACTTGCATTTCCTATCACATAAGCAAGTTGAGTACATGGAGGGGGTAATGAGAGTTGGGATGTGGCCCTTGAGTGTGCCGACTCAATGCTTATGTTGCATGAAATACAAGAGTTATTTTAGAGGGTGAGGACACTGCTACACATGATACAACTAGTGGGAGTGGCACTGTGGCTGCTTGCTACTCAAATTAAGTGATGGCATTGATGCCTTTGATGGAGAGCAAGATGAAGATTATTGATTGTAATTTTGGATTTGATTTGACATTTAACATTGAATTATGAATTATCAACTATTTTTATCACGATCATCTATGTCCCCAATTATATTTTTTTCTTTTTCTTTTTCAACTTATGGTATTTTTATATATTTTTAATATTATATAATTGTATGGTTGGTTCCCAGCCATACCAAATTCGGGAAAGAGGTTTTCATCATATTAGCAAAGCTGAGCTTGAACCATGAACCTGAACCCGAACCTGAACCCCAAGCCATACCTGAACTGACATAGGTGCAGGATAATAAGTGTTATGCATTCCCCCAAGTCTGCAACTCAAGGACGAGCAAATATGCAGGTGAAGATGCAAAACAGTTGTGTCTGGTATCAAGAATCCAAAATAGATGATGATGAGATCACTTTGGCTCTTGCTTCTCCCTGTGTTTCATCCGGTCAGGTTGAAGGTGCTTTTGATCTTTTGGTAAGGCTTAATATTCATAAAATCTCTACTTTTAGCAACTATCCAAATGCTAATTTGTCTGCTACCTGTGCACTAGTTTCTCTTGTATCCCTTAGTTGCTCACTGAATATAATTCCATTGATGAGCATGGGAGCCATCTTCATAGAATGCACAGACATTCCCTGTTCTACTTGAAGCAAGGTAAGGATTCCTTCCTTTTTTGAAGTTCTTGTTTGGCAATGATCACATTTTCACCACGATCCCTTCCACTCATTGGAACATGATCCTTTGAACCCCTAGGAAAATTTTAGCCCTTACTCTGGATCTCATAACTATATTTTGAATGCAAATCCTCAATGTGTTGCTTTTCTCAGTGAAATGTTGATTAACTTCAAAATACCATTGAAATTGAGCATCCAATGATTGACCAAGCAGATTGCAGAAATGTGTTTCCCTTGCCTTGGTCTGGAAAGATGTTTTGTATAGTTTCTTGATAACCAATGCAAACAATCCCAGTTCATTGATCAGCTGGAACACCGTTGGACAGTCATTATTCAGACAACAGTGAGGAAATATGTCATTGTGGAAGCAAGATTTAGGACTCTGAGCTATTTAGTATAAGACTTTGGCAATATGCTCTACAGGAAATGCCAGATGATTTCCTCGTATGTTTCAAGTCCAATGTATTTTTGGCCACAAAACAGAATAACATGATCAGTTTTTCAATTCTTTCTTAGCATCTTATGCTATTGTGCTACCAAGCCTCAAGTTCACAAAATGAGCATGGACTTCTACAATGTCCAATCTCATGAGGCAGGCTTTGCTTCATAAGCTTCAATTATTTGGAAGTGGATTCTCCTTATTGCTTAGTTCTGTCCATACTTTGTGGATCCCCTTAGTTTGTGGTGGGAATTTTCTAATGATTCTTAATTACATTTGTTGACTCACATTATAGCCACATTAATATCTCCATCTTGACAAGGCTATATGGTTATACTGTTTTTATGGCCCTTTTCATTTTGAGTTGACATGTAGCTAGCCTATAAACTTAAGGTTAGGTTGCAGTTAAGTTGAAATTAGGTAAATTATATTGTAATCTGCATTTGTGGTTTAAATATATCGTTGAATCGTTTTGGAATCTGGAAGATGTAGATATTTTTAACCTCTGAATTCTATTCTGGCTGGAATCTAGTGTGATCACAAACTCGGCAACATTGTTTATAATATTATATTCACTCCGAGAGTACTACCCTCCAGTGAAAGTTTATTGTATTGCTAGTATCTCTTTTACTTTGGCGAGGATTATTCAACTAAGGTTGCCTACTAGAAAAATAATTAAGCTCTATTGTTACTGTTCAAAGATATTTTGATAAACAAAAGTTTTACTTTGAAGCTATTTGCTTTTGGGTTACGAAGATTGGTTCTCGTCTTATTTGATTGTCTTTATTTTTGTTGAAAGTTTGTTATGAGCTTTGCAGCATCAGTGGTGGGCACATGTCCATAGGAAGTATTTAGAGAGTATTGAAGAGAATCATGGCCTGGTCAATTTCTTGAGTTTTCTGCTAATGTTCTAGTTTGGTTCTAGTTGCTGTGGTCATATGAATGCCCATGTCATGACATCTCATGGTTACTTAGATGTGATGGCAAAGTGGATTAGTTTGATTTTATTGTTGTTTTGCTGCTTTCTGTAAGTAATGACTTATCTGAAATAATGCAGGTGTAGCTTTTATTTACATCCATATGATGGAACAACGGTGCAAGTGAGCAGCAATGGAAAACTCAGTGCACCCAGGATATTGCGTATACAAAAAGTGAGTTCTCTGTGTTATATTTATTTTTTCGTTTTTACAAATGAGGGAATAAATTTGACTTTGAACTTGAGTTGGTGAATCGTTGCTTTACAATCATTAAATTACAAAAATCAGAAACTTTACATAGAATTACGGTGTTTTCTGCTTTGTTTTTTCCCATTTTTTGCCTTTGACTAGATGGCAGATGTATCTGATCCTTTCTTCAAGTAGAAGCCTGTATTTGATGCTCTGTTTTAGGGCTAAGTTGATAATTAGCAAACTTTAACTGTAGCCAATAGTTTATCTCAAAGTAGCAATCTGTACATTTACATAATGCTCTGAAGAAGCTAAGGATTATGCACTTTTAATTGGAACATCTATAATATTTACAGGTCATAAATTACGTGATTGAAAAAATGGTACTTGATAGACCTCCGGATGCTAGCAATTCAGAGACATTCACTCCAGTTTTGAGTGGTAGTCAGTCACATGCAGCAGCAATTGGAGATGGCTCTCTTAGATCTGGCATGAGAATTTGGCAGCCAAAAGCGAAGCCAATGGTGGAAATCCTTTGCAACAATCAGGTTTTCATCTTTATTCTTTACAGATTGGATTTGTAAACACCTAGTTGTAATGAAGGGGAAAATGCATTACTTAAACCATTTTTGCTTAATTAAACGCACTCAACACATTCAATTGTACTGTGGACAGGTGCTTTCACCAGATATGAGTTTGGCTACAGTGCGAGCATATATCTGGAAGAAACCAGATGATTTGTTCCTTCATTACAGACTTGTGCAAAAATAGATGATCAATCTCTGGTGTAGCTTCTTTTGTGGGTGCTGTCTTAGCTTTCTAATAAAGTATTCTGATGCATTACCTTGCTTCATTTCTGAACTGTCATTTCAGCTCACAATATTGGTAGGTTCATTTCATCATCATGTGCAAATTGTGTTGAACAAAATTTCTAGAAATCGAGTTGAGAGTTCTGTTATTCTGTAGTCTCTCCCAGTATTGATACTTCTAAGTGGCATGAAGGGGTGCCTCTTCTTTGCTGTTTAGGCTAACATGTAAAGACCAGAGGAGTTGACATGTAAAGGCTGCTTCTAACAAGGTGTGGAATAAAAATCATCTCTGATCAAGGGGAAACTCATGCTGATCCCTTAGAGCATATAATATTCATTATTTCTTGCAGATGTTCTGTCAATGATTGTTATGCTTCAAGGGTACAGTGCTGCTGAATAGAATCAGCTGATGTTCACTGCATGTAAAATCCCTGCCTAGAGTTTCATATTTATATGTAAAATGGGACATTTAATCGTTGTAAACTGGTTCATATAATTTTTGAAGCATCACAGCATTACGTTTCACCATGGTATAAGATATGATACAATCTATTCTTGTATCCTTGTACTGACTATTTTTGTCGTGGTAAATCTTTATGGATATCTTAAAGTTGATTTGCTTGTTGGAATCTGGTAATACCAAAATTTGCATTGCTGAGCCATGCAGTGATTCATGCGTACAAACATATCTAGTATATATTCATGCATTTTCAAGACAAGTACTGTGATGGCTATGTAGATGCTTAGAAATAAACTATCAATCTTATAGAGGTGTTATTTTGTAACATGGTAAAAGGCATCTAGAGGGCCTGGAAAATTCTGTTCCCAAGGGGTCCATGCTCACATGCTGATTAGTAAAGTCTATTTTGGTTAATGGAACTTCTTTATGTTCCATTGTTGGAAGAAGATTAATTGCTTAGGAAATCAATAACCCGGGCATTTCATATCTTGAACTTGTTCACCATAGACTTGTTTAGAGGGCCTGGAAAATTCTGTTCCCAAGGGGTCCATGCTCACATGCTGATTAGTAAAGTCTATTTTGGTAAATGGAACTTCTTTATGTTCCATTGCTGGAAGAAGATTAATTGCTTAGGAAATCAATAACCCGGGCATTTCATATCTTGAACTTGTTCACCATAGACTTGTTTGGACAAGATGCTTTATATATAAGCACAATTTGTCAAGGGTTTTCGTAGTCTAGCATATACTGATAAATTGCAATGTTAATGAATACAAAATTCAATAGTTGATGACACTTCGAGTATTGGGAATGAAGTGTATTAGCTAAAACGAATACTAAATTCAATAGTGAATGACACTTATTGGGAATGAAGTGTACTGCCTAAAAGTTGAAGCTGGATCTCATCTCATCCATGAATTCTAGTCTTCCTTGGCTCTCATATATGTGATGATGGGAAGCTTTGGGCTTAAAGTTGCTTGTTGAAAGGAAATGAAGGTAACCAATATAGAGAAGTTATGCTAAATTTGTCACATAATCCAAACTATTACAACAAAGTGCAAATCAATGACAGAAAATTACAAAATATAATTGGGAAACCTTTTATGAAAAAAGTTGACGCCACCACCTTGTATATTATCAAAGAGAATGATTGTGATATACATAATTTACTTGTGTGGTTTTGATGACTTGTATACCCAATCTCGTAATCAATTCAAAAGCATGCAATTACTCTAGAAATTTGTTAGGCAACCATGCCAATATACAATGTCAAAACACTATGTTTATAGATAGGAACAAATAAGAAACTATCAAATGGTTTTTGGTACAATGGGTTTAAAACCATGGACCCAAAGCTCCTCCATGCAAACCAAATACTCATTTAAATGAATGCATTTATAGCGCCCCAAAAAGATTCCCTCGATCCCCAAAAAAAGAGTATAACTAGTCAAACATAGTTCTCTATTTGAAGCATTCAATTCCTCATACAAGGTGTTATATATGGCTATTTTAGCTAGTTAGACATGCTCCTTCAATATCTCTTTACACCTCTCAATGCAACTACTTTTCTAGTGTACTTTTCATATTATAGATGACATTGCAAGTGACACGATCAAGGCAATTTCATGATTGCTCTCCAATATTGTATCCCATTATATGAGAGCCAAATACTACAATAATATTATATAGTAAGGTGTGCATCTTCCTAACAATGCCCTCTTTGAACCTTGAAAGTAAGTGTTTTTCCAATGTAACTCTCACGTTATAGATGACATTCCAAGTGACAATCAATACAAAAAGGGAAATTTTAAAATTGCTCTCCAATATGTTTCCTCATTCAAAGATAGTTTTTTATTTTAATAATATTATGTAAGGTGTACAACACACTTTCCTAACAATTTCCCCCCTAGTATATATTGCATAAGGGGGCAACAACAAATAGAGTTAGTAGCTAGGAGCAACATCCATAGCTTTTTTTTACTAAGAAAATTTTTTCGTGTTCACTTTGTCAAAGTTTACAATCTCTTTCAAGGTATGAATTTTCTTGTCTTTAACAACTTTTAGAATCATATATTTGAACTTAACATGAGATACTCATTTTAAAACCAACTGATTATTTTAGCACCATTGATCATGTCCCAACTCAAACTTTTTGTTGCATCAACAATGTATGGTCCAAAGCACACCATGACAACATAATTCACACCTTTCATATCTTGAAGATCCTCACATTTGAGCTTCTTTGATGCACTTCTTTGAAACCGAAAAATTTCTTCCAATAAATAAATTATGATCACTGTTAGGAATTGTAGGTTAATTACATCAACTATTCATCGTGCTAGCATCCAACTTGTATAGAGTGCAACCTCCTCTTGCCAACACTAATGGAAAAGACTACTTGAACGCCTAAATCATTCATGTTACTAAGATACTTTTTGCCTAAACTAGGAACATACCAAGCCCCAAGAAGTGACTTTACCCTCCCAACTTTAAATATAAATTGAATTTTACCACAACTAATGGTTTTATGAATTGAGTTTTCACATAACAAGTCATCACTTACATTGTTATTTTAATATTAAAAAACCAGAGAGTATGACAAGTCATATGAGAAGAAAGTCTCGAATTAATCAACCATTTATCATAGAATGCATGTGAATGTGACATGCCATTTATCATAGAATGCATGTGAATGTGACATGCCAAGCAAACACTTGCTTTTTTAGTGCATATGTTTGATTTTGAGGAAGAGACGTCATCAAATCTCTTTTTTTTTTTTGGTTTTTCTCGACTTGTTTTCATTTTTATTGCAATAATGCCATCTCACAAGCATAACATTGTTTGTAATAACTTCCATGGATTTGCATCTCATTTCTTCTTATATTATGGTTTTAATTGACACTTCAAACTTTTAATTTAGGAGATGTACTATCAGTTGATGTAACCAAGTTATATCTGGATTCTAACAAAGAACATAATAAGATAATGCATTTATCTTCACTATCCATATCAACAACAAAGGTTAACTAATCTATCCTAATATTGAAAGCATTTTTTTTTTCATATAATCACCATCACTCATCTTGAGAGAGAAACTTATTTTGAAGAAAGAGTTTGTTCACCAAAATCTTTTCACAAAACTCCTATTTTATCTAGTAGCTTCTCAGCAATGTCTTCTTCAAAGACTTTCAACATCATATAAAAAAAGACAAATTATGCTAATTCTTTCCTTCCTATTAAACTTATTCTAATCATTTATTATACTTGATTATATATTTACTTTGCAACCTCTACTATATGTTTTTCTCTCATTTTTGTGTCCATTCACCTAGTGTGGTTTTAGATACATTTTACCTATTTTTGGCATCTCCCATGATCATAGGTGGACAAACCAACTAGTCCCATTCTTGGGGCCTTACTACCACCCATCCCCAAATATGTGGAACTTTCACCATGCAAAGGTATTTGCAAGTGCTAGTGTCCAAAACCCTATGCCCCCGAATGCTACTTTAGATATTGATCCAGGAAATTATGATATGCCAAATAAAATCAAACTTTCATATGGCTGCGTAAGGAAACCACGATCCAGTTATTAAAGGCAGTTAAAGTTTGTATTGGCAAAAAAATACATTCCCCACGTCGGAAAGAGGAGAGGGCATATGCAAGGTAATGGATGTTTGTTAACCACATATGAAATGGATAGAGGCAACTTAGTTATAAAATTTAGTTAACAAAGATCAGCAAGGGGCATCGTGGGAGTGAGTGGCTGGTTTGGCATGGACAAAGGCAGTTACTAATATACGAAAAACAAAATGAAACTGCAACATGTCGATTCCCACAAAGATTTATGCATGGCAGTTGAAAGGACAAGAAAGGAGTTTTGAAGAGGATCGAATGTGAGCTTTGGTGCAGGAAGAAGAAGATTGCTAGTTATGGTGTGAAAAGGAGAAGAGGCTGATTCTAAATTACAATTTATGGTTATGTTCATTGTTCTTCAATAAAACTGTAGTGCTGTTCTTAAGTTTTTATTTCTGCTATGCAAACTTGAATAAGTATTTTCCACCAGTTAAAATTGTGCAGTCATAGTATAAAATCCAGTTGCAGGGGTGTGGAAATTGATTTAACAATTTATTTTGTTATGTTTACATCCTCTCATTGCTGCGTAGGTTTTGAATTGTATTTGCTTTGTATTGTTCTTTCTGTGTGAAGTTATTATGGTGCTTTGCTGCCAGGCAACTGTGTAATAAAGAATTGTTTTGGTATTTTCCCATAGCCAGTGCTGTACTTTCTTTAACATATTGAAGGAAAAGCAGATTTGGGGTTTTAAATAAACTTCCAGCCATCAGATATATTTTAGAAAGTGAAGTTTCCCACCTCTTTATTTACTTATACTTACCATGTTTTCAAGTCATTTGCCCAAAAATTTAGTAGAGGCCCACCTTCAAAGTCTCTTGCAAACACTCATAACACTTTTGCATTTGGAAAACTTAGTGTGTGTCTCTCTCTCCAACATATAAATGAATTGTAGGATCTCCATTAGAGCAACATGGCGACAAATTGAAGGTTGATGATTTGAGATTATGGAACCTCCTCTGAGCTTCAAGTGACGGATCTTTCGTAGTTTTCCTTTCTCTCTCCCATTCATTATATCCATTTTCCTATTTCCCTATTAGAGAACCATTAGGAGTTTCTTATCCTCTCCATATGAAACTTCTAATCTACAAACTCCACCCGTTGCCTTCATAGCCAATTTAGAGCCATTCTTATCATTTTTCTCACTTGTAAATCCTTTTGTGACTATTTACATATCTTTTTGTTTCTAACATTGTACATTGGATCTCTTCTAGTTCCCCCCTAGGGTTTGATATAGTGATCACTATTCTATGAACACATCACCATCACTTATCATTAGGTATGCATAATTTAGATCTATCTAATAGTGCTTTGTGGAGGTTGGATTACACCTAATAGGGTATTGATGAGGCAATCTCCTACACAACATGCCCTCTTTCGTTTGTCCCCCATATTTATCTTAGGTTATCTTATTATTGGGAGCCAACATCAATATTGTGTTGATGAAACACACTTATACTGAGAGGGGGCAGGGTGAATCAATATAGATCAAAACTTTACTTCTTCTCAATATAATCAAGCATAGCAATATTACTTCGAGCTCTAATTATTTATAGCAGTACCATTCATGCAAGATGTAGCAATTAAGAGAATACACAAGAGACACACAATTTTATATGGAACCCTTACAAGAAAAAACCATGGCAAAATATTGCTTGTATAAATCTTCTTACAACATTCGTAGTCACCAACTCAACAAGAGAGTCCAATCTCTTCAATAAGAGGCTCCAACCTCACGATGTTCTCAAGTAGGAGGCTCCAACCTCCACAAGAACAATATGATAATTAAATTTGCAACTACCCTAACACCTTACAAATTTGCCAAATTTCCTCTCACAAATTTGTAACAATGTCTTCAATTTTTTTTTGCAAAAATGTCTTCTAAATCTGGAATAATGTCTTCATATTTATATGCCATAATGTCTCCACAATCTGCCACAAAATTATTCTTTAGATTTGCTGATATATAGAAAGATATTAGTTAAAAGCTTGCGTTGAAATGACCTTCACAATCCCTTGTTATATCTCTTCCAAGGAGGGCAACTCTTTAGAAAATACATGATGTTTTCCAAGAGAGACAACCTTTCTTTCATAGACAGCCCTTCACCTATGTTGGCCAACATTAATAACGATTTTATTTTATTTTTGTTTTCATTTCCCAAGGTGCGCACACCTATCTAGGGGGTCATCCCAATTTGGGAGGTCCCAAAAAATATGAAATTAATTTTATTTTAAAATATAATTACCCCTAAATGGGGTGGCTCCAAGAGGGGGTTTGTCCAAGTTATTTTAATTTTATTTTGCAATTTAAACCTCCAACATAGGTTGGCTGGCCCATGTGTCCTTCCAATCCTTTGACATCAATGACAATATTTTCAACAATCTCCCCTTTTGTAATTGATGACAACCTTGCAAAGTAATATTCTTGAAATGCAAGAGGACCATACATGTCCCCCTAACTGAGATGCTCCCCATGATCAACATACTCCCCCTGACTTCTCCCCCTTTGACATCAATGGCAAAGGTATCTCGGGGCTGAAAGATAATGCAGTGAATAGCTCCCCGTTGAACACATGCTTCTTTTGAAGCATTTGGTGGCTGGATGAGAGTATCATCACTCCCAATTTCTCCCTCAGGTATTCAAAAGTCTCTTTTGGTAATGGCTTCGTGAAAATATCCATAATTTATTCCTTTGTAGCAACATACTCTAACTTTACTTGCTGATCGACCACTCGCTCTCTTAGGAAATGATATTTGATTGGAATATACTTCATCCTAGAGTGCATGACCAAATACTTTGAGATGTTGGTTGCACTGTATTGTCACAAAATATGGAAATGGGATGCTCATACTCAACCTTAATGTCCTTCAAGGTTTGCTTCATCCAAAGGACTTGAGTGTAACAAGAAGCTATTGTAATATATTCCGCTTTTGTTGTGGACAAAGAAACTGCCTCTTTTTTCTTAACCATGATACAAGATTGGGGCCAAGAAAGAATGCACCTCCACTTGTGCTTTTTTGTCATCAATACTGCCAACCCAATCCACATCTGTGTATTCTATTAGGGTGAAATCTTCACCTCTTAGGTACCACAACCCAAAATCCATAGTGCCCTTTAGGTATTTGAATATTCTCTTGACTACTTACACATGCATTTCCTTTGGTGCAACTTGAAATTGTGCCACCAAACCAACTTCTTGCTTAATGTTAGTTTGTGTCGGTGTCACATATAGCAAACTCTAATCAAGGACGTATATATAGTTTGGTTTATCTCCAGAGATTCATCATCCTTGCTTAATTTGCATCTTGTGATCATGGGAGTACTCATTGGATTGTAATCCTCCATTCTAAACTTCTTCAACATTTATTTAACATACTTGGTTTGTGAAATGAATATCCCCTTATCTAATTGGTAAATTTGCAACTCGAGAAAGAAAGACAACTTACCAAGCAGACATTTTAAACTCCTTTTGCATGTTCTTTGCAAACTCTTGACACATCTTGTCTTTGCTACCTCTAAATATAATTTCATCCACATAAACTAAAAAAATCAATTGATGATCACCTTCGATTTTGATGTATAAATTACTACCGACAATACCCTTTTTGAAGCCCTGTTGTTGTATATACTTGTCCAACCTTGAGTACCAAGCCTTGGGGGCTTATTTTAGCTGATAAAGTGCCTTCTTTAGTCTACATACATAGTCCTCGTTCTCTACTAGAAGAAACCCTTTTGGCTGTTCAATATACAATTCTTCCTCCAAGTTCCCATTAAGGTAGATTTGACATCCGTTTGATAAATTTGAAATTCTTGAATTAGGTGAACTCTAAGAACATCCTTATAGCCTCCATACGAGCAACAGGAGCAAAAGTTTCTTCAAAATCAATTCTTTTGACTTGAATGTATCCCTTGCATACTAATATGGGCTTGTTCCTCACAAATTGGCCATCCTCATTCAACTTGTTTATGAATACCCACTTAGTGCCAATCACATTCTTATCCTTAGGTCTTGGGACAAGTTCCCAAATTTCTTTTTTCTCAATTTGATCCAGCTCTTCTTCCACAACCTTTCTCCAATGCTTGTCTTCACTTGCTTCTATTAATTTTTTTGGTTCTATTTTAGAGAGCAAGAACAAGTTTGCATGTTTGGATGAACTTGCTAATATCCTCGTTTGAATTTTTGTATCTCTGTCACCAATGATCAAATTTTCTGGATGGTTCTTTTGAACAAATTTGGATGGAGTCTTGGTAGGTGCTCTTAATGGAGTTTCTAGATTCCCTTGTTCAACCTCTCCATTTTCAAGTTCTTCCTCTACTTCTTCTTCCTTGATACTATTTTCTTGATGGTCAACTTCTTGTAATATTTCCTTTTGATGTCTTCCTTCATCAACTCTCACATTTGCACTTTCAACAATTTTGTGCGATCTCTTGTTATAGCATCTATAGGTTTTTCTTCTCATGAAATATCCAAGGAAGATGCCTTCATCACACCTGGAATCAAACTTTCTCAAGTCTTCATCATCTCGCTAGATGTAACATTTGCTTTCAAACACCTTAAAATACTTCATTAACACATGCTTTCCCTTTCAAAGTTCATAGGGTGTTTTGTTATTGTTTACCCTAATTTGTGCTCGATTTAGAACATAGATTGCCATGTGCACCACTTCTTTCTAGAATGTATCATTAAGATTAGACTCATTCAACATTGCTCTTGCCATCCCTTGAACAATCCTATTTTTCCTCTCAACAACTCCATTTTTTTGTGGAGTCCTTGCAGCTAAATACTATATTTTTATTTTGTGTTGTTCACAAAAATATTCAAACTCATTTGAGGTGAATTGTCCTCCTCTATCCGATCTCAGACATTTGATTCTCAAACTAGTTTCATTCTCAACTAGAGCTTTAAATGTCTTGAACTTCTCAAGAGCTTCAAATTTTTCTTTTAGACAAGCAATCCAAGTAATCTTGGAAGAATCATCTATTAATAACATAAATCAGCTCTCACCTTATAAGATTTTGGTCCTTGTTGGCCCATATAAGTCAATATGAATTAGTTCCAAAGGCTTTGATGTAGAATACTCCTTTGACCTGAAACTCAATCTTGTTTTCTATCCACAACGATGTTCTTTGCAGATTATATTGAACAAATTTATTATCCTTGGCATGTCCCTTACAACTTGCTTATGACTAATCTTCATAGTATTATCAAAGTTTAAATGTCCCATCCTTTTGTACCATAACCAACTCTTATATTCTTGTGCCATGCAACACTTTTCTCCTTTGACTTCTGTAAGAGTGTAGAGATTGTTTGCAATTGTATTAGCATCTACAACAAGTTTCCCTATTCTCATTTTTTTGATTTCACAACCACTTGGATGATATGTGAGGGTGTGCCCTTGACCACATAATTGACTCACCCTTAGAAGATTATGCTTCAACCCTTCGACATATAATACATTTTGATCTTTGTCTTTCCATTATCGAAACTAAGAGTACCTTTTCTTGTGATCCTCGTTGTAACATTGTCTCCAAACTTTATAGTGCCCCCATTTATTTCCTTCAAAGTGAGGAACTTTCTTTTTATCTTCTGTCATGTGCCTTGAGCAACCACTTTCAATGTACCACTGATTTTCTTCATTTTGCACATGGAGGGCTACTTGTACTAGCATGTATTTTTATTTCATTTCAAGTCCCTTCTTCCAAAATTTGTAGACTCCTTTTTTGATTTTTCAAGAACATCCACTTTCTTATTTCATTTTTGGGGTTCAATAAAGTCACTTCTACAAGAACGTGTTGCATGACCAAAATTCTTGCATTTGTAGCACATGACTTTATAATGCATTATAGGAGCAAATGGATTATAGTTTCTCTTTAGGAATCCCAAATCCCTCTTTGTGCAAGCTCTACAATCTACTCCCTTATGACCAAATTTATTATAAAAGAAACAATAACTATAAAACGAGTGTTGTAACCTGTTCATTTGTGCTTACCTTTGAGGGAATGGTCTCTTGAACCCTTCATTGTTTCCTTTTGTGAGAAATGTTACTCTCTTTGCTTTGAAGTGTCACCATTGATGGATACTTTGAGCATATTTGCATAGCTTTTAGATCTTTCCTCATTTATCTTCTTCGATAATTCTGTAGCCTTAGAACTTAACTCTTCCTTGGTGGTCTTTTGATTCTCCTCAAAGCCAATATGATGTAGGAGCATCTTGGGGTGTAAGAGCAATCTTACACACCAAAAAGATTTAAATTTTGATGTGATTTTGAATAATATTTAGAGTATTTAGTTGATTTTATTGTCCAAAAATCATATTTAATAAATTGGACAATTTTGGGTTTGCAATTTGCATTGGGAAATGTGTTGAAAAATGCATTTTAATTATTTAAATACCAAAAATCAGATTGGGGGCATGGGATTATTGGGAGTTATGAATTTTATATTTTATTTAATATGTTATGATGTTATGTGCAAGAATGGGATGCCCTAGAGGTGTTTGATTGGCAATTTGAAATTGAAATTCAAAATTTGGTGAAATGGGTGAGTAATGGTGCCAGTTGGTGGAGGCTTGCCTTCATGGAGGTGGAGAAAACATGCATTGGGTCAAAAACATGGAACTGATGTAAATTAATGAATTTTCCAAAAGGGGGGTGGAGTTGGAGGTTTCCCTTGGAGTTGGTTGGAGGGAAGTTTTATTTCTTGGTTTTGTTTGTTTGATTTTTGTTCCAGATTTTGGGGCCTTGGGATTATTGGGAGTTATGAATTTTAAATTTTATTTAATATGTTATGATGTTATGTGCAAGAATGGGATTCCCCAGAGGTGTTTGATTGGCAATTTGAAATTGAAATTCAAAATTTGGTGAAATGGGTGAGTAATGGTGCTAGTTGGTGGAGGCATGCCTTCATGGAGGTGGAGAAAACATGCATTGGGAGTCAAAAAGGTGGAACTGATGTAAATTAATGAATTTTCCAAAAGGGGGGTGGAGTTGGAGGTTTCCCTTGGAGTTGGTTGGAGGCAGCTTTTATTTCTTGGTTTTGTTTGTTTGATTTTTGTTCCAGATTTCGGGGCATTGAAGGTTTGGGTGTGGCTCTTCATGGGAAGAGGTTTCAAAATTTGTTGTTGCAGGTTGGAGGTGTCAATTAGAAACAAATAACTTTGGGAGAGGTTTGGTTCAATGTGGAATTGATTTTCCAGAAGAAGTTTGCAGGTGAAGCAAAATGAATGTGCAAGAAGGGAGATGTATGAGAGTTGATTTGTGAATGATTTAATTGGCTATATCAGACCTATGAGTTTGATTTTTAATGTTCTTCATTAGCCCAGAGGGCTGCATACATGTTATCTTTTTAATTTGGTTGCAATTTCATGTGTTGCAGGAAACTTTGAGTATTGAAATTTTCATATGTGTGTTGTTGATTTTGATAGTTAAAATTAGAATTACCTGCAATAGTTGGATTTATGTGTAATGGATGTAAAAGAATTCATGTACACTTTGGACAATGATGAAGTTTGTTGCAGATTGCTTGCAATATGAAAGAATGGTTCTACCATTCAACTCCACTTTTGTGAGCCTAAACTCACAAACTTTCTACCCTGGGTGTCTGATGTAGGAACATCCAGGGGTACCAAGCAATCCTGCACAACCAAAATATTCTAAATTTTTATGCTTGTGTTTTATTTTGATTTTTGGCTCCAGGTGTAGATTGTTGAAATTTTCAACTCCTCCAAGGTAGCAAGATTTGGTGATGGATTTTGGGAAAATCAATTAATTAATTGATTCACTTTTTTATTGTTTTAAAATATTTAAGAAGTGTTAATTTTTTAAAAGGGAAAACTTCCATGTCTAAGCCTGTGAGTGGATAATTATTGTAAATTGTAACTCCATTAAAAAAAAATTGAAATTACATCTTGTTGGAGAACTGGAATGATGGGCATTGATGAAATGAAGAGAGTGGGTGTAAAGCGGGAATTTTTTTTTGAATTTCACATTGAATGCACATGCCAAAAAGAAGAAATCCATGCCAGGAAGGAGTAATGAGCATTCTGAAGGTTTGATTGGAATATTATTATTTTTGGGAAAAGAGAAAAGATTGTTTGGGTCGTAATTGTGAGACCCAATCTTATTAAAATGACCATAACTTTCTCATATGGTAATGAAATTAATAATTTCAAAATGATCCGAAAAGCTAGAAATGAGGTGCACCAAACACAAAAACCATTTTGGAAAATTATGACGAATGACAGAGCATTGATAGACAAAAAGTGACAGGTTTTTATTGGTGGTTTAGTGGAGGTTGTTTTGAGAAACCAATAGTGGTTTCTTCCCACACAATTTCTATATATTGATGCTGCTCATTTGGTGAAGTTGGATTTGGAGGAGTTGTAGGTGGGTGAACCCACATAAGTGGTTTACAATTGGAGTGAGGAAGGAAAACTTGAAAAAAATGACCCCATGCCAAAAATTTTCGTTTTGGGGGTTCGAGTGAACTAATAGGTTCGAACAAACCAAAAGAGGGTTTGCTAGAACCTGGGTTTGAGCAAACCCATTTAATGCATGTTCCCACCATCCCGTCAAAAAACACAATAAAAAACCCTTTTTGAAAGGGGGTTTGCTCGAACCCCCTTTTCCCACCTTGCTACTCTCTGCCACCAAAAAATTTAGAATTTTTTCCCTTTGAAGCTTGGGTTGAGGATGAAAATGGAGGAGACTTCACGAACCCAACTAGAATCAGGTAGTCCTTGGAATGAGCTATCCAACAATATAATTTTAATATGTTTTTGTTTTATTATCTATTTGTTTTTTTAGTTTTATTAAACATAGGTTTCTCACCGAAAATGAAGCTCTCTATTCTGCACATGTGAAAAAATAGAAGATTATCAATTTTTTTTTTTGAAAAATATGAGTGCACCAGATATTGAAGTCCTTGATCCAACAAATAAAAAATGAATTTCGATACATACAAAAAAAGTTACGCATTATACGGTCGCCTATGTCTGAATTGTAATTGGTTTGACTTATATTCAATAAAACACTATCTAACCAAGTGGAAGCACTAGATATTGGAGTTACAAATCTAAATTCGAAAGAATTAGAATTTTATCTTTCATGGAAAAAAAGTTATTGCATTATACGGTGAACATCACTCCTTAAAAATGTTGTTTTCTAAAAAAAACTAGTTTTCGAGGGAGATGGAAAAAGAGGTGCAATCTGATTCCAAAATTTTTGAAAAAAATATATTTAGAATCTACAGACAAAATTTTATGAAACTCTAGTTTGCATCATCTTCAAATTCCTCACGGTTCAGTCGCTATAGGTGCCCGAAAGTGAAGATTTAGTTAGAAAAAATATTTTAGTGTCCAATTTGGCCAAAAATTGTAAACCACTATTATGGGATCACCCAGGTTTATATAACTAGATGCTTCTAGATTGAGCATAGGATTGAAGACTCCAAGTGTTGCATATTTTTGTATGCAAAAATACCACACTGTAAGGGAGCTTATGAGCTTCCGCATATTGTAATCCCAATTCATATTTGCTGCAATAAAATATAGTGTTTTCCTTCTTACATATGTTGTGCTATTTTGAGTTGTGTTATGAGCTTTCAAATTTGTAAGGGGGTCTTATTTCATCAGTCACAAATCTATATATTCAAGCTTGATACCAACATCATTCTAGCAACATTTGGATATGCAACATCTAGAGAATGAAGTTAGAGGGTTAGAGTGTGTAGACAGATTGCTGGGCATGAGATAGTCTATACTTGAGAGGATGGGATGGGTCATGAGGAGTCCCGTAAGAATTTTATTTTGGGGACAATATTGGGAAGAAGTGGAAAATAGGAAGTACCATGAAGAATTTGAAAAACTCAAGGCTAAAGTAAATGTATTGAAAAAGATGGTTATGGAGGAGATGAGAATATGAGATGAGAGATATGAGAAGAAGAACGTTATCTTGAAAGAGGACAGCGAAGAGAAGATCAGAAAGAAAGAGTGTTGCAACCCTTTGGTAGGGGTTGAATGTAAGGAAGAATATGTGGAGGCAACCCACACAAATGGAGAAGATAATGAGGTGCAAATTTCAGCGATAGGATGTGAATGAAGTGCATTATGTGGAGTGGATGAAGAAGGTTTGCAATTAAAAATTGTGAACATGGATGGTCCTAAGTTTGATGAGAAGATTGGTGAAGATGAGGATGATTTCTTATTGAAAGAAGAGATGGAAAGAATCAAAAATTTGTTTGAAGGGGAATTGATGGACAAACATGAAGAGGAGTTTAAAAAAAATGTCATTAGAGGTGAGAAGATGGATGTTGCAATGAAGAATAAGGAAAAAGATGTTGGGGCAGTGAACAAGAATGAGGTAAATTTTCATTTTGAATTTAGTTGTGATGATTCTATGCCTTCTTTTCTGAAAGTAGAAGAGGATGTGGGTAAACCCACAAAACTGGTTTACAATTCCAGTGAGGAAGGAAAATTGCAAAAAATGCCCCCATGCAAAAAAAAAAGGTTTTTGGGGGTTTGAACAAACATTTGGTTCAAGAAAACCCAGAAACCCTTTTGAGCGAACCCATTAAATGTTGGGTCCCACATTTTTGGGAAAAAAAAGGAAAGGTTTGTGGAAAGGGGCTTCGATCGAACCCTAGTTCGAGCAAACCCTAGTTTGGAGGTTCGATCGAACCCCCCTTCTCCCCCTCTAGCACCAAAATAGGTTTTTCACCAAAAATCAAGCTCTCCGTTCTGCACATGTGGAAAAATAGTAGATTATCAATTTTCATTTTTGAAAAATATCAGTGCACTAGATATTGATGTCCTTGATCCAACAAAAAAAATAAAATTGAATTTTGATACATATGTAAAAAAAGTTATGTTGTCTGTCTATGTCTAAATTGTAATTGGTTTGACTTTGAAACTTGATTAAGGAAAAAATATTCAATAAAAAACTATGAGACCAATTGGAAGTAGTAGATATCGTAGTTACAAATCTAAATTCAAAAAAATTAGAATTTTATCCTTCATGGAAAAAATTTATGTTGTATACAGTGAGCATCACTCCTTAAAAATGGTGTTTATTGAAAAAAACCAGTTTTCGAAGGAGATGGAAAAAGAAGTGCAATCTGATTCCAAATTTTTTGAAAAAAAATATATTTAGAATCTACAGACAAAATGTCACAAATCACTAGTCTGCATCATCTTTAAATTCCTCACGGTTTAACTGCTATAGGTGCCGAAAAGTGAAGATTTAGTTAGGAAAAATCAGTTCAGTGTCCAGTTTGGCCAAAAATTGTAAACCAGTATTGTGGGATCACCCATGTTGAGCAAGAAAAGAGTATGCAAATGGAAATTTTTAATTTCCATGGAGTAGTAATGATAGATTTGAATAAGGATGTAGAATATTTTGATTGTTGTTTAGATAATATATATTTGCATGTAGAAGTTGTAGATGATGGTGCAAGAGGAACTTGGTGGAGGTGGTCGGTTTGTGGTGGGTTGAATCCCACAAGAGTAAATAGGAGAATCTATGGTATTAGGAGGAGGATGGTACATGGTGGATACAAGTCCATGAGAAGAGAGAAGAATGGAGTGCAAAGTTGTCAAAGAAGGAGGTTGCTTGTTCTAGCTAAGTTTTGGAAGAGGAGAAAGAAGAATAAATCAGAGGTACCAGTTCTAGTGATGGAGTTTGCTAAGGATTGCTTAAAATTCAAAAGGGTGGTACTTCTACTCAACTCCATTTTGTGAATCCATATTCATAAATTTTTTCCTACCTCGAGTGTCTGATGCAGGAGCATCCAAGGTGTAAGGAAATCTTGCATCACAAAAAATATTTCTATTTCTTTTTCTTTTTTTTCAATAAGGGCTAAGGTACGTGAGAATAAATATTTTAATTTGCAACATTATAACTTTCCCTTGTGGTGATTTGAAAATGTAATTTTTGAGGAATTATGCTCTAGTAAATGTTTCAAAGGCATAAATGGTGGAATATTCCATTTGGGCATCTCATTTCTAGGTGGGACCACTTAGTATGCATGTTATTGCATGTTCAATTGCTTTCTTTGCATGCATTTTCATGTTGGCCACAAGCTTTGCATGTTGTTGCATGTCTGGTTCGTGACTATGAGACCTAGTCTCGGTAAAACGACCATAACTTCCTCATATCATAACGAAATAAAAAAATTCAAAATGTTTTGGAAAGCTGACAAGGTGTTACAAAAAACCTAGAAAACCATATTTAAATATTCAGATGAATGAGGGAGAAGTGATGGGCAGAAAGTGATGTTTTTTTTGTGGTTTTGGAAAACCACAGTGGTTCTCCTTAGTCACAAATCTAGATATTCAAGCCTTGTCATTTGGGAAGGTGGCTTTGGGAGTCTTGTAGGAGATATGGGAGATGTTGTCAGATTGATGAGAGGATTTAAAGAATCCATTGTTGTAGATTTATATTTGCATAGAAGCCCATGGTTTAGGGAGCTAGTGAGCTCCATATTTGGAGAAATAGTGAGCTAGTGAGGTCTATGTGAAGGGAGCTTGCGATCTTCAGCTGAAAGAAGGTTGAAAGAGACTAAGAAGATGTTTTTTTTGTATGTTTGAAGGTGTACTACAACAACAAGAAGGTTCATGGTTTCATAGTTTATTTGCAATAGTGATTTCTAATGATAAATGCAGGTTGAAGGAGCTAGAATATTGTGAAAGAAGATAAATTGAAGGAAATAATTTGTATTTTTATTTTCTGTTGTAAATCAGATTTACATAAGTTTTGTAATGGTTTTCATCAGCCCCATCTGGCTACAAAATATTGTACTTCAGTTATGCTTTGTTTTTGTAACAATTCATGAGTCATTGAATTAGAAACATGAGACCTTAGTTGCAGATTTTTGGTGTTGATTCAAACAAATTTTGAGTTACATTTTTAGATTGTTGTGAGTATCTGAATGAGGGTTGGTTTCTTAGTTCATTAACCAAGAGTGTTGCGAGAGCTTAAGAGCTTGAGGGTGCTGTAACAAGTGAGAGATTTGTGCAAGCAAGAGAGCAAAGAGAGAAAAAGAGTGTATCCCAGAGAGAAATCTCAAGAGATCAGCCAAGAAGGCCTAATAGATTGAAAATACAAATTTTAAAGAGAGAATAAGAAGAAAAAGAAGCCTCCCAAGTGGTTACAAAGCGTCCCATGCCGTTACCATCGACAAAACTTGCTGACAAGTGGAAAACATGCTTGAAAGCGGCCATTTGAATGTTGAAATGACACAAGACGCTAGTGCAGCGCATAGAAATCCATGTGAAATGCTAGTGTCTAGACACATCACTCTATAAAATGACGAGAATGAGAAAAGCACAAGGTTTGACGCAAAGTTGATGCGTGAAGGAAGTTGCTAAAAAGGGGTCTTGAGCATCCTAAGAGGGGAAAAAGGATGATGCAAGGGCTAGAATGAACCTACACAAGTGCTAAGGGAGTGGACACTAAAGTGGATACAAGAATGCATGTGAAATTGCAAGGGGCACAATTTTACATTACATTTTTCCCCCACTTTAGCAAGCATATGAATATACACTAATATGCACACTAAAGGAAATCTACTAAACATAAATAACATCATTATGCCAAAGGATACTGTAGAGGAAGAAAATAACTCTTCAAAACAAAAAAATATGCCCCTCAGGCTGAAGACCTACAAAACAAATGCATTAGACAAGAAAGACCTGCACAAGACAACAATGTTAGAACATAAAAAGCCATTACATCACACAGTTAGAGCATATAAAAACACATACACATAGGCACACAACAAACTAAAGGATTTGAGTCAACAAAGTGAAAGAGACCTCGATGTGAAAGGTTGTCTCAATACTATGCGTCATCCCCAAATTAAGAAACAACACATAGAATAATTCTTAAATGGAGAGAAGAATGTAAGGATCGATCACTTCAAGAGAAGAATGCACCCAAAATACATGGAAGCAACTAATGTCGAAGAGAGAAAGATCATATACCTAGGATGAAGAAGATGCAAATCTTCAATCTGGTATACACAATTGAGAAGAAAGAGAATTTAAGAGAGAGGTGGAGAAGCTAGAAAGGAATGAAAAAAGAGAGATGGCTCCATAGGTCCTTAGAACCAAGGAGAGTTGAAAAAATGTGCTGTAAATCCGCAGACCTATGGAAGGCGAAAAAAGGAAGGCGAATAAAAGGATCTGTAGGTAATCTCTCCTACACAGTTGAACAAACTGCATTGAAAGCCCATAGACCAACAGTGAACAGATCTCATAGGATTAAAGTGATTTACAAGTTCTTAGATTTGCAAAGAAGGTGCCCCAGGTACTCTCTTGAGGGAAGCCTGATGTAGGGGACTCCACAAAGTTGGATTGGGTCCTCACAAGTGCTTGGTCCTACAAGGCAAGCTTGAATGGATCTAGCCGGGCTACCCCCAAGCTAGAAACCAATGAGTTCATTTGAGAGAAAATATTTCAAAGGGGGGTCCCTCAGAAACCCTTCAAAAGAAAAGGGGTCCACTGAAGAGACGCTTCATTTGAAATATAGAGAGAAGAGAGGGGGGTACTTAAGAAGGACACACATCTCCAGAACAAGTTATCACTACCCCCAACAAACAGGGGAGGAGAACAATGCAAGATACTTAGAACATACAGGATAGAGGTAGGTCCCTCGATATCACTTGTCATTTGAAAAAAGAGGCAGGTGCATCAACACTTGGAAGAGTGATGACACCAAAATCATGAAATTACTATATTTTATCCTTCAAGGCCTTACATTCACTAGTAGAATGGCTAGACACTTGATGGTATGCACAAAAAGAATGTTTTGCTTTATCATGCTTATGAAATTTCTTACGTGTAGGCGAAGGAAGAGTAATCAAGTGGGATTTTATAAGCCTCAACAAAATATGCTCTTGTTTAGATAAAGAATGAGGAGTAGGAAGCAACCCTTTATCTTGTGGAGAAAATTTTGATTTCTCACAAGAAGAAGACACAAAGATAGCAGATAAGGGCTAATGAATCAATCCGCAAGAACAAGGTTGAGCAAGAACAAGGTTGAGCGGGAATCATGCCAACATTCAACCATGGTTTCTGTTTAGATTGTTCATTCAAGAAACCAAGCCCCAAATTATGCTTACGAGATGCACATTCTATAGGGACTTGAATGCCTTGTTTGTTACACCCACAACCTTTACGCCCATAGCCATATTTAGAGACAAGCTTAAAGCCAGGGCCATAACATGCTTGCAAATCTTGAGGAGGAGGATATTCATATAGAGCATTGTTCTAGCAATGGGGATCACACTCTTCTATGGGATCACCATCATCCTTCTTGACAGGACTGCCAACATTAGCCTCTTTAATAGAAGTGTGATCATCTTCTTCAGAAGGAGGAGGAATGACATTAAGAACATTATAATTGTTGCTCACATTATCCCGCAATACAGAAGAATAATAATCTTGGATAGTGGGTTTGAATGATGTTATCAAAAGGTTTAAGTGGATTGGGTCGACTTTATACTCTCCAACAAAGAATTTTGTAAAGTCTAGAGAACCCCAATCATCACCAAGACATGCATTTTCTTGAGAAGAGGCAGAAGGAGCAAACTTAATATTTCTTGCTTCAGAAGGATATTCTTTAGGGACATTTGTCTCAAAAGTATCCTGTGTAATAGGTACTACATGAGTAGACATCAACATAGTAGAAGAAACTAAAGGAATAATAGTAGGCACAACCGAAACCTGACCAACAACTGCCATTTCACATAAGTGTATAGCCTCAAGGTCAGCCCTGATTGTGACTACTTGATTATTGCAAATGAACTTAATAGGTTTATGTAAGGTAGATAGGACTGAACCCATAGAATGAGTCCACAATCTACCATAACATATATAGGGGTGGTTATGGTAATGGGTCCCAACCTCAAAGGAAAGACTATCGATCCTAGGGCTTGTTGACTGACATTATCAAACCCACGAATGTCAACTAAAGAAGCTTTAAAAGAAGATGAATCAATATTAATCTTAGGCAATAGATCAATGCTACATACATTGAGCACCGAACCAATGTCAATGAGAGTACCTCTAATGCGGATATTATTAACGTTAACTATAATCATCAGAGGATCCGCTTGCTTTTGCACATTTGGGGGAAGAAGTTCTTGTGGATAGAACATGATATTCAATGAATCCACATGAATATGGGCTATCAATGCATTATCATTTGTTGGCCTAGTAGAGGTAGGCAAGAGGATATTCTACAAGGCTTCCTAGAGCATACCTTGATAAACCAGAGCAAACTGAAGCAAGTCCCATAGTGAGATCTTAGTTGCAGTAACTTGGAGTTGCTCAACAAGATTGTAATCACTGGGTGCTTTAGTTGTAGGTTTAGGAGTTGAAGGAAGACTTGGTTGAGAAGGTGGTAAAGAAGCAGGTTGATTAAAATTTTGTTTTTTCTTTCTAGTATTATAGGTATGGGCTACTGCTCTATAAGAGGGAGCCTTAGAAAGATTAGGAGAATCACTATCAAATGGAACACCATTAATAGAACAAATCCTTTTAGGAGGACAAGCCGAAGTCAGATAAATAACCAGTATCTTAGGCCTTTTAGGGGCAGCAAAGATATAGATTACATTTAAATAATCATCACAACTAGTGGTATAATTATTCGAAGAAATATTCTCAACATCGATCCAAGGAGGATCAAATGTGGAAGGAGATTCATCATTCGCTAATGCATCATCTTTGGAAGAGAGTGCATTAGAACAAAGATGAGATTCATCATTCACCAATGCAACGTCTCTAGAAGAGAGTGCATTTTAATGAAAGGAAGGTAGAGTAACATTAACAAAGGTATCAATGATTTCATCCTCTTGCGCTAAAATATCCTTAGAAGAAATTTCAAGAGAGGGATCAACAAAGGATAATAAGAAAGGAGAAAGTAACTCACTTTCACATGCTTGTAAGAGAACTTGTTGAAGCTTCTTAACAAAGTTGGAAAGGGATAGGGGGAAGAAATATAGAAAATACATTTTGAAATAGAGATATAGACACGCCAACCGATCCAGAGCAATCCAGGGGTGATAGAATTGAGAAAAATGAAAATCCATATTTTTTGATTTTTTCGGTATTTTCTAGGTTCTAGTTGTAGACACCTAAATTTGGACACTTAATTTATCCAAATTTATCCCCTTTCATCTAAACATCCTTTTATTTGCATTAATTAAGTAATATTATTATTATTTAATTAATACCCTTAATTCTACCAAATCCCTAAGGTATTTAGTTAATAATTAAATACCTTATCTCTTTAATCTCCCTTTCATTAAGTGAATTAAATAAATATGACATTTATTTAATTCCTCACATGTCACATCCTCCATCATTTTTATCTAATCCTAATCCATCTTTTAATCTCATCATTAGAGATGTGCACATGCCTAATCCTTGATTAGGATGTGTCACATCCTCCAACTTTTGCAAGTTGGCCTCTAATCTCTCTTAGCCACCTAACCCTCATCTAATCTTTCATTAACTAGCCTAATCAACCTCCCAAGGAAATTTTAATTCCTTTTATCCTTCCAAGTAATATTAAATTCTTTTTTCTTTTCCCCATGCGATCTTTGACTTGTCACATCAAGTCATATGTGAACTCTTCCCCATGGAATATTTGACTTGTCACATCGAGTCACATGTGACAAGTGTTTACCTTTTTAGGCACCTTGTCTTATCCAAAGTACTTTCTACCTCTCCCTTTGGAACTTTGTCTTATCCACAAGACTCCCCAATAATATGAATTTTAAATTCACTTTTTATTCCTCCAAGGAATCTTCTCATCCCCCAAGGTACTTGCAAAGTACTTGTCCTTCTTCCACATCATGTACCCTCCTTCCACCTCATTTACACATCACCATCTCTAAGCCATCTCACATTCCACATGTCAAGATGCGAGGGCTTGTGAGTTCTCAACTCACCATATCCCTTCATCTTGGCCTTGTTGGTTTAATCTCAACCGTTGAATCCTCTAGAGAATTCAACTTCCTCTATAAATACCCCCTCTTTTCTCTCATTTAGGGTGTTGATCATTGTGCTAACCAAACTCTTGAATTTTTTTCATTTGAGCCATACTTAGCTAAAAACTTGCATTCCTTGCATCCATCATACCATTTTCATTCATTTCTCATCTATCTTGCATCTGATATCAACATATTTTGTCATCCAAAGAGCATACATAAAATCAACCATCAAGGGCCAACCAAAGGATCGATTCAAGGCAAGGTAAATCGACTCCTTTTTGTTATCTTATTTTGTTTTGAATCCAACTAGGCTAATCTTGAGGTGTTAGGTGTTTATATTGTTTCTTGCACGTTTCTTGTTGCTGCTTGTTTCTGGAACAATATTTTCGCCTGGTCACACTAGTAATTTGCATTTTCAAAGGTCTTTGAAGCATAATTTGGGGTTGAAACTTGCGCTGGTCCCTAAAATTCGGCTGTCAAAGGCATTGTATTTTAGGGAATGAATTAGTCCTCTTGGAGACCTTTCTAATGGTGTAAACGGTTCTGAATTTCGGGCATCGAGTCAAAAATTATGACCCCACCAAGTTGGGGTAGATAAATTCCTATTTTTTTGAAAAATATTGTGGTTCACATCGGGTTCAAGAAAATGTAGAGAAGGGGGATTCGATAGTCATGAGTCTGTTTATTCTCAAGATATTCCCAAGGGGCGAACTACCTTAAACTACCTCAGGGAACAAAGCGAGAGTTCTAGAATCAGAAAGAGTAAATCTCAAAGGTTTTATGGACAGATTGATAGGCTCTCGATCAAAGGACGACAACGAGGAATAAGGATGACAACACAACACGCTGGAGTCCCAAAGACATGCTAGCATCTCATATGGACCAAAGACTAAGTTTAACATAGAAAACAACAAAGCGACTACTAACAATTAGATTGCTAAAAACTTCCAAAATGCGGGAAAGTCACAAAATGTAACAAAACTGAAATAAAGTGAAGTATAAATGATAAAGTTAAAGAGGATGAGAGATAGAAGAAGCTCACAAAAACCCAAGTAATGGAGCCTCTAGAAAATGAATGTATTCAATACCTGCACATATAAGATCAGGAGAAAATGTTGGGGTTGTATAGGGTTTTTCCTCAATCAAACCCCTATTTTGGTGTTCCCACCTCCATGGACAGCCAGATAGAGAAAGTGAACAAAGTGAGCAAATTCGAAGTGATAAAAGCAATCCTCGCTTCAGGAGGAGAACTCGTATCACAAGATAGAGATGCAATAGATAGGATATGTGTGAAATCCCAAGATGCTCGCAAGCATGAGGTAAGAGAGATATTAGTTGCAAGGCTTAAGGAAGCCAAAGAGAGCAAGGACAAAAGAGAGGGGCTGCGAGGGCCAAGAGCGCTGCAAGAGATTAAGAGCTTGAGGGTGTTGTAACAAGTGAGAGATTTGTGCAAGCAAGAGAGTAAAGAGGGAAAGAGAGTGTATCTAAGAGTGAAAGCTCAAGAGATCAGCCAAGAAGGCCTAATAGATTGAAAATACAACTTTTAAAGAGAGAATAGCTCCTAAACAAAAAGAAGCTTCTCGAGTGGTTACAAAGCGTCATGGGCCGTTACCACTGACAAAACTTGCTAACAAGTGGCAATCATGCTCAAAAGTGACCTTGTGAATGTTGAAACATCACAAGATGCTAGTGCGGTGCGCGGATGTCCACGCAGTGTGCTAGTGTCTAGACACATCATGCTACAAAATGACAAGAATAGGAAAAGCACAAGGTTTGATGCAAAGTTGATGCGTGAAGGAAGCTAGTGAAAAGGGGTCCTGAGCATCCTGAGAGGGGAAAAAGGCTGATGTAGGGGCTAGAATGAACCTACACAAGTGCTAAGGGAGTGGACACTAAAGTGGATACAAGAATGCATGTGAAATTGCAAGGGGTGCAATTTTACGAGATTACACAAAGTATGAAGGCTCTTACATTGTATTTTACTCATATTTTGATAGATAAATAGTGTATGAGCCCACCAAGGTTCATTTAATATTGATATATCTTTTAACTTGTTAATTTCTAAGGTCATATTTATTTATGTCCTAATTTATGTGTATGATTTTTATTTTAATGTCTTAGGATAACTACCACAATATTTAAGCTTGCCCATTTATTGTTATCTATTGAATAATCAACTTCAGATTTTATATGGGTTTAAAATAAACATGTTGCCTTGTATCTTTTAACTTGTTAATTTCTAAGGTCATATTTATTTATGTCCTAATTTATGTGTATGATTTTTATTTTAATATGCCTTAGGATAACTACCACAATATTTAAGCTTGCCCATTTATTGTTATCTATTGAATAATCAACTTCAAATTTTATTTGGGTTTAAAATAAACATGTTGCCTTGTATTTTTTATTGTTTAGACAATAATGTAGAATTTTGTCTTTCATTTTCTTATAAGTTATTAAATATTGTAATTATTTATTACCCTTTGAAAACCATAATTTTTATTAGTTATTAGCATAGCTCTCATCATAATAATTATTACATCATCTGAATAATTAGAAGATAATTTTTTTCTCTCAAATCTTATGAAATGATTCCATTAGTAAAAGTCATCAAGGGAAAAAGGATATAGGATTTTTTTCACTTAGAGATTGCACGTAAATATAATTTTGTTTCATTTAGGTAATTTTTACTTTATTGAATCTAGTGATTGGTAAATGTTAGTAAGCTACAAAATCCAAAAAATAGTACAATATTAGATTAAATTGATGTCGCGTCTTTCCATATTCATGTGTCACACAGTACCATAAAATATTACTAAGAATTTATTAGCAAAAGGATCAGTCTTTCCCACACTAACTAATCTCCTTTAATTATTTATCCAAGCTAAAGGATTTCTTTTAAAAACTTTCATTTAGCCTACATTGGGGCTTGATATTCCGCCCCATTCTATTGGTGAGTTCTTTCTATTAGAGTCTAATGTTATCACTTTCTTTGTTTCTTAAGATTCTAGAGAAGAATGCTTCTTGGAAGGACCTCCCACACTTATTAACTTGACCATAAACAATTTACTTATATATCTAAGACCCATGAGGTTGATTTTTTTTTTTATCATATTACTTAATATATCCATTAAACTCTAATGGCATGAACTTTGACTTATTCCGAGATACTAGATACTAATTCTTCTCTTTTTTTTTTTTTGCCAATATTACTTATTTTAGCTTGACAAAATTCTTTCATAAGTTATATTTCTAAGGCATCATGTTGAAAGAAAAATACAGCGTGGAATAAACATATGAAATAAATAAGCACAATTTTAACACAATATTTATGTGGAAAATCTGGTAAAATTTTATTAGAAAAAACCATGAGCAAAGATCTTTCATATTTTATTTCTCAAGAAATTTGCAATTACAACAACCTTGTGAAGTTACAGAAAACATGACTTCGACATATTATAAGAAGTCCGAGTTGTAGAGTCCTTTTCAAACAAAACTTTCCAAAAATAGAGAGTGTGACTCATTACATGTTGAAATTTTTCCAAAATTACCATAAATAGAGAGCCCCAAAGTATATAATCTTTTTAATAAATAGCTAGATATTCCAACACATGGTGGATAATCCTAGAGCCACAAATTTGTGTCCTTTGAATCATCCTCTAAAACTTTATGACTACTTTGGCACATCCCCAAAATATCATATAATGTTGTCATTCTGTAAAAAAATGACATACACATAGGGACTAGGATTACATGTTAATAATACCCTAATTAAGTGTTCAATTTATTTTATTCCCATTGCAAATTGATTCTTAAATGTGCTCAATTGATTAGTAGACATAAGGTAATTTCAAATCAATGAGGGAATGCCTTTAAATACAATAATCAACTACACAAACCAATACAACATGTGTGAGGTCAAATCATAACAAGGAGTAAACTAACTAGATAAATGAAAAATTTGAAGTGAAATGATCAAATCCATGACTTTACAACTAATTTGAGTTAAACATGCACCAATAACTATGTATCATGGTGAAAAATAATAAATCTAAAATTCATAAATAAAAATCTAAACATTGATATCACTTATAAATTAATTATTACCATTAAAATAACGTAATAAAAATAGATCCAACAAGTTAACAAACATAGTTACACAAATTCCTTTACTAAGGAAAGATCTTAATCTTCATACTTAAATAGGTGGTCTTAAAGGTCCATGAAAATCTTAAACAATAGGAAGTAAGAATGGAAAGAATATGGAAAAATTGGAAAGATTTTTTCACCTTCAATTAGCATCATAAAAAAAATGGAAACAACAAGATTGGATTACATTCCAATCAATTGAAATCTCTCATTTATATTATCTAGTTTTTTATTTATATTTAAAATTTATTTATAATTCAAAATTATTATATATTATCATATAAATCAAAAATATTTATAGTATAATTATGAGTGAGTTTGTACATATAATTATATTTCATTGCTCCTTGACTGCAGCAGAGCTCAGGGTATATAGATTTTAATCCTTTCAACCTAGTTTGCTTTGTATCCATTGCCCATAGTATAGTGAGGATCAAGAACAACCCCAATTGGCATTTGTGCAAAGTGTTTCTTTCCCACATCAGAAACTTTTGGTGAATCTAGAGCAGAGAGAAGAAAAAAGACAAGTATCGAGAGAGAGAGGGTAGTTCAGAGTTGAAGGAAGACACAAGTATGGAGAGAGAGGGTAGTCTTGAGTTGAAGGAAGAGACGAGTATGGAGAAAGAGGGTAGTCCTGAGTTGGAGGAAGAGACGAGTATGGAGAGACTGGGTAGTCCTGAGTTGGAGGAAGAGATGAGTATGGAGAGAGTGGGTAGTCTTGAGTTGAAGGAAGAGACAAGTATGGAGAGAGTGGGCAGTCTTGAGTTGGAGGAAGAGAGAGTATGGGGAGAGAGGGTAGTCCTGAGTTAGAGGAAGAGACGAGTATGGAGAGAGGACGTAGTCCTGAGTTGAAGGAAGAGCTTGATCAAATGTCTAAATATGAAGTGATGGCTCGAGAACACGGTATCCATATAGTTTCTCAAATAACAAATATAATGATGGAAGTGTTAAAAGATTTTTTCCTCAAAAGCATTCTCATTGGACCTGCAAGAAGCCTGTGTAAAGGTGGTTTTGGCTTTGGCTAGACATCCAATTGAACCTCTAGTTGATAAACGACAAAGAGAAGACCCAATTCAAGATTTGGCAAAACCTCTACTTGAACTTCTGTTTGGGAGTGGGTGGCCTCTGGGAGGAGGAGCAACAATGTGTTTACAAGCTTTGGTGAACACAAAGGTATGGAAATTTGCACCTGATTATATTGTGGATGAAGTCTGTTTGAGAGTTACAACAGCTTTGGAGGAGAAAGAAACCCAAACCAAAAATCATATGAAGTTAGTTTGCTCTCTAGCGGAGCATAATAGTTTTATTCTTGAAGCCTATGGAACTCCCTTGCTTATGGCAACACACGATATTCTCGACACTGCAAATTCCTAGCTACGTCTGAATGCTCTTCTTGTTAATTTCTATAACCCAACAACAGATTAATTGCACAATAAATTCACAGAAAGAAATCTAATTTATAACAATTAAAACGACTGGGTTAATTAACAACTAATAACAATGGAAGCAAAAATAACATGAAGCCAATCACAAATAGACAATAACACAGATATACCTAGGAAACCCCAATGTGGGGAAAAACCTGCAAATGTTGGATCTTCTATTCAGCCTAACAACAAACTTTTCTTTCAAAAATACAATATGAGTTTGCTACAACAATCTTACATATATAGAGCCTAGCTGCTTTACTTAGTGTGCAAGAAAAGAATCTTTCCTTGCTTTCTTTAGCTTTAATTACAAATAAAATCACTCTTGGATTTATCTTATCCTCACAAACTCGGAAACATTCTATTAAAGAATAAAAATCCTGCTATTGCTAAAAATCCAACTCGAATTGCTTTAAAGCATATCTAACTCGAGTTGCTTTAAATTGATTTAAAGCATATCCAACTCGAGTTGCTTTAAAAAAAATCCACATCCCACCTTTCGAGCTACAAAAATCAACACTCCCTCTTAGCGAAGGAAGGTGTTCTGCACCACACCCAACTTTTCCTTGAAGAATTCAAACTTGCTCTTCATCAAGGCCTTCGTCATGATATCTGCTATTTGTTCATCCATAGGAATGTGATTGAGCTTCACTATCCCCTTCTCCACACAATCTCTAATGAAGTGGTACTTGATCTCAAAGTGCTTTGACTTGTCATGAAACACTGGATTCTCAGAGAGTTTGATACAACTCTGATTATCAAAGTAAATGACTGTAGGATCCAACTCTTGATCAAAGAGCCTAGCTAGAAGTTTCCAAAGCCAGATAGCCTCACATGTAGCCATATTGGCTGCCATATACTTGGCCTCTGCAAAACTTAGTGCAACTAACTTTTGTTTCCTGCTGTACCAAGAGATTGCTCCTCATCCCAAACTGAAACTGCACCCTGAAGTGCTCTTCTGATCAGCTGTACTGCCTGCCCAATCTACATCAGTAAACCCCTCGAGCTTCACTCCATCCTGCTGAACATACTTCAACCCATAATCAATTGTACCTTGGAGATATCTCAAAACATGCTTTGTAGCTATCCAGTGCACACGTTTAGGTTCCACCATAAACTGACTGAGTGAGTTCACTGCAAAACAAATGTCTAGCCTGGTGTTGACTAGATACATAAGAGAGCCTATCAACTGTTTGTATAAAGTCGGGTCCACTGTCTCTGATCTAGAAGCATCAATCTTCTTCCAATTGGTCACAAGTGGCGTTGACATAGGCTTACAATTTTCCATCCTTAATCACTTCAAGATATCAATTAAGTACTTCCCTTGTCCAAGGAAGATCTCTCCCTCTTTCTGCCACAACTCCAATCCCAAAAAGTAATGCATCAACCCCAAGTCCTTCATCTCAAACTCTTCTGCAAGATCCCGCTTGCAGTGTGCTATGAGCTCCTTTGACCTTGTGAGAAATAGGTCATTAACATATAACACCAATATGAGAAGTTCGCCCTTCACCTGAACATAGTACAGGTTCGGATCCACCTCACTCTTGATGAAGCCCACGCTCTGCAAATGACTGTCAATACGTGAATACCACGCCCTGGGAGCCTGCTTGAGTCCATACAGTGCTCTTTTCAACCTGCATGCATGAGAATCCCTCTCATGTGCTTCAAATCCTCTGGATGCTCTATGTAAATCTCTTCCTCAATCACTCCATTGAGGAAGGCCATTTTTACATCCATCTGGTGAATCCTCCAACCCATTTGTGCTGCTACAAAAATGATAGCTCTAATGGATGAGTACCTGGCTACTGGAGAGAAAGTATCATTGTAGTCGACTCATTCCTTCTGAGAAAACCCCTTAGCCAGAAACTAGGATTTGAACTTTTCCACACTACCATCTGCAGCATGCTTAATCTTATACAACCATCTGGAGCCCACCACATACTTATCTTCTGGTTGTAGTACTACCTCCCACACACTGTTCTTCATGATGGAAGAATACTCTTCCACCATGGCATCTCTCCACACTTGGTGCTTGGATGCCTCCTAAAATCTGGAAGGCTCTACTTCAATTAATTCACTCATAAGTGCCACATACTCAGAATAACGTCTAGGAGCCCTTCTCTGTCTGAATGAATCTTGAGGATCACCTACATATTCTTGAGCCTCTCTCAATGTTTGCTCAACTGCCCTGTTTCTCCTCTTCTCAGTAATATGAATCTGAGGCTAAGGAATTATTTATTCCTCTGTCTGATCACCCTGCTCGGCCTACTTGCTCTACTCTCCAGCTTGTGTGACTGAAGTTTGAGGAATTTGTGCTACCTCAAATGTGGGTGATTGTTCCTCCTCATTCATCAAGTTGCTTGACTTTTGAAGAGCCCTCTCTTCATAAAACTTCACATCTCTGCGAACCACTATTTTCCTAAGAGTAGGAATGTAAACCTGATAAGCCTTAGAAGTTTCATTGTACCCAACAAGGATACCCTTCTCTGCAGTAGGTTCCAACTTGGTTCTCTTCTCAACAGGAATGTGACAATACATAAGGCATCCAAAAATGCGAATGTGCCCCAAATCTGGTTTCTTACCAGTGAACGCCTCTTTTGAAGTCAACTTGCCCAACACTTTGTGAGGGATCCTATTTTGCAAATACACAACTGTATTGCAAGCTTCTGCCCATAAGAACCAAGGCAAATCCTAATCATGAAGCATGGCCTTGGCTGCTCCAACTATAGCCCTGTTCTTCCGTTCAGCAACCCCATTTTGCTGAGGGTTGTACGAAACTGTCAACTCTTTCTTGATACCTTCTCGAGAACAAAAATATTTGAAGGCATTCAAGGTATACTCACCTCCATTATCAAACCTCAGTATCTTGATATTTCTCCCTGTTTGGTTCTCCATGAGAGCCTTAAACTCTTTGAACCTACTGAAGACCTCATCTTTATTCTTCATGAAATATATCCATGACTTCCTAGAGAAATCATCAATGAAGGTAACATAATACTCATATCCATTCAAGGATGTTGTTGACATGGGCCCACACACATCTAAATGTACAAGATCCAAAATCCCTTTGGATCTAGTGTCACTGCTTGGACAATTGGTATTGGCATATTTCCTACGAGTACAACCCTTGCACACCTCATGCTTTTCTGTCTTCATCTCAGGAAGCCCCGTCACTATTTCCTTAAGAATATTAAGTGCTCCATGGTGAAGGTGAGCCATCCTCCTGTGCCAAAATTCTCCTATCCCTTTACAGCTACTAACCAATGCATGTGCTGGCTCAAACTATAACCAAAACAAGCTGCCATGCCTGATTCCAATCACTTTTGCAACCTTGGAATCTTTGGGACGAATATAGACTTTTCCCCTCTCAAAGTTCACAATGTAACCCTTGTCTTCCAAAGCAGAAACTGAGATTAAATTCTTTGTCATGCCAGGGACATACAACACATCCTCCACCAACAAAGGTTTTCCAGACTCCCTCTGAAACTTGATGGTGCCAATACCAGTTGCATGGTACTTGGCATTGTCTCTGAGCTCAATATAGAAATCCAACTTATTCTCCTCCAACTTGGTGAAACATTCTCTGACTCCCGTCATGTGGCGAGAAGCCCCACTATCAATATACCATACCCTATTGGAAATTGAACTTGAGAGACAGGCAATGAGTGAAAAATCATTCTCAAATCATGAAGCAAACTCGTCCACCTCTGTTGTAGCAGCAAATTGCTTCTTTTGCTTGTCCTTATTTTTCTTATTCAGACATTGACTGGCATAGTGTCCCATCTGATGGCAGCAAAAACATTTTATTTTTCTCAGATCTTTCTTCTTCCCACTCTTGAAAGAAGAACCTTCCGATTGCTCTTTATTGGACTTCTTTTTACCCTTGATTGCAAGAGCAAGATTTTCTTCGTCTTGACCCTTCTTCATTTGATCTCCTCGATGAGCACCTTCACGGATCTCCTCCTGAACAAAATCATCCCAAAGTCTTGCCCAATCAGGTAGCCGATCTCTACCAACAACACACTTGACAAACACTTCCTAGTGCTTTGAAAAACCATTCAAGGCTATACGCACCAACTCATCTTCATTAATCGTCTCTCCAACAACAACAAGCTCATCCCTAACTTGTGTCACAAGTAAGAGGTCACACTCTCGCCTTTGGACATCTTGGTATTATGCAATTTGTCCTTGAGCATCATCTTACGACTCTGATAGTCGCTCTGATAAAGTTTTGTGAGCATATCCCACATCTCCTTGGTGGTGTCTTTCCCTAATAAATGAGGAATTAAATGATCTCTTACTCCATCCAGGATAATCCTCTGAGCCTTGGCCTCTTTGACTTCATGCGAATCTAAGGCAACATGATCATTTGTTGTTGGTTTCACTTCTGTACTAGCATAGATCCACAGCCTGTTCTCCTTGAGAACAGATGTAATCTGAACCTTCCACTGCAAGAAGTTAGATGCACCCTCAAGCCTGTCCTCGTAGTGAACACTGGTTGCCATAGCCACAAAAAAAACTGGAGACGAAAATCTATTTTTTTTTTCTTGAAATATGCGACACAAATCTTGGCTTCGTATTTAGAGTTTAGTGCTCTGATACCATGTTAATTTCTATAACCCAACATCAGATTAATTGCACAATAAATTCACAGAAAGAAATCTGATTTATAACAATTAACACAACTGGGTTAATTAACAACTAATAACAATGGAAGAAAAAATAACATGAAGCCAATCACAAATAGACAATAACACAGATATACCCAGGATACCCCAATGCAGGGAAAAACCTACAAATGTTGGATCTTCTATTCAACCTAACAACAAACTTTTCTTTCGAAAATACAATATGAGTTTGCTACAACAATCTTACATATATAGAGCCCAACTGCTTTACTTAGCGTGCAAGAAAATAATCTTTCCTTGCTTTCTTTGGCTTTAATTACACATAAAATCACTCTTGGATTTATCTTATCCTCACAAACTTAGAAAAATTCTATTAAAGAATAAAAATCCTGCTATTGCTAAAAATCCAACTCGAATTGCTTTAAAGCATATCTAACTTGAGTTGCTTTAAAGTGATTTAAAGCATATCCAACTGTAGTTGCTTTAAAAAAAATCCACATCCCACCTTTCGAACCACAAAAATCAACACTTTTGATGATCAATGCTCTGTTGAAAAATGTAAATTCTTTTCTGATAGATTCAAAAATTTCTCTTACCATTACAAATATTATGAGATTTATGTCTGATAGCTCTAGATGTTTCTCTTACCATAGCATGATAGCTTTAGACACACTTCAAATTTCCAAGGATATAGCTTATAGGGGTAGAGGGTGGACAAAAGTTATGAAAATATTGTTGTGTTGTGCTCCTCGTCGTTCCTCTAATTATGATTCATGTAGAGTTATATTGGTTGAAAGAAGGCTACCATGTTTTGGTTCCGACCAGAGTAGTTTTATTTTGTGTTGTGTCCTCTTCTCTTTAGTGCCTACTTATCATTCTGATGATGGATCATGGAGTATGATCCGAAACATTGATGCAAAAACTCGACACAATTTCAATCAAGAAATAGTTCACATGATTTAATAATAAAGAAAGTTTATGTAATGAAATTAAACTAATAAAATTGTCTTCTCTTTCAGTATCTTGATTAAGACATTTGCAATGAAATGATTAAAAATCTCTTTTAATGTTAATCATGTTTTTATAGAGCTGACACTACATGCTCATCTTATTTGACAAGGCTATGTCAATAATAGATTCAACATAGACTTTACATTAAATTCTTAACAATGTTGGAAATTTAAGGTTTTGATACAAAAGACAAATATAGATGTGAATAATTATGTCAAAGGCATTTTCTATATGAATCCAATGGCTGACTTCCATGATTGACACTCAATATCGTCAGCATGTATGGCCTATCGGATTTTTTTATAAAGATATGTATTAATTTAGAATTGAATATAGAATATGAATGTTTTTTTTAATAATGTTTTTACTTTTTTAAAAGATCTTGAATATTTTGTTACTTTTAAATATATTAATCTACAAATTTATTTTATGTGTAATAGTAAATTTAGAATATTTCTTTTATAAATATTTTTAAGTTTTTAAACTTATTTTGCCCTAATAAACTTAAAATATTTGTTTTACATGTAAATTTAAAAATGACTATTCTTTTTAATTTTTTTAATTTTATTTTTATTTTAATATTCAAAAAGATGTTTTACAATAGCCTCAAAACATATTTTTTGTTTTTGAAAGATAATGTTGAATATTTTTTCTTTCTAAATATATTAATTTAGAAACATACTTTTGTGTAACAATAAATTTAGAATATTTCCATTCTATTTAATTTTCAAAATTTAATTATAATAATTTAGAAACTTATTTTTATGTGTAATAATTTAAGATATTTTGATAATTTCTTTCTATTTTACTCTTCAAAAAGACATTTTACAATTACATTAAAGAATATTTTTTATTTATAAAGAAGATTTTGAGGATTTTTTTAATTTTAAATAGATTAATATAAAAACTTACTTTTATGTGTAACAATAAATTTAAGATGTTTTCTTTCTATTTATTTTCCTATTTTCAAATACATTAGTTTAGAAAGAATCTTTATGCGTGTTGTTGGTTTCCAAATCAACAGATCCACTAAATCCTAGAAGTAAGCCACATTTCATACTCAGATCTAGTGTAGGATTTGGCCAACGAACATGAAATAAGATTGGAACACATTTCCCCTACATTTCAGGCTCTATAGGACCTAGGAGGGTGACCCTTTTAGCAACACCTAAAGATTCACACCCACACTCAACAAGGTATTGCTCAACAGATAATTCTCTCACAAGAATATGCCAAGAAACATAAAATATCACGAGCAACATTGGCTAAGATATTAGGAAACCTTCATTAACTAGCATGGAGAACATGGTAAATACCAGTAACCTATAAAATAGGAAAAACAAAATTGAATGGTTTAAACGTTTCTGAACTAGATTTGGGTAATATCATAGATCAATGTCCAATCCTAAGGCATGGAGTCAAATCTAAGATCATGAATGCAAATTTAAACAATAGCCCATCTCAAACTAGTGGCCCTTTAACATTAATGCCTTACATTAATGCAACCTCTCATATTACTCCATAATCATACTTAAAAATCCATTTCATTTGATCAAACCCACAGTAATTTGCATACATAATTTAATTCTTTGCTTGAAGAAACCCATACACAAATCACACAATTGCAAAAAGATTGCAATGACAAATCAACATATCCTTGATATATTTAATCCATATGCAATTTGAGAATACAAAATGGAGATCTAACTTCTGCAATATTTTCATTAATATGTTCAAACTAATTTACACTGCTTTAGAAATCTGTACATTCATTCATTGTAAACAAAACTCCAGCTCTCAACTAAGCATTTTTTATTTTCTTCTCCCTAAAACTAGAAGTTCAAAACCCCTACAAATGAGAAAAAATGAAAAGATATAGAAGAAGAAGAAGCCCTAAAATAAATCTGTAGAAGACACTTGGCATCTTGAGCTCCCTTGATTCTGCAACAAAATGATATTTAGAAAATGCCTCTTTACTCCTCATTTTCCCTCTTCTTTTTCTTCACTTGCAAGTCCCGTGCATCTTTTTACCTTGCCTGTAAAAATAGTTTTACTGTTGCAATTTCACTTGACAAGTGAAAAATTTCACTTTTGGTCCATAGAGCCTTCATTTATTCCTCTGTAATGTAATTAAATCTAACACTTTAAAACATATTCCTAAGAAAATGCTTCACTATTAGAACCTCTGTTTCATTTGACATTTTGTCAAATACTTTTCCTGAAGCCACCATCAGTGTGAATTTTTCTTCAAGCTCCAATTACATGAATGTTATTATTTCCAACAAGGGGAGAAAATTTCTGCAAGTTAAAACAAATTAAAAGCTTGCATTCCATGAGCTTTACCCAGTAGAAGACCCTACTTCATGTAGAAAGATGAAATTTACATTTGAGTGCTCTTTGCATAATGAAAGTTGTTGTAGATCATGAAATCAAATGTTGGGACGTTTTTATCGTGAATGGTACTTTGAAAATATTCGAAATTATATTTAAATCATTCCCAAGGGGTGAGAAATTGCTGCAAATCAATTTGGAATTATGCAAATCATTTTTTGTTGCAGTTGGGCATGAAAAGCAAATTTTGAGCATTTTAGAGTATCATATTCGCCAATTTCTTCAATTTGAATGCTCCAAAACCTTCCCTAAGTATTCAAATAGGGATAAAACACTTATTTAATCCATAAGAAAGCTTTGGGCAGCCCCAAAAAAGCCAAAAAGTGGCTTCCCTGCCAGCCCGCGCCCCTCTCAAAACCTCTCCAAAATTCTAGCAGGCTAGCGGGGAAAGACAATTGGTGAAAAAATTCAACTTCAATCTCATCTTAAAACCTTTAAAAATGCATTCCAATTCCACCCTAACATTTAAAACATTGAAAATGCCTTAATTTTGCAAAAAATGGAAATTGTAAAGGGAAAAATTCAATTTTCTTGCTGGGAAAATGATGAAAATTTGCTGCTCACAAATGGGACCACTTGGAGCCATGTTATTTTGCATAGGGGAATTATCAATTATTTAGAGCAAACCCATTTCCTCAAAACTTGCATCGCTGAAAGATTTCAGGAGCTCAGGTTTGTAAACTGGCTTGCCGAATGCCTTCGCCACAACTAAAATGCATTAAAATAATGCATCATATGGACTCTTTTTTTTATGAAAATGGAGTTGGAGATGTTTTAAACCAAGATGAGAAATGGGTTTCTTTTAGAATTTTGAAATTTGAAACTTTTCAGAACACCAATTTTAGGTCAGTCGCAATCAAAAAACAAGTAAATAACCCATCAAAACTCATCCTGGGGGCCTGAAACCGAGCACACATGTTACCATATGTACCAAAAATGTTCTGCCAAAAGGATTTACAAGATGACCTCCAAGTTGAAAAATATTAATCGACAAAGTAGGCCTCCAGTGTAGATTTTTCAGGTGCACTTCTGAGTGTGCAAATCAACTTTTTTCATCATGGGCACTCAAAATTTGAAAATTTTGTAGGTGCCATTAGTTTCTCCAACTAGGGATGCATGCCCCTTGTGGGAATGGTGAGATTCTAGATCTTTGGAGAGTAGACCAAGTGCCAGAACCATTGGGTGATAGAGTCTATTCAATTTTTTAACCTCACTTGGTGGCCCCAGGCCACCAAATGAAAAAAAAAAGGAAGTCAATTCTTACCCCTGTCAAACACCAATCTGCTAAAAGAGTTGATCTTCTTTAATGCATACTTGCCTCTGTAACACCACAACAACATGAGTGACTTTATTCTTGCAAAAACATGGGTCAAGATGTCTTTGAACAAGTGAGAACTTGCTCCTTGTCTAGCTGGTAGCCAAATCACATAGGCCTCATCGCAGCTACTCATTTCATTCTCTAATTCTATGGAAAGTGACAAAATATGAGGGCAATGATGAAGACAATATGAAGACATAATCTTATCACACTTACTAACCCCCTCATAATGATTAGGCTTAGAAAAGAAATCATGCCTTAGGAACAATGTGCAATCCTCCTGTGTGTTAAGCAAATAATTCTCACACATTTGCAACTCATCCAACTGAATTACATCATAGGTGATTTTTTCATCATCCCAACAACACTGCCCCAACACATTATCATATGCCTCAAGGTTATGAAAATAAGACTTATCAACATCCACATGTCCATTATCCACATTCAAATCATAGAATTCAGAAAATGCATCGGCATTCCAAACAATATTTTCGATTTTAGGCTCATAAACAAGATTGTCAGCATCTAAAGGTTCAAGTGTAGGTTCACATGACTCAAAAACTTTGGTTGCAATAAATCCTTCATAGTGAGTATTCAAAACACATTCACTATTGCAAGGAGTATCATACTCATCCTTACCTCCTGTTGCATCAACATGACAATCTAAAGGATACTGCTCATCAAGAAAACTATGAGTTGCAGATCCAAAGAAAAGGTTCTCATATGCATCCATATGATTGACATAATCACGTTCTTCAAGTGCAAACTCATCATGAAGAATGCCATTAGTTGTATTAGCATTTGTCTCCACATTTCCACTTTCATGTAAAACTACATCAATGTTGTCCTCGTGCAAACATTCAGTGATAACTTCAAAGTCAGCAAAAGAAGTAGAAGAAGGTAAAGCATCAAACCAAACAAGAGTTCCTTGTTCATCATTATCAACATATGCATGCTCCTCATAATCAACTACTTGAGATGATTCATCCAATGAACCTCTTGCATACATATCTCCTTCTCCATTCATGCTGCTACAATAATCAACAGGGATACCTTTCTCATTGTCAAACTGAAGACCATCATTTATTTCTTCATTGAAAATTCTCACACATGATTTCTCTGACTGGAAATCATTGCATACTCTATCATTTTCATCTGGTACACTGATATTCTCAAAAGAATTCCTCAACTCAGCAGGCTCCTTTGTCTTATTGTCATGAATTTTTTTATCAATGCTACACACACTTGTAGAATTAGTATGACCAAGTGCATCATAACATTGTTGATTACACATTTCTTCTACAAATAAGATATTCAATCCATATACCTCATCATGCTATTGTGAGCCTTTAAAAGTATTATTAGAATCTTCATTGGAATACTCTTTACTTAAGGAGATCAATTCTACCTCCTCCTTATGAGAGGAAATACTGTCATAAGGGCTGCAAACAAACTCACAATCATCTTGATCATCCATATAAGAATACTCCTCAGCTGATTGTATACTCACACCAACGATACTATTGTTATCATCATAGAGAGATGGAACTTCAAAATCAGCATACCCTTCAACTCTACTTTCACAATCCATAGACGAGAAAATACTTTCAACATCATCTGCATCATTGTAACCTTCTTTTGATATAGAAATTTTTTTACTCTCCACTTTTGTGTCTTCAAAATCAACAGAAGGCATGACTTCACATGATTCATTTTGCTCATCATGTCTTATACCATTATGGCTGCAATTTTCTTTTGCATACATTTTCTCCATTGGTTGTTCATAAACAAAATTCTCACCACCAAATGATGCATCATCCTTGTCTTCTACTATACCATCTAGATCTATGTGATTAAGTTTGGAAAAGGTACCATCACATCATCTAGCCAATAGATGACTTCCATATTTCTCTACCATTTCTTCAATCATTGAAAGCCATTGATATAAACATTTAACGCTAGGGGGCTTCAAGTGAGCTGACATAGTACTCAAACCTGACTCACAATTCTCACATAATATATCAATGCAAAATGATTCATCAAGTCTATTTAATGTTGGTACAACAAACAAAATTTTCATGAATCTATCATGAAAATCATAAGAGGATTCACCCTCAAATCTTTTTACATCATATAATGCATCAATAGGTGACATAGGTTCAACCTTATTTTCAGATTTCTCTTCATATTCTTCTTGGGTATGCATAATTCTTTCTTCAGAAAAGCATCCATCATTCACTTCACCAAAATCATCCATGAACAATATCTCAAGCTCTTTCCATGAACATATGGAATGCATTGGTAAATTAAAAAACCAATATTCAACATTATTTTCTAAAGTTCTTACAAAAAAATTCATGACAACATCTTCCTCTACTATTTGACAGTCTTCCGTCACATCAATGAAACCTTGTACATGTTGTGATGCTGACTCTTTAGGATCTCCTCTAAACTTTGGCAAACATTCATTAATTCTTCTTGGGACAGAATGTGGGTAACCTTGTATTTTACTGAAATCCAGAGGGTCATATCTTTCACTAGTGAACACTTTTCTTTTAGGACATGACTGTGTTCTAGGCATGATACTACAACTTTTAGAGGGAGAAATAGTACATCAATACATATTTGCAAATAAAATATTCCCTCTACAACTATTTAATTCCAATATTCCATTATTGTAGTGCTAAATTTCACTAAATAAGGGAACCAAAGTTTTTTAGGACCTTCAAACATGGTCTTCATACACATATTTATTCTTCATGAAACCAAAACATGTAAAATAATTGGATATGTTGTATATTTTTCTTCCTGACTGGAAATATTTGTATCTTCTAAGATTTTCTTCACATCTTCATCTGGTTCGTTAGACAGAGTTGCCACCTCTCTTCACAGAGGACTGAACTTCAAGTAGTATGAAACTCTTTCAAAGATAGATTTAATTCTAGGTGTTCTTCAACAATAGAGTCACACATAAATTCATTTAAAGTTGCTGCAACAAAATCACTTCTAGGTCTCAAAACTTCAATATCTGAACCAGATGTCCAGATTTACCAAATTCTTGACTCTATACAAATGGATACTCCTCTGATTCTCCCTAGTAGAGTCACCAATCTATTGGTTCCCAAATCAACAGATCCACTAAATCCTATAAGTAAGCTACATTTCATACTCAGATATAGTGTAGGATTTGGCCAACGAACAAGAAATGAGATTGAAACACATTTCCCTTGCACTTCAGGCTCTATAGAACCTAGGGGGTGACCCTTTTAACAACACCTAAAGATTCAAACCCACACTCAACATGAGATTGCTCAATAGATAGCGCTCTCATAAGAATATGCCAAGAAACATGAAATATCACTCAACATTGGCTAAGATATCGGGAAACCTTCATTAACTAGCATGGAGAACATGGTGAATACCAGTAACCTATAAAATAGGAAAAACAAAATTGAATGGTTTAAAATTTTCTGAATCAGATTTGGGTAATATCATAGACCAGTGCCCAATCCTAAGACATGAAGTCAAATCTAAGATCATGAATGCAAATTTAAACAACAACTTATCTCAAACTAGTGTCCCTTTAACATTAATGCCTTACATTAATGTAACCTCTCATATTACTACATAATCAAACTTAAAAATCCATTTCATTTCCTCAAACCCACAGTAATTTGTATACAAAATTTAATTCTTTGCTTGAAGAAACCCATATACAAATCACACAATTACAAAAAGATTGCAATGTCAAAACACATATCCTTGATATATTTAATCCATATGCAATTTGAGAATATAAAATGAAGATAACTTCTGCAATATTTTCATTAACATGTTCAAACTAATTTACATTGCTGTAGAAATCTGTACATTCATTCACTATAAAAAAAACTCCAGCTCCCAACTAAGCATTTTCTATTTTCTTCTCCCTAAAACCAAAAGTTCAGAACCCTTACAAATGAGAAAGAATGAAAATATATAGAAGAAGAAGAAGCCCTAAAATGAATCTATAGAAGAAACTTGGCATCTTGAGCTCCCTTGATTCTGCAACAGAATGACATTTAGAAAAATTCCTCTTTACTCCTCCTTTTCCCTCTTCTTTGTCTTCACTTGCAAGTTCCGTGCATCTTTTTACGCTACATGTAAAAATAGTCTCACTATTGCAATTCCACTTGACAAGTGAAAAATTTCACTTCTGGGTCAAAACCCATTTACTAGCAATTAAAATTTTCATTTAGCTTGCACAGAGTATTTTGGTCCATAGAGCCTTCATTTCTTCCTCTATAATTAAATCTATCACTTTAGAACATATTCCTAAGAAAATGCTTCACTATTAGAACCTCTGTTTCATTTGACATTTTGTCAAATACTTTTCCTGAAGCCACCATCAGTGTGAATTTTTCTTCAAGCTCCAACTGCATGAATGTTATTGTTTCCAGCAAGGGGAGAAAATTCTTGCAAGTTAAACCAAATTAAAAACTTGCATTCCATGAGCTTTACCCAATAGAAGACCCTACTTCGTGTAGAAAGATGAAGTTTACATTTGAGTGCTCTTTGCATGATGAAAGTTGTTGCAGATCACTGTTTTTATGGTGAATGACACTTTGAAAATGTTTCAAATTACATTTAAATCATTCCCAAGGTGTGAGAAATTGCTGCAAATCAGTTTGGAATTGTGCAAGTCATTTTTTTGTTGCAGTTGGGCGTGAAAAGCAAATTTTGAGCATTTAAGAGCATTATATCAACCAATTTCTTCAACTTGAATGCTCCAAAACCTTCCCTAAGTGTTCAAATAGGGATAGGACACTTATTTAATCCACAAGAAAGCTTTGGGCAACCTCAAAAAATCCAAAAAGTGGCTTCCCCGCCAGCCCGCGGCCCTCTCAAAACTTCTCCAAAATTCTAGCGGGCTAGCGGGGAAAGGCAATTGGTGAAAATTTTCAACTTCAATCTCATCTTAAAACCTTCAAAAATTCATTCCAAGTCCACCCTCTAACATTTAAAACATTGAAAATGCCTTAAATTTTGCAAAATTTGGAAATTGTAAAGAGAAAAAATCAATTTTCTTGTTGGCAAAATGATGAAAATTTGCTGCTCACAAATGAGACCAGTTGGACCCATGATTTTTTGTGTAAGGACATTATCAATTATTTAGAGCAAACCCATTTCCGCAAAACTTGCATCGCTGAAATATTTCTAGACTAGCCTATCAGATGCCTTCGCTGCAACTAAAATGCATTAAAATAATGGATCATATGGATTCTATTTTTGATGAAAATGGAGCTAGAGATATTTTATACCAAGATGAGAAATGGGTTTCCTTTAGAATTTTGAATTTTGAAACTTTCTGGAACACCAATTTTAGCTCGGTCGCAATCATAAAACAATTAAATAACCCATCAAAACTCATCTTGAGGGCCTGAAACTGAGCACACATGTTACCATATGTACCAAAAAACATTCTGCTAAAGGGATTTACAAGATGACCTCCGAGATGAAAAATTAATCAGCAAAGTGGGCCTCCAGGGAAGATTTTTCAGGTGCATTTTTTAGTGTGCAAATCAACTTTTTTCATCATGCACTCAAAATTTAAAATTTTTGAAGGTTCCATCATGTGTACCACCCCAATTTAACACTACACTTTAATTAATTAGAATTATAAATATTAATTAATTCCTACCATTTCTCTATAATTAATTAAATACTAGCACTTGCATCAGAGGGGGGGTGAGGGGTGCAATGGTTATGTCAATAGAGATATTTAAGTAAGCATGGTATTTTAGTCTAGTTTGAAATATATGCATTGATGATTGTAAAATATACAAAGTTTTGGTAATGCATGTGTGCTTATAGAAATTTAAATGATACTTACATACCATTTATAATTGTGACAATTTTGTTGTCCATGAATCCATTTGGTTGTAATCAAAATGAGTATTTATATTGCCATATCACATAATTACATAACATCAACATATACATTTGGAGCTATAACTCAGATGTTCCCTATTGATTGTCCTTGCCTAGTTGATCAAATCTGAGTTGAGAAAAGGTTGATGCACATTTAATACTTGCTTCTTTGACTTATACAATCAATGAAGAAGTTAGCAGAGTTACATAATAAATGCATTGTTAATTTTATATAAAAGGAACAAATTGTAGAATAAATGAAAGTGGTTTTTAATAAGTAAGTATGGTATTGTAGTCTTTTTTGAAACATATATAATATTTATTATAAAATGTACACAATTTTGGTAATGTGTAGTGCTTATAGAAAATTGAATGATAGTTTCATAACAATTACAAGTGTGGCAATTTTTTTGTCCATGAATCCATTTCGTTTTAATCAAAATGAGTATTTATATGGGCTTTCCTAGGTTTTTATGGATTCAAGGTGGCAATGGAATTTTAGTGATAAAGATTCACTCAAAACCCTAAAATAATTGTCGGGCTTCCCAAATTAAAGCATATAGAATGTAACATGACCAACTAAAATTTTCTCAATAAATTAATAATTGACATTATGGATATAAAATTTATGACATAAATCCCATACCTATTTTTCCATCATAGCAATTTTATGACCATAAATTAAGAAAAATAAATTTGAATATATTCATTTCCAAATGTCAATAGTCCATATACAAGTTTGACTTGGCATTCAATCATCACATAATCAATACAATGATTACATTAATGATACAAGTACATCAAATGGAATTCCATTGTAGTTCCTCTATGACAACTCGCCTCCATCGGTGGATGAGAACATGGTTGAGGTGCTTTTCCACCCAACCATGAAGCAATGCTTCCCCAAAATTCTTTAGTCTATCGAAGAATACCTAACCTTGCATGGAACACTTAGCAAGAGATATAGTTTACAAGGTGGAATTTGTGCGCGCCTAACTACATGCATTTCTATATACTCTTAGAACATGCAAGTTCCATGTTAGGTAAATAAAAGAAATAACATAGAGAGGATAATAATAAGCAGTTTGTTCTGTAATAAAAATGACTAAAACTGGGCCAAGCTCATGCTGCATAAAATGCAACCTAAATTAGATTTGGAAAAGCAAATATACACTCTCTGACACCCATTCCTGGAAGAAAAGCTTATCTTAACAAAGGGGTATCCCTCCCTTTTAGGCCATCTACTAGCATCACATTCCAGTGTGCTACAATCTATCATAGTACTTTGTATCATTTCATTTCATCCTTTATCAAGAAAGTATCCCATTTAAAATCTGGTATATCCATTCATCTATTCATCATATAACTATCTTTCCTTAAGATTCATATTGCAACTCAACATTGTTCCATTTCTACAGTTCTTTCCTTTGCAAATAAAATTAAGCAATCATAATCAGATGAGCAAAATTAAGATAAAATACAAATATATACCACATGCATGTGTACATGCATAAATGAATAATTTATGCTTGTACACATACATTCCTTATAAATCTTGGATGAATATGTATATACATTCTGAATATTAAGAGGAAAAGTATTTCTTACATACAAATTTCTAAATTCAAAGAAAGTATCAATTTCGTTCAGATGTTCCATTTGATCTTTCAATAACAACTAGTATCAATTAAAATACAAAAATAATCATTAAGTCAACAGTCATTTGTCTCTCATATGGATTAGAATTCAATTCAAAATGAAACATGGATGATTTGTAAGATTAAGAATAATCAGTTCCAGAGAAACAAAATTGGAATTAACAAAATATATATCCTTCAGTATGAACAATGTTAGGTTCTATATTCATTCTATTTCTGGCCAAAATGTGTCCACATATCATTTAGTTTTGATTCAACACCTTATTGTTTGTTTAAAAATTAGAACACTATAATGTTGGTTGCTTTGTTCTGGGTAAACCCACAAAACTGGTTTACAATTCCATTGAGGAAGGAAAAATGCATTTTTGGATGGAAACACTTTAGGGGGTTCATTAGAACTAGGGGGATTCACTAGAACCGAACCCCCCTTTAATGGGTTTTATTTTTTAATTGCATTAAAGGGGGGTTCACTAGAAGGGGGGTTCGAGCGAACCCCTTGGTTCTAGTGAACCCTGGTTCTCTAGAACTCCCCTTTTTCCCCCTTCTCCCCCTCTGACACCAAATTTTTGTAGAATTTTTCCCTTCAAAGCTTGAGTTGAGGATGAAAATGGAGGAGATTTCACAGACCCAATTGGGTGATGGTAGTCCTCGGAACAAGCTATCCATTGAATATAATTTTAATATGTTTTGGTTTTATTATATATTTGTTTTTTTAGTTTGATTAAACATAGTTTTTCACCAAAAATCAAGCTCTCTGTTTTGCACGTAGAAAAATAGCAGATTATCAAAATAAAATTCTAAAAAATATGTTCAGGCTAGGTATTGATGTCCTTGATCCAGTAAAAAAATTGAATTTTGATACATTCAAAAAAAGTTATGTTGTATACGGTCCGCCTATGTCTGAACTGTAATTGGTTTGACTTCGAAACTTGATTAAGGAAAAAATATTCAATAAAACACTATGTAACCAAATGAATTGGTTAGATATCGTAGTTACAAATCTAAATTTGAAAAAAATAGAATTTTATCCTTCATAGTCTAAAAAAATTATGTTGTATATGGTGAGCATCACTCCTTAAAAATGGTGTTTACTGATAAAAACTAGTTTTCGAAGGAGATGGAAAAACAAGTGTAATATGATTCCAAAATTTTTGAATTTTTTTTATTTAGAATCAACAGACAAAATGTCACAAATCACTATTTTTCATCATCTTCAAATTCCTCACGGTTTAGCTGCTATACATGCCCAAAAGTGAAGATTTAGTTAGAAAAAATCAGCTCAGTGTCCAGTTTGGCCAAAAATTGTAAACCAGTATTGTGGGATTACCCTTCTAACAATAATAATATTCCAATAGTATCGTTCATAACCCCCTTTTTAACAGTATAGGGTGAGATTGTTCGATAGTTCATAAAATAAAAGGGAATGATGAGAACATCATTTGGTGCATGCATATAGCAGGGATCGAGTCACCACAAACCCTCACCGAATGGTGGGTGTGTAAAAAAAGATATGGGTTAAATGATGCATGTCATTCATCAATAGAAAAAGTAATAAAACAATGTGAATCATTCGGCTAGCAATAGCTAAATGCTCACATAGCTCTTAAGAAATAGTAATCATCAAACAATGACAATTGTTTGGACATTTAATGTTTCCCAAACAACAAGTCGAACACCATAATGGTGTCCATCCAAACAAAAAGGAAGGTACAAGACAAAATTATCCTAATAAATGAAATGCAATGTAACAATGGCCCGGTTGGATAACCAAGGCTACAAAGGATTGATGTAGCATGTAGGTAGTAACCCGCCACGAGTGATCATCCTAAACCCATGCATTTAGGGTAACCAAAAGAATGAGGTTCATACAAGGTGGCTCAACCCTAAGCATAACTAATAGAGATAAATATGGGATTGACTAAATAGTGACAAAAATATGAATACAAAGCCACAATTATACATAATAAGAGCACAATTTTTTAAGAAAAAATAGACACAAGAATTTACACGTCATCTTCAAGATAGAGCATAAGAATGAAATACCATTCAACATAAAAGGGAAACATCTAATATATTTTCGAGAATACCTCTCTTTAGTTAAGATTCTTGGTGATTTTCCTCAAATGAAGATTAGCAACAACTTCCCTTTTATTTCATTCCACTTTCCTCTATAATCGATTCTTTCTTGATCTCCTCCTGCTTTTTGCTAGATTGTCTCCTTCAATTCACACCCTCTGACCAAGAATATCTCCCTTGCTATCTTTGGAGTTAGTGGTCTTAATTTATTCTTCCATACCTCTTTCACTTAGCTGCCCACTCCCTCTCCATTTCTTAGCATTATCTCTTACTTTCTAATATTAGAGGGGTTGGCCCCTCCCCCATTCATTATGGGAGTTACGAATTAAAGCAAACACTTATTGTTGAAATCCATGGTAATATATATATATATATACTTGCATGTATATATGGTTTCACCCACACACACACACACACACACACATATACATTTATGCAAAAATTCACAAGCATACATTTTATCTTTTTATATTTCCTTTATCAAGAGCCTATTTTCAAATTCGTCAAAAAGAAAAAATAATGTAATCATTCTCCTTATGATAATTGTATATGATCAAATGTATTTCCAATACCGTTTTAAATCAAACTTTGAGATAGAGAGGGTAAGACAAGGATGCACTAAATTTGTTTCTTTCACAAGACTGCTATGTTTACCAAATTATGATTCCACACAAGAAATAATGATGTTTATCAATTAAAGACAAATGTAGATGTCATGGTCTGTTGTGGTGTGTGAGATTCCAGATTCCAATCGTGCTTATTGCTTGTCATCCGACTAAGCATTCCTGCCTCAACCAAGTTCACGTTCTTCAACCTATTCCTACACACACACGTTATTTCACTTTCCAACTTTATTAGTAACCTTTAATCGATAATCATTACAAAATACTCTTTTAAATTGTAAAATTTGTAAAATAAATAATTTTACATATATAATTTGCATTTATCAAATTCATAAACAATAACTGATAAATATCATTTTATCTGGATTTTCAATTAACTTAACATTACTAAATGTAAGTAAAGAAATTGAGATGTGACACAGAAATACCACATACTCAAAGGGGAATTGAAATCATTAATTGAATCAACTCATGAGAACTCTACTAGTCATCTTGGGTGTGTGCATAGTGTGTTCATTTGATTATGAAAGTTGTGAGAAACCATTACTCCATCATGATAAGTTACAGAGTTATTCCAAATCTAAAAGTAACCTAGACATTGCCTTGCTACCAGTTAAGTGTCTATAGCCCCGATGAGGTTGTCATTGTTATTTACACAAACATTGTTAGATATTTCCAACCAAACATCTATAGCTTTGATATAGTTATTCATTGATTCCAATAGTCAAAATATATATATATGCTTTTCATTTTTTTCATTGATTTCCTTTTATTTGTTGTTTTGACCCATAAGCATGAAAGCTTATTATGGGTTTGGGAATTGTAGGACTTGGTCAGAAGTGAATTCTCCACCTCTATTAGACCTCAAAACCTTGATTTTTTTTTCTATTTCATTTTCAAATAATACCTCAAATGCTTTGAACTTAAAAAATTTTCCTTTGATTTTTCTTTTAAAAAGGTAATCCAAGTCATCCTAGTGTAATCATCAATTAGCATCATAAGTACCTGTCACCTTGTAGAGTCTTTGTCCTCATTGGTTCGCAAAGATCCGTATGGATCAAATCAAATGGTTTTGATGTAGAATATTCCTTTGTGGGAAATCTAGACTTGATCTATTTTCCCTCATGGCATGGTTTACAACTTGTCTAGACTAAGGTTTCTTGATCTTTGGCATATCCCAAACCATTCCCTTTGAGATAATCTTCACAATGTCATCAAAATTAATGTGTCTCAATCTTCTGTGTCATAGCCAACTTTCTTATTTTTGTAAATTATAAGACAACTTTGTCCATTCAGTTCATTGAGATGATAAATATCACTATCTTTGTTGCTTTCTTGCACAATCAATTCTCTGGTACCATATTTTTGGATCTCATGACCTTTAGTACTAATGAATCGTTTCCTCACAATAGGAATCGTGCCCTCCACAATCAAAACACTAGGCATAGAATGAAAAATTCCTTCAAGCTACACATTAAGCCATCAAGCTACACATTGAATGCCTTGCAAAATCAATAGAAAAACAAAAAATTGATAAAGATGAACATTCTTATGAATGTATTCGGAAAATAATGATCTCAAACACTCGGATGAAAACTCTCAAGGGAGGGAGAGTAGAATAGTTGGCTCTGATACCATGTTTGTCTCAACCACCTCCCAGAAGCCCCATCTGCAAAAAAACCTTCACAATGCACGAGAGAAGCACACATTATTTCACCAAAAGTGAATGTAAATTGAGATGCTTAAATTACATAATGGTACAACCTTTTAAAGGCAAGAAAAAGAAAAGGTATAAAACTTTTCGATATGGGAAACAAAACTACCCGAGAGATTAACCTAAGTTAAACTTAATACACTAACAATTACCATTTGGAAACCATAATTTTTATTAGTTATTAGCATAGCTCTCATCATAATAATTATTGCATCATCTAAATAATTAGAAGATAATTTTTTTCTCTCAAATCTTATGAAATGATTCAATTAGTGAAAGTAAGCAATAAATATAAGTTTTGTTAACTATATTTTTTAGTATTGTTAATTAGTTCTTTGCATGACCTAGCCCTAACCCTAACTCACTCCTTAACCATATCCCTAACCTTAACAATAAATTATAAACCATTTGTGCGAACCCCAACCTTGGTACCTACAAAACAACAAGAATAAACAAGTTAGACAAGTGATTGCAAGCCAAAATAAGGATTTCCCATGAAATCCATTTACAACTTCAAGCTAGGAAATAAAATAACAAAGAACACAATGAAAATGATAAAACAAAGATGAAATCCTAATTAGATGTGCAAACTCATGATCCCATGGGGGAATTGGTGCCAATTTGATGTGAAAATTGGCCCTTTCCCAATTCCTATGATGCAAGCTTGATATATTGATGAAGATTTGATCCACTTTGTTGATGATGAATGAAGACTCCAAGCCAAAAAAATCTGCAAAAACCTTTTATGACTCAATGATAATGGATAAAATTCAAGAGATATTTGAGCATGGTAACTTTGCCTAGATTGTGGATGATGAAATGAGGATATGAACTCTTTATTTATAGGATTTCAAGATGGATGAATGTCCAAATTTGAGCAATGTGGGACTAACATTCATTCAATGATATGAGGCCACTTTTCAAGCTATGAATGGATGAAGGATGTGCAAGATTTGGGGTTTGTGCCAATAAATGCAAATATTTGAAATTCAAATTTGTTGAAATGACATGCAAGAGGGAAGGGAAAATGCAATAAATGCCACTTGGCTCAAGGAAAAGGACATGTAAGATGAATTTATTGCCTTGTTGGATGTACATGTTGACTTGGAATTTTTGAATTCAAATTGAAAGAATATTCCAAAAGATACCTTGTGAAGAAAATAGAGATTTAATAAATGAATTAGATCTATTTTCATGTGCAACTTGCATTATCTAGAGGATGGGACATGAGATGAGATTAAATTAATCAAGGTTAATTAATTTAATGAGAGAGGTTAGATGATGTGACCTATTTGACTCAAATTTATGGATTTATTTAAATCAAATAAGAGAGGAATATGACAAAGATTAATTAAACAAGGATTTTGATTTATTTAATTAAAAGAGATGGTGTTAGATTAAATCAAATAAGGTTTTAATTTATTTAATTTAATGGATAGAGTTTAGAGATTTAATCAAATAAATTGATTATTTAATTAAATAGGGATAATTAGATCAGATGGATTGATTTAATTAACAAAAGAGATTGACTTAATTAGATAAAATGATTTATTTAATTAAGAGACAAATATTGATGAATTTAATTAGATAGGGGAATTTGATTAACTGGTTAGATTGAGGGATGATTCAGGAAGAAATGATGTTAGTGAGTTAGGATTAGATGCATGATGTCAATCAGTATATTTTATGTGTCTACATTTTGCCCCTCTTTGAAGTGATGCACTCGTTGCGTTGGTTCAAAGAATAAATGATCTCGATCAAAGTCAAAAAATTTCGATATTGAAAACTTGCCCCACTGCTGCATGGCGAGAGAAATATAATGCCCCCTCGAGAGATCAGACAAAAATTTTAATTTTTTGGGTGATCTCGTGAAAAAAAGGTGATAAAGTACCAGACAGGTCCAAAAGGGCTCTAGGAGGCTAAAAACGTGTCCAAACGCACTAAAACAATGAAAAAAATCCTCCACCGGACAAAAATAGGTTCGGGGGTCCAAAACCCTAGTAGGACAGCTAAATAGGGTTAAAAAACCCTAATTTTTAGGCTTAAAAGGGGCCCGAGGGGTCACTTTCAAGTCATTTTCACACACCTCCACTAGCAACCTTGAGATTTGAGCTTTGACCCCCCGGTGATATGGTGCAACGACAACTTCCCCTGCACATCACTGATCGAGTTCGGACATACCAGTGGCCACTTGGCATCGGGGCACCGGTATGTGACCCTTACCCAACTTTCATTTTTTTCTTTAATGCCTTCATTAATGCTTTAGAGTAGCGGCTCGCCTCCAGTGGCGCTATATAGCGCTGCTCGACATTCAAACTGCACTGCGCGGTGCAGTTCGGAGTTTAAAAACTCTGACGCTGGGCTTGGGCTCGGCGGGTTGGTTTGACAAAGTGCGTCGCGACATTGCCCATTTCACGGAAATTGCGATGTTGGAAGAGAAAGTGCACCGCGGCGGTGCCATTTGGTTCTTTTTGGGCTCCAGCGTCGGAGTTTGAGTAAAATCAAACTGCGACGCCATCACAAACTGCACCGCTGGGGATGTTTTTAGAGTGTTCGACCAGGAATTTTTCAAAATTTTTGACACATTGACCTTCCTTGATGTAGGATGTGGTGAGGGAGCTCTACTCTCGGGAGCACCGGTCGCGAGATTTGGCTAGTGTCTTACGGGACCTAAGCTACAAGGACCAGGATCGACTGGGAGTTGTGGGATTGTGGTATATTATGTATGTAGTGCTTGTGCGCACTCACCTAGGGATGTTATCAGCATTGGCCGAGAGGTGGCACATCGAAACGTCATCGTTTCATCTCCCCACTGGTGAGGCTACCGTCACTTTGGAGGACGTCTGGCCCATTCTTCGATTTCCTATTCATGGCCGACGAGCGATCCTTGATATGGATGAGGGACGCGAGTCCTGCGTTAGAGTCCTCACCACACGGGACATCATCTAGTGCGAGGGACAGATTGAGCTAGAGCGCTACAGGGACTAAGCTTGATCGAGATGATATATATACTTTTTGTGCCTTATGGGCTCGTTTTTGATAGCTCGATGGGCCTTTTGTATTGATTGACATATATGTACAGTGATCCGATTTATTCCTTGTACTATGACAATGACATTATTGATGATATATATATGAGTTGATTTTGATGTGATGAAATGCGCACTTTTTATCTATGCATGTATGATTTTACTTCTATATGTTGTGGATGCATTTATTTCTAATGATGTTTATGCAATGATTATGACTAACAAATCTATATTATGCTAACCTATGATATGATGTGCAATGATGTTATCTATATGATGATTTATTTTATGCCAATGTGATATGTGACATGGATTTTAATATGTAAAATGATATGATCTATGGTATATGCAATGATGTGTGGAAAATGCTTATATATAAGATGATTTATGGATGGATGTAATATGAATGCAATGGTCATGATATGATGCCAATGAAATGGTGTTTAATGCATAATGAAATGGTTCTATGAGATGCTTAGAATAACAAATGTTATTATCCTAAATGTAATAAATGATGATGTATGTGATGCAATGATATGTTAATGCAAAGTGATATGCTGATGCGTAATGTAATGTGAACGTAAAATGGTGATATGATGTCATGTATGTTATGCAAGTATGTATGCCCAGTGAATTAAATGCTTATATACCTATTGATTATGATTATGCAAAAATGATTATGAAATGTTTTTGTTTACGCGATGATTTATGTGATAGGTGGTAATGCGAAATGGTTATAAAATGCAAATGAATGTTATGCGATGATTGATATAATGCCATGAGATGCTTGATGTAATGGGTGAAATGCAGTGACATGGATGCACCTATCTATGAAGAATGTTTGTGATAAACTGTTGATATGATGATAAAAATGCAATGCGTATGTTTCTTATATGATATGTTTATGCGATATGCTAATGATTTGTGGACGCAGGATCGATGACGATGATGGTGATGATGATCAACTGTCATAGTACCTTGTTAGTGCAGTTAGTAAGAAAAGAAGAAGTCATTTCAAGAAGACACAAGATGATGCAAATGCAAATGATGATGATGATGATGATGACTTGCCAAGGAATTGGGATTTTCAAAGGGCCAAATTTTTTTATATTTGATAACACACGTGGTATGATGCATCAAGGTATAGAAAACTAGGATGGTGTTGTACCCAGTGAGATGAACTTTGACTTGACAAGCAGATAGGAGCATTCTTGTTCACACCGGACATACGAAAACCTTTGCTAGGATGCACTTTAGAAGTTTCAGACACCTCGGACCAAAACACGGAAAGGTAAACCTATCCATGCAATAGTCAACAATTTTCCCTAGACCTCTTCCATACATACCTAACAAAGCAAGTATTCGCCGAGGTTATATTACAAGAATGTCCAACAAGCGCAGCAAAAAAAAGATAATGATCATTGCCCCATTCCTATTTCTCAAAATCCTTTGTTTTGGGATATCATTGAGACGTCCTTGGAATGAGCGCAAATAAGATAAGTCAAAAGATAAAGACCAAGTAAACAAACAAACAGATGCTCTTCAATATCGCTAACGGAAGGAGGATGTGTTTTCTAAGGATGATAAGCGAAACTTATTGCCAAAAGATAATGCCCTTTATAGGAAGGATTCATCCTAGGACATGTTAGTGGATGGCAACACGCCATTTCATTTATCCAAAGTGCTCTATGGGATGATTGATATGGGAAAAATTCAAATGATGAGTTACCAATACGAAGAGATAACCAAGTTGCTTATGCACTGACTTAGACTTAAGACTTGATGTTTGGAGTTTTACTTTTAATCTGCTAGACTTGTTTCTAACTGTTTCACCAAAGGTTGATGATGACAATCAGTTTATTATGAGTGATGTTTATTACAGGTGCAAGCAAGATGAGATGGATGGATTTTCAAATATTTGGATGTTTTTGATGTTTTACAATGTTTTGAGGCTGTTTTTGGTATTTTTTGAGATTTTGCAAATGTTTTGATTTTTTTGATTTTTCAATGTTTTTGGGATTTTCTAAGATTTCCACCAAGGGACTAACCTAAAGACCTATCCTAGGGGGTCTCGAGGGCTGATCAACAGATGAGCCTTGCCTACGTTATACATGCAGAGATCACGTAGTTTGACTGACGATTTGACCGATTTACAAATGACGATATACATGATAAGATGTCAGCTTATTATGATAGACTCCTATTTACGACTGACCTAAGTGTCTCAGGGAATGATCAAAGATCTACCTTTCCTACGTTCAAGCTCAGAGATGATGTAGTTCGACAAGACGACCTTGTTTTTGACTTTTTGACTTGTTTTTGGATTTTGATATATTTTGAATGTTTTTGGATTTTGTGTTTTTCGATTGAAGTACCCAAAATCTGCATGTAAGCCCATTTCAAATACTCATTAGAAATGTTAGTCTAAACACACAAATCTGCAAATACCTCCATGAAATAGAATATCTATGCTAAAGAAATGCCACAAGTAACAAAAACAGCATCAAGGAGACATTTTAAAAGCAAGATAAACACTTATTCCATGTTGGATTGGTGTCACATGTGCTAGTGACCCTTTCCCAATCCTTGATCAAAGCTCAAATTGAAAATTCTATGAAGATGGTGGAGTGATGATGAACAAGATCAAATCTCAAATGAAGAGAGTAACCTTGCATGAAATTGTGAAGAGATTGTGGAGGATTTGCTCAAAGATGAAGCTTGTATTTAAAGATTTTCAAATGCTGAGTGTTGAAGAGGGACCAATGTGGGACTAAGATTCTGCCAATGATAGGACACTTGTCAAGTGGTGATTAGTTGATGCATGTGCAAGATTTGGGAAGAGTGCCCAAGAGGGGGAAAATTTGAATTCAAATTTTGCCATAAATGCTGAGAGGGGGACAAGGAAAAACAACAATAAATGTCCTGTTTGACTTGTCATGTTGAAGAGGAAAATAGAGGCTTTTAATAAATCAATAAAATTGATTTATTATTATAGCTAGATCTAGATAATGCAAGTGGGATGGGATTAACGTGGAATTAGGATTAGATGGTTATGCTGATTAGATGATTTGACTTTCCAAGACTTTGATAATTGATGTATTTAAATCAGAAAAGGATGGAAAATGATTTAGGATTTGATTTAAATGGATTCCTGATTTATTTAATTAAGTGGATGATGCAAGATGAAGGTTGAATGATAAGGTTTATTTGATAAATGAATGGATGAAAATGCACTTGATTAATTGATGAATGGTCCTAATGTGACATCTAATTTTACTGAATTCGATCGAATGCATAATGTAAAATTTGCATGTCTACATTTTGCCCCTCTTTGAAGCAATGTACTTGTTGCGTTGGTTCAAAGAATAAACTTGCCGCGATCGAAATTTTAAAAATTTCATGATTTTTCGGATGCCCCAACGGAAAGAAATACACTGGTACATTGCCCCCTCGAGAGATCGAGCGAAAAGATTCGATTTGAAGGTCGATCTCGCGATAAAGAGGTTCAAAATGGGTGGTTATGGACAACGATGCAAATGAGATGATTTCAAGATGCTTAGAATAACAAATCTATATTATTCTAAATAACTTAAATGATGATATGATGTGAGACGGATGAGATGGATGATGTGATATACTATGATTATGCAATGGATGATTTATGATATGCTTAGACTAACAGATCTATATTATGAGGATGATGCAAATGCAATGCATGTGAAATGATCGATGTTTCCCTGTATGTATGATATGAATGATATGTGGTATCTTTGGCCAGTTTATTGATGGTTTTGTAGATGTAGGATGGATGCATGGCCGGATGCATGATATTGCTTGATAGAGATGATGACAGAGGATCCAACAAGTCCATGATTAGTGAGACTTTATTAGAGATGATGATGATAGATGATGATGATGATGATAAATGATGATGATGATAAAATGATGATTCTATCAAAGTCTGGGACAAAGTCAATCTGAATATATCAGGTGGATGGAGTTAATCTTGAGATAGGAATTCTTATTTCACACTTGACATATGAAAACCCTTCTAGGACGTACCTAACAAAGCAAGTATTAGCCAAGTTATTTTACAAGAACGTCCAACAAGCACAACATACAAAAGATAATGATCATTGCCCCATTCCTATTTCTCTAAATCCTTCGTTCGGATATCATCGAGAGGTCCTTGGACTGAGCGTAATAAGATAAATCAAAAGAAAAGATCAAGTACACAAACAAGCCAATGTTTTTCATACCTCTAGCCAAAGGGATTTGTTTTGATAGGATAAGAATCCAAGGTGATATCCATAAATGATGCCCATTGTCGGAACGATATATCCTAGGACATGCATTATACAGGATGATGATGGTTTGATAAGTTGATTGATAGGCTAATGATATAAAGTTGACTGACATGTTTACGACTGATCAAGTGTTTGATTTTGTTTTAAAGATTTGTTGCTTCGATTTTGGTTTTACGATTGAAGTTTGCTTTTGCTGACTGTTGCGCTTGTTTCTGTTTGCGTTGCCAAAGGATGGAGATGACGATCAGTTTATTATGGATGATTGATTATTTCGGGTGTATGCGAAATGGGATGGGTGGATTTTTCAAATATTTGGATGTTTTTGACATTTTGAAATGTTTTGAGGCTGTTTTTGGATTTTGATGTTTTTCAGATGTTTTGGGGTTTTCTGAGATTTTACAAATGTTTTGATTTTTGATTTTTCAATTTTTTGGATTTTGTGTTTTTTCGAATGTTTTTGGATTTTGATGTCTCGGGGGCTGATCGAAGATGAGCCTTGCCTACGTTTAAGCTTCGAGATGACGTAGTTCAGATTCCAATGTTTTTGATGTTTTCGCTTTTTGAGTGTTTTTGGATTTTTGATATGTTTTGGATGTTTTGGATTTTTCACATGATTTTGACGATTTGGATATGGATGTGTAATGATATCCGTTTTTGTTTGGGATTTTGTTTGAAAACCAAGCTAAGGTGGATTGATCGATCGATAGGATGATGATGATAACATTGTTGAGGATACACAACAATGCAACGATTGGATTGATTAGGATTGATGAGGATAACATTGTTGAGGATGCACAACAATGCAAGGATGGATGGATTGATGATGATAACATTGTTGAGGATGCACAACAATGCAAGGACTGGATTGATCAGGATTGATAATGATAACATTGTCGAGGATACACGACAATGCAAGGATAGTATTAAGCAACACAAGGATATCCCAAGATGATGACTTTTTGATTGGATTTGATTGATCATGTTTGATGAAGCTTGGTTTCGAACAAAAGATGTTTGGATGATTTGATGTGACATTTGACGTGTAGCTTAGATGTGACTAATATCGATTGATGTTTGATGAAAGATGGAGTTTGATAAGGGATGTTTGCTCATCAAAATATGCCATGGGCCAGTGATTCAGATTTTTGCTCACAGGTGGTGGACCAGTTTGATTTCACGTTTGGCAATGTTTAGATCACCACATAAGTTGGAGGATATAGATCAAGATTTATTCTCGAAGCAAGATGTAAATATCTGTCCCCAGTGTCTAGCAATGTATGGAATGTCATGGGTGGATGCTTGGATAGGTGTATGGATGGATGGATATGGTAAGCACGCAAAGTATGCCAAGGATTATCTTGCGATAAGATAAGGTGTTCGGATAACAAGTGCTCATTTGGATAATGCTTCATAGCTCAGATAATGCTGCATAGGATAGGATCGATGAAAATGACCCATGTCAAGATGTTTTACCATAAGCAAGCATAAAGCGTGCCCCAAAATTGTATCAAGATCAAGATAACTAAGATGATGGATGCAGATATATGCGAATGGATTGGATAAATGGTTCATGGATGGATGGATTTATTATGGATGAGATGGATTGAATGCTTGATTTATTATGGATGGGATGAGATGCTTTCATCTGAACTGGCGCACGTAGATGCTCGATTCTACACATGACGCCTGTTTGCCAGGTTTTCATCATGGTCTTGCCCAAAGTGCCGTAGTGGTTTTCACTAGAGGACATTTTTTTCTTTACTATTTTCAATCCTTTTTCTAATTTTTTTGGATTTTCATATTTTTTGATTTTTTTGATTTTTTGAAAGATTTATGCTTGAACCACGGTGTGTTGACGTAGATGCCCCTGTCATAATGTGCCATCGATATCCTGCTTGAAGAAGCTGCTTCGCTAAGATACATGCACTTGAATACAACTTTTGGGATTCTTGATCTACTTCCGATACCGGAGTTAACTCTGTCTTTGTCGCATTACATCGTGATAAAGTGCCTTGGAATCCTTATGATGAAGGGTCGTTGCCAATACATAGTCAATATAAGAATTGGATATCATGCGTGATGAGCGTGGATGGAGTGCGTTTAGGGATAAGAGATGGATTGGTTGATAGTTTGGAACCTTTGACTCTCCAAACTTGGGAAAATGAGCAATGATGGGTGGATACGGAAGTGTGCATGGAATTAGGACCAACTGCTTGATATACTTTGTACGTCGCTTGAAAAGCCTGCTTTTGATTTTGCGGACATCCTTGATGGATATTTTTCCCTTTTTTAGTTTGCCCCACAGTTTCTTTGACTGATGGAGTTTGATAGGGATAATCTTTCTTTGTATTCTTCGGTATCCATATGTATTTGATTTGTCTATTATGCTTCTCAACTTCTTTTGATTTGATAACGTTCTTTGTACTTTGATTCAGATATGTCCTTTGACGTTGGTCCCAATTTATGGATGGGGTGATGGGTGGATGACGATTCATGACGTGACTGGTTGTAGTATTGGCAATGGTTTCATCATAAGAACTCTTCGTGCTCTCTATGTTGACGTTTGTTTGAGATGAAGTTGCCCCCAGTATTGTGGAAGTAGTACCTTCATGCTTTGATTTCGCTTGTTCCAAGAGCTCTTGTTCAATAAGTATTCTCTGATAGATGACCACCGTAGGTGACGTTCTTTCAATTTGCTGCTCCGCTAACTCTGGATGTTCTATCTGACTTGTTTCCTTGAGTGGATAATGATGGATATCTTTATTCATGATGTCCTCAATCTGAGTTTTGGACATATTTGATCCTGATGTTGACAACTCCGTTTGATTGTAGGAGTTAAGAATCTGCTCTTTTTGTGTAACAAAATCTTGTTCTAGATGAAGATCATCTACGTGCCCCTCTGTAGAAAGCATCTCATGGGTAGATGGAGGAGTATGGATATGATCATCTTGCATGGATAGGAGAGTGTCCATTAGATGATTGTAGTATCTTGAAGATACAAATTCTTGATCTTGAATGATTTTGAAGTTGCTTTCGACATGCTTTGGATCAAGTTCTTGACATGGGTCAGTTTCAAAGGATGGATCGCTTACAAATGGTGCCTGGATATCTTCATTATACATGGTAAGTGGCTCAATATCCTCAAGTTTCAAGTTTAGGGTTCTTTCAGTATCTGTAACCATGCGGTCGAAGGGGATCAACATGTTTTGAAAAGGACCATTGCTAGACTTTGGTGAAAGATTTTGATCATTCTTTGGAATAAATTCTTGAGATATGTCCTCTAACTCGTAAGATGATGTAGAGACATTTTCATCATGATCATTGGTTGATGGTTCGTGCATTATGTCAATGGGATCAAATAATCCCAACACTCCTTGAAAGAGATCACTAAAAAGTGGCTCTTGATGTATGGTGAGTTGATCATCGGATTGTGTAGATATATCCTCAATGTGCTCCTTGATGGAGAGGTTTTGATCATTGTTTTCAAAAATTGTGGTGGAGAGATTGTGAATGTCTTCGACCATAGATTCAAGTGATTTTGATATTTCTTGAATTGGCTCATTGTCGAGTTTTGTTGGTGGATTTTGATCGAGATTCAAAAGTGACTCTCGACATATGTCGATTTGATCATTGGATGAAGTAAACGTGTGCTTAGTGATGGATTGATCTTGGTCCTTGTTTTCAATAGTTGTCATCTTTTGTGTTTGTGCTCGTGTTGGTTGGGTAGCTTGAGAGGCTTGGGCAATTTGAGAGGATTGTTTCACTTGTTTCACTTGTGTTGCTTGTTGCATGGCTAGATATTGTTGGAATCCCTTTTGAAAAGCAGCTTGTAATGTCGCGTTGTATTGGATTGATGTGGTGGAAATTGGTGGTGGTGGGGGTGGTGGTGGATTCAAAATCATGTTGGATGTAGTGACAAGTGTTTGAGATATGCTCGGAGCGATCATGGTAGTGAGGGGTTGAGATGTGATGGGTGTGATAGTGGTGTTTGGAGTGATCGAAGTGATAGAGATGGTTGGATTGACCGAGGTGATAGGTCCTTGGGAGACCGTATTTTGATTGGTTGGGATCATCATTGTTGCTTGATTGGATACCATCTGTTGGTGCGATGTCGATGGTATATTCAAAGGATTTGTCGTGATGGTTTGATTGATGTTAGGTGGATTGATTTGGATGGCGTGATTGGTGTTAGGTAAAGGGGGAAGCCCTAAACCAAGGAATGATGAAGGTAATGGTGGTGGAGATTTCCCTTGGCGCAATGCCTCAACTATTTTGGAAAGTTCTACAATTTGATCTTGACTCACTTGAGATAGTTGATTTGGCTCTTGTTTAAGCGGATTTAGGATGCCTACTTGCGGTTTTTGAATGGGATTATGGGAAAATTGACTTTGGATAATGATCTGATTTGGGATGATGTTCAGATTCGGCATGATAGGATGAACATTGTTGGTATTGGGAATCATTTTTCCAAAGTTTTCTGAGTTAGGATTCATGTTTCGAAAACTTCCACTTGGTACATCCACATTTGGTTTGTAGGGATTTGGTGGAATGATGTTGCTCGTTTGAAGACTCATGTTTTGATTGTTTGGAGGATAGACTTGTAAGTTTGGACTTTGATTTAAATCTATCATGGGGAGATGTGTTCCAAAATTCAGATTGGGCATACTCACACTTGTTGTTCTATTGACATTTGTCAAAGGTAATGGTCCTATGCATGGATTTTGATAATTGATAGGCATTGCAAGGCTTTGAAGATTCAACTGATTTGGATTGCCCAAGATGTATGGATCAAGTTTATATTCCATGTTCTTCTTGTGTTTTGACTTTGTTATGAAAGTGACCTCTAAGGTTCTTAGGATCAATGACGAGATGAAGGATGAAAGGTGTAAATGATATGGATGATGAACGTTTAGGACTTTGGATCAATGCTAGACTTAGGGCTTGATTTTGATTTTTTGATGTGGATGATGAACTTGTAAACCCTAAGATGTTGGATGTTATCTTTAGGATGAACTTGTTCAAAAGGTTTGCTAATTCAATTAGATGTATGAGAAAGGATGCATTCCCACACACCTAATTAAACAATTGACTTTGATTTGGTTTAAGGATGTACCCAAGTCTAGAATGATGTTTGCAAAGATCTAAAGTTGTTTTGGTGGGATGATGTTGATAAATGTTTGAGATGGATGAAGTGTTTGATTTGATCCTAAGAGACTTAGAGAGACTTTGTTTACTAGGCCAAGGTATTGAAGAACACACTTTTCTCTAAGAGCAATCAAAAGACCAATATGACCAAGAGATATCAAGCACATGTGTGGGGTCCAATTTGTTATCTTTGCTTAGTGTATTCTTTTTACCAAAAACACACTTGATTAAAGTTTCAAACTAAGATGTCCAATGTCTTAATTTCTTTAAACCCCACAAGATATTTTATGTGGAAATTCAATGAACTTAAGGCAAGGGTTTTCCTATTGTTTACTCAAGAAGATAAATTGAGGTATAATCCAATGCTTAGGAACCTCTACGGACGTGAATCCCAGGGAAAGCAGTAACATATGGATTGAGTCAATGATATTTGTCTTCAAGAGGGTTTGAAATTTTGAGAATCATGTTGAATGTTTGTTTGCAAAATGTTTTCGAATACACACTGTGTTTTCAAACAAAGAATAGTTACAAGCCCTATGGATGTGTAAGACAATATTTGTTGATTCCCACTTGGACAAGTCCAGCTACGCTTATCTCTAGCGGATGGTTAGATGCTTGACCCCACTGGCTCCCCTCCACGGCTCATTATACGGGGCAGCCAAGCATCAACACCCATGAAACTCCATGGCATGCTTTCCATCTCTACTAGAAGGGTAAGAGTGTGGGGTGGCTTAGCCACCGTTCTTGCACCAACAAATAGATTAAGGATTTTGGAAAATTCTAGCACATGGGTTCTAGTAAGGACTTTCCATTCGTGGAGATTGACCCATACGGCAAGAGTCCCCTTTCGGATCCATCTTGTCGGAACCAACAGCGTGATTATGGCGTTTAACCAATACCCTCATTTATATCCCGGCTGGAAATACTCTTGGCTTTAGAGTGTTACCGGTTAGTCTCGCTTGGGTGAGTACTTTTTCCCAAAAGGCAGGCCCTCTAAGATAAACAAAAGTGAGCAAAGACACAATCCGTAACTCGATCGATCTTTGATGGCACAAAGAAAGAGAATGTACGCGAAAATGCCCCTACTCACACTCGCACAAGATGTTCAATTTTTAAGCCCAAATTGAAGTGTTTCAAAGCAATAAAATGTATTTTGAGTGTTTCTCTTGCACCCTAGATCGCACGAAGTGCAAGGGGAGAGGATACGTACTCAAAAGACAATCACACAAATCAAACACTTGTTCATTTTATACCCTTCAAAGCAATTGTGAATTCGTTTTAAGCACCAAATGAAATATGAAGATTGCTTGTTCAATTTTTAACCCAAAACGAAATCTAGTAAGTTTGTCCTAAGATTCGTTTTAAGCCCTTTGCAATGAAAAACAAATTGTTCGTTTTAGCCTCAAATGAAAACTAGTGTTCTAAAATGAAAAGAAAAACCATTTCGTGAGGTAGTGTTGATCAAACACTAAAGTGTTTAAAAACACATTGTGTTTTCAAAAAAGAATTTCCCCTCCTTGGTTTTCATTTGATAGCCTTCTCTTTGTTGACCTTTCGCTTTCCTTTGTTGGCTTTTGGTACCTTTTTCCTTTCGCTTGTACCTCCTTCGCTTTTCCTTTGTTCACTTTTGTACCTATAAAATAAAAAGATAGATTGTGAGGATTTAAATTATTTAATTAAAATCATTATCCTTAAACAATAAATTGATCTTATTTGAAAAAAAGAAAAAAGAAAAAGATCAATTATTTTAACAAATAAATGACTCTACAAAAAGTATTCTTGCTTCCCACATTCTTTTCACAATATCAAAGCCTTCAACTAACATACTTAGTCATATGTCAAAGATCAATGTAATCTAAAATTAAACAATGTATCCATCAATATAATCTAAAATCAAACAATGAATGCATTCACTACTGTCGATTAATCAGCTAATGCAAAGACCATTTGATTAGAAAATTATTTGCTGTTGATCATAAAACTCATTCTTTTCTTGGTTCACATTACGAGGAATATTGCTAAAAAGATCTATTCGAACATAACAAAGACTATTTCCTCCATATGGCAGAACTTGCATACCGGCATTCAATATACAAAATGTACACAATCTGCAAAACTTAAAGAAAAAACGTGTCAAGCTATCAATGCAGATATCACCAAAATAAAATAAAATATTGATATTCTTTATTATTGGCGCTCAAAGTAAATCAAAACGCACAGCTAAGAGACTCGCTAACTTCCTACTGCTTCGCATCTGTCCACAAGAGGCGAGCTGTTTAAAAGCCACAAATCTTTCGCCAACAACCTCCCAACCTGTGCGTAAATGAAGTTTTGAAAAAGGTTAGTAACATCCACGGAAAGCATGAAAGATGGAAGAATTTTGTCAGATGTTGTCGCTGAACTGCCTCCAAAAAGATTAGGCAATAAATGATCAGGATCGGGCTTTTAGTCAATGAGATTTTTATTCTATAAAGTTTTATTGCAGCAAACACTTTTCAAAGCCATAAGTGTAACATATCTGCTGCGCCATAACTGTGCAATTGACTATTCTAAATTTGTGCCCAGCAAGGCAAGACTTTAATGCTTTTTTTTAAATACTTTTTGCTTCATGTAATATGTGCTCTGTGTAAAGATAAATTCTGCAACTACCTCCGGAATTCCTCCTATCACAAGAAATATTAAGAGAGGACATTGTGCGCTGGCTTCAATTCTTCATTACAGAGAATCATGATAGCTGAGATTGGGCGTATAAACACTGCATGCAAACCAAGTAATTGGGAAACATAAAGACATATTCCTTTGAACAAGGCAGGGGCGAATGATAGGGACATTCATCAACGCATAATAAAAGGTGTATCTTTGTTCACTTTCTTGAAAGATGATGCTTATCTACTTTCTTTTTGACAGACTACCTGAAAGAGACATCAACTCATGGTTCAGTAAATTCAAAAGTATAAGTGGATGCGAGTGGCAGGTGTGAAGCCGAATTCATAACTTTTCTCAGTATCAACTTTATCTTATAAAAGAAAACATATCTTCTTTTAAAAAACAGTACAGGAACTCTCAGGTAAAGGTTGTTGACAGCTGAGTAAAGGTTCAAAAAAAAACTTTCGAGCAAACGTGGTTAGCAAGTGTAAATTTGAAAATAACATAAATGCTAATGCAGTCACAAAGATTTGCTATCAGCTGATTAGCTAACATGCACTGTCAACATCAAGATATTAGAGAGTAAATACAGACAGGTATGGGCGCCAAATTAAATATCTGAATTGACCTTTAGTTTTATGGAAAAATCTATACCTTCCTTCCACATTTGATACATTTACCAATGAACTGCTCGTGTCTTGACAGTAGCTTCTCAAAGTCAAATCTCTAGCAAAGATTTCCAAGTTTGAAATTGATATGCAAAGATTTGATGTTATTTTCCTGTGCTGTCTTTAGCAGGTGTAAAATCTCAAACTTTGCTTCCTCAAGGTAATCAGTACTTGAGTTTAGACGTGGGTGAACAGTCTACCTTATTTTTCCAATCTACATCACACCGTTAAGAGATAGATCTGCAAAATCCATAGACTGATAGATTTGATATAAATAATCTGTCAGCAAAATTTACTCAGCGTAATCTACTCTTTTCACTGAATCATCACCACAAGCATTTTTGCTGCCAACAATAAATTCTTTTCAAAAAAAGACTTTCAATCTAATGCATTTGACAGGTGCAACTACTAGGTAAGCGTGCTCATATGTGCTTTATTGTTGAAGTATCTTTGAATGGAAGCAACAGGAATTTACTTGAATCTATTGAGGGCAATGCGCATGCATATTGGGAGTGATGGCAAAACACACTTTCAAGATTACATTGTGGGAGAGTTCAGAAAGAATATAGGTCTTGAGGATGCTTCTCTTGTTCAACAAAAGTTAAAGCTTGCACAGAACTATTTGCTACTCCTTAACAGCGTCCACCATCATAAGGATTTACTATTCTCTTTACAACATTGCTGTAAATAGGAAAGGAGAATTAAAATCGACACTGAAAAAATCAGCTGCAAGCGTTGGACTTCAGATAACCAAACCTTATGAGGAATCCTATAGCGTTGCACTATAAGGAGCCTAAGGACCAAACAATAATACAAAATATATGTTAGATCAATCCTTTTCTGAGCTATGATCAAGTAAACCCCACAGTTCTGACGTGTTTTAATTCTCTGATTTTATATGCAGGAATGCAGCAATTACAGAGAAAAAGAAATTACAGAACAACATCACCTATGCATAGCGCTCCCGTGGACACTTTCTAGCGATTGATATCAGATCTAGATAAAGAAGGTTGATACTTGCTTCTTAACGCAGTTGCCAAACAACACTTTCATTGAACTTATAAAGAACCCTCGTTATGACTTCTGGAATCATCGATTTACATACTCCACAGCCTTTGACCAGCATGCTCCCTTGGCTAAATTAGCAACGTACATGATCACGGAGGACTGTCCAGATCAACAGAGCTTCTTCGAACATTCAGAGATCTAATGGGCTGCTTAGTTTGAATCTCTTGCAAGTCAGATTTAAACTGCAATAGATTTACATCATTCCCTCTAAAATTCACATAGACTCAAAAATTGCAGAACATAGCAAGATTAGTCTAAAATTAAAATTCATATTTCATGTGATAGAAAATAGAGTGAATTAACAATGTTCAAATACAAATGCCCTCCTTCTAGCGCCAAGATGAAGTACCCAAAATCTGCATGTAAGACCACTTCAAATACTCATTAGAAATGTTAGTCTAAACACACAAATCTGCAAATACCTCCATGAAATAGAATATCTATGCTAAAGAAATGCCACAAGTAACAAAAACAACATCAAGGAGACATTTTAAAAGCAAGATAAACACTTATTCCGTGTTGGATTGGTGTCACATGTGCTAGTGACCCTTTCCCAATCCTTGATCAAAGCTCAAATTGAAAATGCTATGAAGATGGTGGAGTGATGATGAACAAGATCAAATCTCAAATGAAGAGAGTAACCTTGCATGAAATTGTGAAGAGATTGTGGAGGATTTGCTCAAAGATGAAGCTTGTATTTAAAGATTTTCAAATGCTGAGTGTTGAAGAGGGACTAATGTGGGACTAAGATTCTGCCAATGATAGAAGGACACTTGTCAAGTGGTGATTAGTTGATGCATGTGCAAGATTTGGGAAGAGTGCCCAAGAGGGGGAAAATTTGAATTCAAATTTTGCCATAAATGTTGAGAGGGGGACAAGGAAAAACAACAATAAATGCCCTGTTTGACTTGTCATGTTGAGGGAAAATGAGGCTTTTAATAAATCAATAAAATTGATTTATTGTGCAAGTGGCTAGATCTAGATAATGCAAGTGGGATGGGATTAACATTAGATTAGGATTAGATGATGATTATGCTGATTAGATGATTTGACTTTCAAGACTTTGATAATTGATTTATTTAAATCAGAAAATGATGAAATATAATTTAAGATTTGATTTAAATGAAGTCCTGATTTATTTAATTAAATGGATGATGCAAGATGAAGGTTGAATGATAAGGTTTATTTGATAAATGAATGGATGAAAATGCACTTGATTAATTGATGAATGGTCCTAATGTGACATCTAATTTGACTGAATTCGATCGAATGCATAATGTAAAATTTGCATGTCTACATCGATGTTTTTGGATTTTCTAATTTTTAGGACTTTGAGAATATACACGAATCCGATCCAATAAGAGTATGCCCCCAGTGTGATGCAATAGACTACTCCGATATAGGCAGGACAAACTAACCTTAGGATGGGCCGAGTAGTACTAGGAGGGATCATGATACGAAAGCAGGACCAAGCTATGGTGTGGATGTGAGTGGATGAGTGATCGATGGAGACCTGAATGCGATGGATGGTGGAAGCGAAATGGATGGATGATGCAATACAAGCCATATAGATCCTGGTGGATGGAAAGTGCTTATTTACACAAGGCGCCTATTTTCCAGGTTTTCACCAAGGTACTTGCCCAAAGTGCCACCAAAGTGGTTTTCACTAGAGGACGATTTTTTCTCTTTACTATTTTTTTGATCCTTCTTCTCATTTTTTTGGATTTTTTGCTTTTTTGCTAGGTTTTCGCTGAAGTAATCATTTTTTCAGGACATTTTCTAATTTTTTGGATTTTTGGTTCTATACCTTGAAAAAATTTAGGCATAAAACTTTTTGAGATGGGAGCTATTCATGGGCTCCTGCAGAGGTTCCCCTTCGGGTGTTGATAGCTGATATGCCCCTGACTTATAACTTGCTGTTATGACGAATAGTCCTAACCAATTAGGTTTGAACTTTCCTTTGCTGCTTGGGTTTGGGACATTCTTTTGATTTTCTTTTAAGACCAGTTCTCTGACTTGGAAAGCCTTGCTTCTGATTTTCCTATTATAGCTCTGTTTGAGTCTATTCTGATAGACTTTTAAATGATTTAAAGCATCCATACGTCTCTCATCTAGTAGCTCCAACTCATTTAGTCTTGATACCCAATATTCTTCATCCATGATGACATTTTGCAGTGATATCCTGAGGGATGGGAGCTCAATCTCTATGGGGAGTACTGCTTCTGATCCATAGACCAAGGAGAATGGGGTGGCGCCGGTGGGTGTATGAATGTTGGTTCGATAGGCCCAAAGGGCAGGATTAAGCTGCAAATGCCAGTCACGACCTACGTCATTGAGTGTTTTCTTAAGGATTTTCATAATGGTTTTATTTGTAGCTTCCGCTTGGCCATTGCCTTGGGGATAGTACAGAGTGGAGAAGCGATGTTGGATTTTGAATTTCTCGCATAAATCACGAACCTCCTGATTTTTGAATGGTGTCCCATTATCTGAGATAATGGCTTGTGGGACACCATATTGACATATGAGATAGTTTAGAATGAACTTTGAAATTTGTTTTCCAGTTATATAGGTCATGGGTATGGCTTCCACCCACTTTGTGAAGTACTTAGTTGCAGTTATGATAAATTTGTGGCCATTGGATGAAGTGGGTATGATTTTCCCAATGAGATCGAGTCCCCACTGCGAAAAGGGCCATGGTGTGACGATGGGATGAAGCTTTTGAGCTGGAGCATGGATGAGGTCTCCCATGCTGCTGACATTGTAAACACCTTTTAGCATGATCATGTGCTTCTCTTTCCATTATGGGCTAATAATACCCCATCCTCAACAGTTTCTTGGCTATGGTTATTCCACTTGAGTGTGAACCACAGCTACCATTGTGTACCTTAGTTAGAGCGGTTAATGCCTCCTCATCATTTAAGCAACGTAGCAAGGTACCTTCTATGCTTCTATGGTATAAGGTATCACCTAGGATGACAAATCTAGATGCCTTTTTAACAAAGGTTCATTTTAGGTTTGATGGTAAGTCTGCAAGTATGACTCCTATTCGAAGATATGTGTAGATGTCATGATACCAAGGATCACCTGGACCAATGATTTCACACATGAATTCTGATTCTGGTACCTTGAATGCAGGAACGAGAAGCTGCTCAATCAAGAATTCATATTTTGGAATTTTGTTGGGGATGTTCAGTAGGGACCCAATTGTTGCCATGGCGTCTGTTGCTCTATTGTTGGTTCTAGGAATCTGCTCAAATGTTATTTCTATAAAATATTCCTTGAGAGTCTCCACCAATTTCTTGTATGGAGTGAGCTTATCATCCTTGGTCTGATATTCATTATTGACATGATTTATGATCAACTGAGAGTCTCCATACACTTTGAGAGCTATGATGTTCCATTGCATTGCTATCCTGAGACCTATAGTCAAAGCCTCATATTTTGCGATGTTGTTAGTGCAAGGAAATGCCAGTTTGTATAACCTTGGTATGAAATCCCCTTGTGGGGTGATGAAGAAGACACCAGCTCCTGATCCGTGTTGTGTGTATAAGCCATCGAAGTATAGTTTCTAGTGGTCAGCTATGTTGAGGTTAAAAATAGATTCATCTGGAAACTCTGAGATGAGAGGATTCTCAGAATAGATAGGTGCTTCTGCCAGTTGATCCACAATAACCTGACCCTTGATTGCTTTTCTTTCCACATACTCGATGTCATACTTTGACAGTATCATTACCCATTTTTCCATTCTTCCTGTGAGCATTGCCTTTGATAATAGATACTTGAGGGGTTCAATTTTGGCGATGAGCTTTATCTTGTGTGCCAACATGTAGTGTTTTTTATTTTTGTGATGCAAACACTACTGTGAGGCATGCTTTCTCAATGAATGAGTAGTTTAGCTCATGACCGACCATTGTTCTACTAATGTAGTAGATAGCCGTCTCTATTCCATTTTCATCATGTTGAGCTAGAAGAGCTCCAAGGGCTGCTACTGTTGCTGATACATATAAGATCAATGGCTTTCTTGGGATGGGTGGCATTAATATTGGTGGTGTTAGTAGATATTCCTTGATTTTTTTAAATGCCTCTTCGCACTTTGTATCCCATTTGTACGCTACCCCCTTGTGGAGTAAGTGAGAATATGGGTTATGCTTGTCTGCCAGTTGTGCTATGAATCGTCAGATGGATTGAAGTATGCCTTGGAGACCTCTCAGTTGCCTTAATGTTTTTGGTGCTTCCATCTCAAGGATTGCTTTCACTTTTGCCGGATCCACCTCGATACCCCTCATGGACATTATGTATCCTAGAAATTTACCTGATTGTAGGCCAAAGACACACTTCTTGGGATTTAGTCTGACTTTGTATTCCTCCAGTCTGTCAAAGATAACACTTAGGGTTGCTATATGATCTTGTCTTTTTCTTGACTTAGCTAGAATTTCGTCGACATAGTCTTCGACTGTTTTATGAATCATGTCATGGAATATCAATGTCATGGCCCGTTGATAGGTTGCTCCTGTGTTCTTTAGGTTGAATGGCATCATGTTCCAGTAGTAGGTCCCCCATGGACAAGTTAAAGCCATTTTATGTTGATCTTCTTTTGCTATCATGATTTGATTGTATCCTGAAAATCCATCCATTAGTGATAGCATCTCATGTCTTACTATCATGTCTACTATCATGTCGATGTTGGGAAGTGGGAAATCATCATTTGGACATGCTTTGTTCAAATCCCCGAAGTCTGTACAGATTCTGATGGATCTGTCAGGTTTTGAAATAGGTACCAAATTTGACACCCATTCTAGATAGTCAATTGGTCGGATGAATCCTGCATCTAACAACTTTTTGAGCTCCATTTTGACCAATAAGGCAATTTGAGGATGCATTTTTCGAAGCTTTTGTTTGACCGGCTTTGCTTCTAGATACACTGCTAAGTGATGAACCACAGTCTCTGGATCAAGCCATGGCATGTCAGCATAACTCCACGCGAAGTTTATTTTCCTTTCCCTTAGGAATACTGCTAGGAGTTCTTGCTCTTCTGATAATAGTGATTCCGCATAGAATGTGATATGCGGGGTCTCCTCAGTTCCTAGGTTGATAGGATTGCATTTTTTGGCCAAGATTGCTGACTTTTCCTGATGAATAGCTCTTAAAGGAAGATTGAATCCTTCATCCTCGGGTGCCTCAGAGAGGTTTTCATTGTTGGATACATCCTTTCTTTTTACTATTTTCTTGTCAGAGAGTGCCATAGTGTGGTTTTCACTCAAGGACTTAGATATGATTCTTAGTTTCTCACTTTTGTGACTGAAGGATTCAATTGTTTCCCCGTAATAGGCCTGTGTGTCCAACTCCATTATAACCTTGCCTTATGATCCCCATCTGGAATGTTGTCTCTCAACCCCATGAATTCTGAGAGTGCCTCATCATTTTTGAATGTATCTAGAACCGGTGGTCTTCGTTGGTTGTAGTCGATGAGTTGGGGATAGACTAGGCAGATCTCATGATTTTGATGGTTTGTTTCAAAGGAGAGGGTGCTAATCATACACAGGGTGGTGTCCTCAAATAACCTAGGTAGATTGGTCATGGTATCTTCGTCATCGCTACTAATATATGCCTCAGTTATAAAGTTATGTATGTCTCTACCTATGGATATTGGTGAGCGTACTTCTGCTAGTATTGGCTGAGGAGAGATATTAACCGTTCTAACCAGAGGACTTTAGCCACGTATGGTTATACTCAGAGGGGTACATCCAAGGCCAAGATTTGTTATCGGTTGCATCTCTGGCATGATAGGTATTATGAGCCCATTGTCATTTTGTCCAAGTCTTTGATTTCTATCGTAGCCCATTGCGAGCATCATTTGTAGGCCCTTGCTTGTCTCATCCATTGGTAAATTAGCTGCTGGTCTTTCACCTTGATATAACATGTGAGATGGATCTGTTCAATAACCTCCTAGACAAGGTCTCCCCATCTTGTGAATTTGGGATAGTCTTCAGGAAACGTTTGTGATGTGGAAGCTTGATTTTCTTGTGGACATCCCCGTGATCTAGGAGATTGTGGTAACTCTCCTATCACAAAAGTATTGTTAGGGAGCTTGTAGCTTCCACAACCGTCCTCTTGGATGATGAGCTTAATGTTGGAGATGGTGGGGATGGTGGGAATGGCGGGTGTCTCTGTCGCAGAAGTGGACATGAGAGTGGTGGGTTGAGGTATGGTGTGGATGGGCCCTCATCATTTTTTGGCACTTGGGGGATTTTGTAATAATTTGATTCAAGATTTTTGCAATATGAGAAAGGTTCAGGATCTCCATAGATAGTAACCTCTTGTCCATTATGTGTAAATTTCACACATTGGTGGAAGGTTGATGCTACGGCTTTCATCGCATGGATCCATGGGCGTCCCAAGAGGATATTATAGGGCAAGTCCAGGTCCAAGACCTAACAAGTGGTTTCCATGAGAGTCGACCCTACTTGAATAGGGAGTTTAATCATGCCTTGAGACACTCTTTCTTGGTCGTCATATGCTCTTATCATGATGCCCTTTCCTTTGTCGATGGAATCTTCTGATATTTTTAACTGCTTGATGAGGCTTAGGGAACATATGTTCAAGCCCGTACCTCCATCCACCAAGACCCTTTTGATTTTTCTCTTGTGTACAATGGCTTCCAAGTGAAGTGCATGGTTGTGAGATGGTTGGGCGAGAAAATCTTGGTCAGAAAATGTAAGGAGATTAGGCGTTATGATATTTTTGACCATAGCTTGGAATTGCTCTGCATCGAGATCTGCGGGGACGGTTGATGAGGCCAATGCTTCCTCAAGGATCTTCCTATGGGCGGATGAGATTTTTAACAACTCCATGATGGAGATGTGTGCTGGAATTCTCTTGAGTTGATCTACAACATTGTAGCCATGTGGAACAGATCTAGATGAAGGGACTCTATTTGGTTGGGATGATCCTGCAATGGTGACTTTGTCGCCTCTTGTGGTGACTCCACAATCTTCGGCATGGGCGCCCTTGATGGTGATGACCATGCAGTCTTCATTTAGGGAGGCAACGACTATTTCATACACATGATTTACATTACCCTTCCCTTTATAATTTTTATTCCCTTTGTTGCCATGATTCGACATCGGATTCGTGTAGATTTTAAGATCCTAATTTCCCGTAGGTTGTTCCACGTTTATGATTTTCTTATCGATGAGATCTTGGATGATGTTTGAGTCTCATGCAACTATTTGTGGTATGGCCTTTGATTTTATGAAATTCGCAAAGTTGATTCTCGTTATACCAAGGAGGTTTGACATTGGGTTCTTGGTAATTCTCAAATGTAGGAGGCTTGATGAGTTTTTCGTCGATCAACTTTTTCATTATGTCCTCAAGTGGTTCCCCCAAAATGGTGTATTTTCATTTGGGATAATTTTGCGTTGGGGTGGTCCCCTTTGGTCATTGAGATTATTGATGGTTGGATTATTGTTGGGTTGGTGTGTTGTGTGATGGTGGTTTTGGTGTTGAATTTGGATTTGTGGTGCGGGTGTATGTTGGCGTGGGGCACTAATGACCACCTTGGCATCAACGACACCATCATTAGCAACATTTTTGTTTCTTTCCCATGTACGAGGTTTATCATTGTAATTGGATGGTGGGAAGTTGTTTTGTTGTTCGTGGTATGATGTTGATTCCATGGGTTGAGTCATAAGGGCTCTTTCGATGCTAAGTGCTTTGGAGATCAATTGATTATATGTGGTGATACCCTGAACCTTGAGATGAAATGCCAAGCGACCTTCAAGGTTGGCTATGATGGTGCAAACTTGTTGTTCTTCTGGCATGGTCCACTTGCTTCGATTGGCCTTGTATCGCCATCGTTGTAGGAATGAGGTGAATGACTCACCCTTTCCTTATTTTAGAGCTGAGAGTTCTTTGAGACTAACATCCATTGCAATGTTGCATGCATAATTTTTAATGAATGCGTCCCTAATTTCTTGGAATGTTCTAATGCCTGAAGGTAAGCGAGAGAACCATTCTATAGCGTGGTCTGCCAAGCTCCTAGGAAATAGTCGCATCAGATAAGTATCGTCATATGTGACCTCCATGCAATGAACCTGGAATTCCCTGATGTGATCTTCAAGGTTTCCCATCCCTCGATATTTGTCAAATTTGGGGATTTCAAATCCCTTGGGGAATGGTTTCATTATCAAGCTTCTATTAAATGGATAGGGACACAAGTTGCTTGGCATTTTGGTTGTTCGCCCTGATTGAAGGTTGAGTACTTGTTGCGAGAGCAACGTGAGTTGTGTCATCACATCATTTTGGGGATCAGGGGGTGGGATGAAAGTGTTTTGGGGTGTTTCAATCACGGGTTGGATGGATAGGTTGGTCGGTGTGTTGTTCGATGGTATATGTATGTTTTTGAGAGCGAGATAGGATTCCACCTGCTTTTGTATGAACAATGCTTGTTGTTGATCTTGCTGTTGCTGCACTAAGATTTGTGCTTGTTGTTGTGCTTGTTGCTATTCCAACAACGCTTGTTGTTGTGCTTGCTGTTGTTCCAACAATGCTTGTTGTTGGGCTTCCAATACTACTGCTTCTTGCTGCTCTTGGTATTGCTTTAATGCTTGCTGATATGCTTGCAATTGCGCTACTTGTCTTTGTGTAATAATTTTTGCTTGATATTGGGCTTGTTGCGCCTGATATTGGGCTTGTGCTTGAGCTTGCACTTGTGTTGTTTATGCTTGTGCTGCTTGTTGTTGCAATAGAAGTTGTGCTTGAGCGGCCCTTTGTGCCTGTAATGCTTGTGCGACTTGTCCAGCTTGGGCAACTTCTTCTTGTTGTTGTTGTTGCAATAACACTTGGGCTTGTTGTGCTTGTAAGGCGGCTTGGGCTTCTTGGGCAGCTTGTGTAGCTTCAGCAGCTTGCTAAGCAGCTAGTTGTTCGGCTTTTTATTTCTAAACTTGTTGGTATCCTCTTTAGAAAGTAGCTTGCAATGCCGCGTCGTATTGGATTGATGTGGTGGAAGTTGGTGGTGGTGGAGGTGGTGATGGGTTTGGAATGGTGTTTGTGAAGGTGGTGTTGATGTTTTGCGTGATGGGTGGTGTTGTTGATATGGTTGGTCCTTGGGAGACCATGCTTTGTGATGTTGCAATTGCTTGTGTGTTTGTCATTTGTTGTTGCGATATCAACGACAAATTTTGAGCGTTTGGTGTAATGCTTTGATTGATGGTTGGGATATATGTTTGATTGATACTTGGTAGGGGAGGAAGCCCTAAACCAAGGAGTGGTGCGGATGATAATGGAAATAGTGGGAGAGGTGGAAATGTAAGGGGTGTGAGTTGTTGTGAGAATGTTGTGGTGTCATATATGCCCCCTGATCCAAACATATCTCCCTCTTCTTGTGAATTTGTGAGAAGAGGTGTTTGAGGTGTTGTGTGAAAAAATGATGATGATGGATCATGATGGAATGTGAGAGGAACATTTTTGTGTAATGGGTTTTGGGGTATGCTTTGTTCCAAGGTGGTGTTTGCATCCAAATTTTGATTATTAACAAGGGGATGTGTTTGAATTGCATTGAGAAATGCACTTCCCTTATTAACATTGGGTTGGGTTGGAGCAAACGATGTTGTGATTTGCAGAATGTTTTGCGTGATGTTTTGAGATGGGGGTGTAGATGAAATGGGGATGGTGGATGAGATTGGAGGAAAAGATGCTTCTACTATGGTACTCACATCAAAATCCGAAGGTAACTTTTCCCCTTGTTTCGCTAGCTCAAGCATGTATAACGAAGGGTTGAGCCTCATCATGATGTTGATGATTCTATGGTTGTCCAGATTTTGGAGCATTTCAGTCATTTCCTCGTGAGACATTCCAAAGGTAAGGTCCTCTCCTTGGTCCTCTTCTTGTAGATTTTGCGATGATGAGAGGGTCAAAGGATTACTTGATTCGGCAGATTCATTTCTGTGTTTGTTTGGCTAAGATCGCTTGAAGTGAGTGTTTCTTTGTTGGCTTCCATACTCTTCTTGTATTGAGATCTAGTTAGAACCATAAAACAAGGATCAATCTTCGAGAATATGGGAGATGAATCTCTTAATTCTTTGGATTGATCTTTATTTTATGCCCAAAATAGAAAGTTTTAGGATGCCTTGAGGATCAAAAGGTGATAATATGATGATGATGTTAGGGATGGATGATACAGATGTTTTGGCTTTTGATAAATCTTGAATGAGATACTAGCTTTTAGGACTTGCGGATTTTGGTTTTGATTTGTTTTTGGATTTGAGATTTTGTCCTTGATTTTGATTTTGATTTTGATTTTGATTTTTGAACAAAAAGACCCTAAGATGTTGGATGATGATCTAAGGGATAGCTTTTTTCAATGGATGATGATTTGAATATGTGTGAGGAGAAGGATGCATCTACTCTCACCTATTCAAACAAGATGATTGTTTCACTAAGTATATGAAGAAGGATTCATCTACATATACTAAGCTAGACAAGATGATTTTGATAGCTTTGACTAAGCATATGCAAAAGGATGCATCTACACATACCTAGCCAAAGGTGTTTTTGATAATGTTTTCAAGGATTTAGTCTCAATGATTTTGATGATTTTGATTTTGCCACAAAGCCTAGTATTAAGGATGATTTCAAGATTTTCCAAAAGGTGATGATGAGATGATTTTGTTTTGATGTTTTGGAGGATGGATGAAAAATATTTTGATTTGTTTTGATCCTAAGATGAGCCTAAAAAGGACACTTTGTTTGCCTAGACCTAGGTATTGAAGAGCATGCAAATACTTCCTAAGAACCTTTGTGACCAAGAAATGATTTCATTTGAACATTCATTTTCGAATTTCCAACCAATGATTTTTTTTTCCTTTTGGGGTTGTGAGTCTTCAACACATATGAAATTTTGTTTTGCTTAGCTTTGCTTAATGTCTTTATTTTACCAAAAACACTTTCTTCGATTAGGTTTTCAAACTAAGATGTCCAATGTCTTAATGTCCTCAAACCCCACAAGATATGTTATGTGGAAATTTGACAAACTTAAGGCAAGGGTTTTCCTATTGTTTACTTAAGGAGACAAATCGAGATATAATCCAATGTTTACAAACCTCTAAGGATGTGAATCCCAAGGGAAAGTAATAACATATGGATTGAGTCAATTGTATTTGTCTTCAAAAGGGTTTAAAATTTGGATGATGTTCAAGTGTTTGTTTCCATGATGTTTTCAATCAAGCAATGCATTTTGTAACCCAAGAATAAGTACAATCCTATGGATGTGTAAGATAATATTTGTTGGATTCCCACTTGGACAAGTCCAACTACGCTTATCTCTAGCAAATGTTTAGATGCTTGACCCCAATGGCTCCCCTCCATGACACTCACTTATACGGGTCAACCAAGTATCAACACCCATGAAACTCCCATGGCATGTTTTCCATTTCTACTAGAAGATCGTAAAAGTGTGGGGTGGCTTGAGAACGACTGTTCTTGCACCAACAAATAGTTTAAAGGATTTTGGAAAATTCTAGCAAATGGGTTTTAGTAAGGACTTTTCTTCATGGAGATTGACCCATATGGCAAGAGTCCCCTTTCGGATCCATCTTGTCGGAATCAACCGCGTGATATTGGCGTTTACTCCAATACCCACATTTATATACCAGTTGGAAATACTCTTGGCTTTAGAGTGTTACTGGTTGAGTCATTCCCTTGGGTGAGTACTTTTTCTCCAAGGCAAGCCCTCTAGGATAAACAAAAGTGAATGAAGAACAATATTCGTAACTTGATCAATCTTTGTTGGCAACAAGGAAAGAGAATATACACAATAATGCCCCCACTCACACTCGCACAAGATGTTCAATTTTAAACCCAAATTGAAGTGTGGAGGTGATTGCTTTGTCTCACCCTAAAGTCATGAAAAAGGCCTTTTGATTCTCAAGATCGCTATAAAGCGTGAGAGAAGCGCATACGCCCTTTTTCAATGGCTTTAGTTTAAGTAAGCCATCACGAAAAAAAAGTTATACTTGTTCTTTTTAAATCCCCAAAGCAAAATGTGAGTTCGTTTTAGAGCACCAAATCACAAATGAGACACTTTGTTCAATTGTTAATCCAATAAAAAAAATCTAGTAAGTTGTGATCCTAAAGTTCGTTTTAGCCTTTGCAAGGAATGAAAAAAATCTTTTTAAACCCAAACGAAAATTAGTGTCCTAAGAAAGAGGAGATAACAAATTCTTAAAGAAGTGTTAAACAAACACTAAAGTGTTTAGAAACACTTTGATTTCATAAGACATTATCCTCATATTCCTCCTTCCTTTGTTTTCGATTTCCAAGCTACAAAGGAGAAAAATAGTCAGATTCTGGAAAAACACAGAAATTAAAAAGCAGAAAACAGAGGATAAATTAATCATCAATCAAAAGCACATGCTAAAATTAAAGTTTCCCTTTTTACTGTCTTCCAGCATCGCAATTCGCAACTGCGTCACAGTTTGATTTCCCAGCGGTGCCCTTAGAGTGCCGCTTACCAGTCAGTGTCGCTCTGTGTCGGGATAGAGAGCTCAATTGCGTCACTCTTTTCACCCCGCGTCATAGTTTTCATCTAGCGTCGGAGTTTAATATTTTTTGAAAATTTCTGCAGGTCGGCGAGTCCAGCGGCGGAGTTTAAAATTCAAATATTTTGGCAGGACAAGTCCAAAGTCAAAGTTTGTGTTTTGAGCGGTGCCATATAGCGACGCTGAAGAGCCCGTGGTGCCAAAACAGCGACGCTGAGCTCCTAGCGTTGGAATTTTCTGTGTGTGAGTGAAAACATGGAAATTTTAAGAGAAGATAGAAAAGAATGATATCAAGCCCTCCTTCTAGTGCCAAATGTGCGAACCCCAACCTTGGTACCTACAAAACAACAAGAATAAACAAGTTAGACAAGTGATTGCAAGCCAAAACAAGGATTCCCCATGAAATCCATTTACAACTTCAAACTAGGAAATAAAATAACAAAGAACACAATGAAAATGATAAAACAAAGATGAAATCCTAATTAGATGTGCAAACTCATGATCCCATGGGGGAATTGGTGCCAATTTGATGTGAAAATTGGCCCTTTCCCAATTCCTATGATGCAAGCTTGATATATTGATGAAGATTTGATCCACTTTGTTGATGATGAATGAATACTCCAAGCCAAAAAAATCTGCAAAAACCTAGCTATGACTCAATGATAATGGATACAATTCAAGAGATATTTGAGCATGGTAACTTTGCCTAGATTGTGGATGATGAAATGAGGATATGAGCTCTTTATTTATAGGATTTCAAGATGGATGAATGTCCAAATTTGAGCAATGTGGAACTAACATTCATCCAATGATATGAGGCCACTTGTCAAGCTATGAATGGATGAAGGATGTGCAAGATTTGGGGTTTGTGCCAATAAATGCAAATATTTGAAATTCAAATTTGTTGAAATGACATGCAAGAGGGAAGGGAAAATGCAATAAATGCCACTTGGCTCAAGGAAAAGGACATGTAAGATGAATTTATTGCCTTGTTGGATGTACATGTTGACTTGGAATTTTTGAATTCAAATTGAAAGAATATTCCAAAAGATGCCTTGTGAGGAAAATAGAGATTTAATAAATGAATTAGATCTATTTTCATGTGCAACTTGCATTATCTAGAGGATGGGACATGAGATGAGATTAAATTAATCAAGGGTTAATTAATTTAATGAGAGAGGTTAGATGATGTGACCTATTTGACTCAAATTTATGGATTTATTTAAATCAAATAAGAGAGGAATATGACAAAAGATTAATTAAACAAGGATTTTGATTTATTTAATTAAAAGAGATGGTGTTAGATTAAATCAAATAATGTTTTAATTTAATGGATAGAATTTAGAGATTTAATCAAATAAATTGATTATTTAATTAAATAGGGATAATTAGATAACATGGATTGATTTAGTTAACAAAAGAGATTGACTTAATTAGATAAAATGATTTATTTAATTAAGAGACGAATATTGATGAATTTAATCGGGGAATTTGATTAACTAGTTAGAACGAGGGATGATTCAGGAAGAAACGATGTTAGCGAGTCAGGATCAGATGGACGATGTCAATCCGTATATTTTACGTGTATACACCATTAAATCCTAATCCTAGACCTATGTCTAACCCTAACTATGGTTGTAGCACTATCCATAACCGATATGGGAAACATAACTACCCGAGAGATTAACCTAAGTTAAACTTAATACACTAACAATTACCATTTGGAAACCATAATTTTTATTAGTTATTAGGATAACTCTCATTATAGTAATTATTGCATCATCTAAATAATTAGAAGATAATTTTTTTCTCTCAAATCTTATGAAATGATTCCGTTAGTGAAAGTAAGCAATAAATATAAGTTTTGTTAATTATAGTGTTTTAGTATTGTTAATTAGTTCTTTGCATGACCTATCCCTAACCCTAACTCACACCTTAACTCTAACCCTAACCCTATCCCTAACCCTAACAATAAATTCTAAACCATTAAATCATAATCCTAGACCTATCTCTAAACCTATGGTTGTAGCACTATCCATAATTATGGTTGTAACCCTAACCCTAATAATAAAGAATTGCAAAATGACATTACAAAGAAATCTATGAATTAATATTGGGAATAAGATTTGGAATAAAAATATTAGATGAACAAAACTTTGGCATTATATCTATTAATCATATTTTAATGATTTTTGCTAGTAATATTTTAATGATTTTTGCTAGTAATATTTTATTCTATATTTATCTATGTTTTGAAGTTAATAAAATTTGGAAATTAAAAATTGTGGCAATGTCAAATTTAATTTAAATTTTTATTTTAATTGTGTAAAATCAAGTCTTTGATTATCTTTTATATGCTAATTTATGAATGTGCTTATTTAAGTTTTATTTTATTATTTTAATAGTGTAAATCCAAATCTATAAAATAGCTAATTGATTTTTTGAGAGATTTTCTTTAATAAAAAATAACAATTACATACATTAAAAAAATCATTCTTAAAAAAATTGTAAAAATAAGTAACATTTATTTGTTTTAGAAATATTTAATAAAATAACTTAATAAAGCAAAAAGAAAAAAAAAATCATTCTAATTTAAAAAAAAAAAATAGTTTACCTTGCTTGTTTACTTGCTTTCCTACAAATTTACTATAGCACCCCAAACTTCTTAGCCAATTATGTTCAAGATAAATAATTTTTATAATTTTTAAAGTTAACTATTTAACATGTTCACTTTAAAAAGATTAAATTATATTTGAAGGGAGAGGACCCAAAGGATGTTTCAATAGTTTTGATAGTAATTGTTTATAAAATGCCCAATATTTTTATCAATATTGGATCAATAGTTGTGAATTTAAAGTTGTTAGTGTTATGATGACTACCCATAATTAAACAAAATGTATTCCATTGATCTAAAAAACAACCAATCATGTGATTCCACATCAACACTCAATAAAACATGTTGTGAATGCACAAGTATTGGTCTCACTTTTTTGGGGGGCTTTTTGGACACTTTGACAACAAACATACTGTAATTGTAAAATACAGCCTGAAATCTGAAAGAAGAAGAAACAAATAGAATGTGGTATGGATCAAATCAAATTTGACAAAAAAATTGGAAAGCGTAGGAAATAATGGAAAGTGCTATTTTTGCCTTCCACATCAACCAGTTCAAAAAACCAAAATGGAAAGTGCTATTTTCTTGTATTTGTTGGATTGTGCAGGGTGAATGTAATAGCTGTATTGAAATTCCAATGTGCCTTCTCAGTATTCGAGTAGTTGGGCCTTTCAACCTATTTCGCTTTGTATCCATTGCCCATAGTACAGTGAGGATTAAGAAAACCCCCAATTCTCATCCGTGCAAGCTGTTTCGTTCCCACATCAGAGCGAAGGAAACTTTTGGTAAATCTAGAGCAGAGAGAAGAAAAAGACTAGCATATATATCTTATATATAATCTATATAATATATGCGGAGATTTATCATTTGTGGGTAGTTCTGAGTTGATGGAAGAGACAAGTATGGAGAGAGTGGGTAGTCCTGAGTTGAAGGAAGAGCTTGATGGAGAGTGCGAGAGCAGAAAACAACATCACATTTCTTCGTATGAAGTGATGGCTCGAGAATACGGTACGCTTTTAATTCCCCGCATAAGTGAGATAATGGGAGAAGTGTCAAGGGTTTTGTCCTCACACGCACCCTCATTGGCCCTGCAACAAGCTTCTGTAAAGGTGGTTTTGGCTTTGGCTAGCTATGCAATTGAACCCACCACCTTGCAAAGCCAGAGAGAAGGGGCAATTCGAGATTTGGCAAATCCTCTACTTGAACTTCTCTTGGGGAATGTGCGGTCTCTGGCAGGAGCAGCAGCAATGTGTTTGCAAGCTTTGGTGAACACAGAGGTATGGAAATCTGCATCTGATAATATTGTGGATGAAATCTGTTTGAGAGTTACAGCAGCTTTGGAGGAGAAAGAAACCCAAACCATTGGTCATATGCAGTTAGTTTGCTCTCTAGCGGAGCATAATAGTTTTATTCTTGAAGCCCATGGAACTTCTTTGCTTAGGGCAGCACGCGATATCCTCGACACCGCGAATTTACAGCTACGTCTGCATGCTCTTCACATGATCATTGCTCTGTTGAAAAATGTAAATGCTTACATGATATCTTCAGAAATTCCTTTTACTATTACAAATATTGAGAGATTTACGTCTGATAAGTTCCCTTCGATAAAAGATGCAGCTTCAGAAACACTTCAAATTGCCAAGGATATAGCTTTTGAGCGGGGTATGGATGTAAGTAATGAGAGCTTTTCTAGTGAAGTTGGAAACTCCAATGAAGATGTGTCATCTCGAAGAAGCATCGACACTGGTATCAGTGGCTTTTCAAAAAGAAAATACTTTTATTCCTACTCTTTTCCCCTTCCCTCTCTATTGCATTCTTGTAATGGTAATCGCCAAACTCCTTCAGTATTGGCCGGTTCTACAGCCTCCTGTAGTTTGCACGGAACCCAAGGTTACTATTCTGATGGTAATGATGAGTATTCCAGGTTCTCAGGGAAAATTAGGGATTCAAAGACAGGCATGGCTATTGAGCAGACACCTTGCTCTACCTTGAATCACAAACGAGGAGATAGTGAATGTGGTGGGTATTTTATTCGAAACCTACTGTTGGAAAATGATGTGGTATATGAGGGTGATGGTGGCGATGTTGCTGAATGTGAAGTTAATGGTGGAACGTCTGGAAGAAGCATGAAGACCAGGTTGTACTCACTTCGACAAGAAGAGAATGGAGATGAATCGACCTCTGAGAAAGATTGTGTGGCTGAAGAAAAAGACATTGGAAATAGTTGTGCATGGTCAGAAAGTGTGCAAATAAGTGATTGTTTGTCAGATAATGAGGAGGGCTACCTCACTGCAGATGAACAAATTCCTAGAATGGATGACGTGAAGGAAAACTGGCAAAATTCAGTGGATTTTCCCACAAACAGTGCATTTGGTAGAGGGTGGACAAAAGTTATGAAGTCAATATTGTGTGCTGTGCTCGTCGTTCCTCCAACTATGTTTGCTGTACAGTTATTTAGGTTGGAAGAAGACTACCATGCCATGGTTCCGACCTAAGGTAGTTTTATTTTGTAAAATGTTTATAATAAAATTGATTGTTCATATATGTTCATGTTTGGCAATTTCCAAATATATACAAATTGAACCAAAGTACATCCTCCCATTATTGAGAAAAGTAAATTAAAGACTAGAGATTCAACAATTAGCTCTTATTTAAATATATAATTGAAGGTAATATGATTATCTAATTAACAAATTGTTGGTATCAACCATTATTAATTTTTCTAACATTATTTTTTAGAGAATTCAATTTTCTAGATATCAAATCCCCATCAAATTGTCTTGTTCTCTTTATAAAGGTACAATTCACATATTTTCACTTTATTGAATTCTCAAGTTTCCAAATCACATATTCCTAACATCTAGAATTTTAGATCTCTTCAAATTGTTAGACAACAATCCATATTGAGCTAAACCTTAAATTGTTCCTCTCCTCTTAGAGATTCATCCTAATTAGAATAAGAAATTGTTTCTTATTCTATTCAACATCATGTATTTTTTTCTTCATAAACAATTAGTAATGATTGCAGTAATTCACAAGTATCTAGTTCTAATAAAAATAATCATAATAATCAAGAAAGTTTATGTAATGAATTTAAACTAATAGAATTGCCCCCTCTTTTAGTTTCTTGATTAAGACATTTGCAATGAAGCTATTAAAAAAATATTTTAATGTTGATCATGTGCTAAGAGAGCTAGCACTACATGCTCATCTTATTTGACAAAGCTATGCCAACAATAGATTCAACATAGATCTTAAATTAAATTTTCAACAATGTTGGAAATTCAAAGTTTTGATATAAAATATAAATATAGATGTGAATAATTATGAGAAGGATTTCTCTATATGAATCCAATCGAGTTTGACTTCCATGATTGACTTCTTTTTTCTTTTCTTATAAAGATATGTTTTCATTTAGAATTGAATATAATATGATTTTTTTTCTTTTTATAATATTTTTTACTTTTTAAGAAAGATCTTGAATATTTTTTTATTTTTAAATATATTAATTTAGAAACTTATTTTATGTGTAAGATGATTGCATATATCTAGATTGTCGGACTTTTTCTCTATATGAATCCAATCCAGTTTGACTTCCATGATTGACAGTATGATTGCATGTATCTAGACTGTCAGACTTTCTTTTCTTATAAAGATACGTATTAATTTAGAATTGAATATAATATGATTTTTTTTTATTTCTATAATATTTTTACTTTTTTTACAAAGATTTTAGAATATTTTTTAATTTTTAAATGTATTAATTTAGAAACTTATTTATGTGTAAGATGATTGCATGTATCTAGACTCCCAAACTTTCTTTTTTCTTTCTTATAAAGATATCTATTAATTTAGAATTGAATATAATATGATTTTTTTTTATAATATATTTATTTTTTAAAAAAATCTTGAATATTTTTAATTTTTAAATATATTAATTTAGAAACTTATTTTATGTGTAATAGTAAATTTAGAATATTTTTATATTGAATTTTTAATTTTAAATACATTAATGTAAATGGCACAACACACCCTTCGGTACCACAATAGGATGCTTTAGCCAATAAAGCTATAGGCCCACCACACCTTGTTTTGTGTGTAAACTTAAAAATAGCTATTCTTTTTCATTTTTTTATAATTTTATTTTTATTTTATTATTCAAAAAAGTATTTTATAATAACATCAAAAAATATTTTTTGATTTTCTTGAATATTTTTTATTTTTAAATAAATTAATTTAGAAACATGCTTTTGTGTAACAATAAATTTAAGATATTTCCTTTCTATTTAATTTTTAAAATTTAATTATAATAATTTAGAAACTTATTTTTATGTGCAATAATTTAAAATATTTTGATAATTTGTTTCTATTTTACTCTTCAAAAAGACATTTTACAATGACATCAAAGAATATTTTTTATTTTTAAAGAGTATTTTGAGTATTTTTAATTTTAAATATATTAATATAGAAAATTATTTTTATGTGTAACAATAAATTTAAGACGTTTTCTCTATATTTATTTTTCTATTTTCAAATACATTAGTTTAGAAAGAATTTTTCATGTGCAATAAACTTAAGACATGTTTTTACATCAAAGTTTCTTATATGAACCCAAGTGTATTGGATCCACTATCAATATATTTAATTAACATATAATCTATTTATATAATATAAATTAAAATAATATATATTTAAAAATAACATTATGGTGACTATGGAGGATTCTCCAGTTCATGACATGCCTAAGGTGTCTCTAGTTAAGGAGGTTGGGGATCTGAATGTGGAGGAGGAAAAGAAAAATGTTAATCCGCCCTTGAAGATTCCTCTTTTGGAGGATTTTTCGTACTTGGACAAGGATGATACTTCTATGTTTGGTTTGTTGGACATGGCAAGGGCTGGGCAACGTGCACCTTCAAATTGGCCAAATGGACTTTGCAAGAATTCAATTAAATTAATATCACGATAAGAGGCTTAAAGGCGAATATGCAAAATGTTCAGAAGGCCTCTATGTCTAACATCCTCATTGATAGAATGGTTGAACTTGAGGGTTCGTTTAATGATTTCAAGGCATTGTGTGAGGATAGAATGCATGCCCTTGAGGCCAAGGTTGTTGGTATTAATGGGGATATCAAAAAATTGTTGTAGGTAAGCCACACTTTGGTTAAAAATAGTGCAGAAGCTTTGAAAATTCTCTTTAATAAAATTGGACAGCTCAAAGAAGATCAGGTTTTCTTCTCAGAGATCATGGAGAAAAAGAAAATGGCTAAGGGTAAGGGTAAAAAAATTGTGAAGGATGATGACAAAGTACCTGTTGGTAGAGGGTCGGCTGAATGGAAGAAAGCTTTTGATGTTGAGAAAAAAGAACTGTTGGATATGGTTGAAAAACATAAAAACCAACAGATTGAGGTGGCCAAAACTCTGAGTGGCCTTAACTAATTTCTTGTTTCTTTATGTTTTTGTTTGGTGTTTTTCTTCTATTGGTTGTTTTGCTGGTGGGTGTTGCTAGTTGTTGATTGTCTTCTTTTCTAGTTTGGCACCCGTGGTGGTTGGTTTTTTGGCTATTGGGTTGCTGCTAGTAGACTTTTGAATATTTTTTGGAGCAGCATTTTGTTTCTGATGTAAAGGGTTTCGGGTCCCTTCAAAACCTATTTTTCCCAATTAATCAAAACATTATGGTTATATTTCTTATTATATCTTATATTTTATATTAGAAATTATTAAATATAATTTATAATATATAATTAAATTAAAATATATTTTATATAATTAGATACAATATAATTACTATTAAATTCTATCTTTCTATATCTCCCTCTATTTAAATATCACTCCCTCTCCCTCTCTCCCTCTCTATCTATTGATCTATCTCTCCCTCTCACCCTCCTCTCTCTCTTATTCACTTCATCTCTCCCTTCATCTCTCTTACTCTAGATCTCTATCCTTATTTCTCTCTCTCTCTCTCTCTCTCTCTCTATCTCTTTCTCTACTTATATCTCTCTATCTCCCTATCTCTATATCTCTTTCCCTATCGCTCTCTATCTCTCTAATGAAGATGAAAAAAACAATTCCTAAATTCACAAACCAATCTTCAAATTCACAACCGTTACCATTTAATTTGACAACTTCAGATGTCAATTAAATTAATCCAAACAAACTTAAATGTAATTCAAAAGAAAACCCATAATCTAATTTATTTATAGGCCACTAATGGTTGCAATTCACAATCATAGATTTTGGTTCAAATATTTCAACACTATCAAAATTATGCTCTTCCTCACTGGTTCATTACTTCATTCCTACATACTTCTACTCTCCTATATGTTGCAACCTTCACTATTGGCATCTAAAAATCTTAATTCAAATATTTGTGCAAATCTGATTTGCAATCTTTTACTAGGTGCCACACATGCACTAGTTTTTAATCTCTTTTAATGGCTTTTAAACCAATGGAATCTTAACATTTCCTACGCCTCAATCTACAAATGTTTTTAACTCCTTTTGGCAGTTCCTCCTACACTTGTCTGGCTCAGGTGTGGTGTAACATATTTCTCTTCTCTTTTGACGCCATGCATTCTATTTCCCCTCATTTAGATGAGCACACCCATATGTCTCTATTGTGCATTTATTTTAATTCATTGTATAAATTCAATACATGCATTGTGTTCCACATTACCATCCCAACACAACCCCTTTCTCACTATGTTCCATGCCCCTCTAATCTCTTCTTATCTGTGCATGTTTTGATTCAAATTAAATTGTACGTAGCCCCCTTCCTCCCATTTTTTATTTGTATTTTTTATTAAATCCCTTCCTTCTTGGTTGTGACTTCTCCTTTAGTTATTTGTTCTTTTTTTCAATTTCCAATAGCTCAAACCTTTGCATTCTTCCTTTAATTTTGTTTTTATCTTCCTTTTATGGGATTCCATAAGGCTGCGTGGGTTTTCACCTTCTATGCATTGAGTTGTAGTCCTTCACTTACTCTTCCTTAGCATTGATTTTTTTTTTATTCAAGGGGTAAACGCTTTTGACCGGAGCTATGAACCGAAATACAACCATTCAACAATACCACCCCACCGGGGTTTGAACCTTGGTGGCAAGATCAACAATGCCACCTATAAACCATCACACCATGCCAATACCGGCTCCTTAGCATTGATTTCATCATTCCTCTATTTTTTATATTTTATTTTATTTTAGTTATGATCTATTTTATTTTCTTTACATGTCAACCCCTCACCATTCTTGACATTAGAATCATGGAGAAATCATTTGGAAAACAAATATAATAATCCATGGCCAACAATTTAATAAATGAAATCAAACCCATTAAATGTTACAATGCCAACTCAAAGCTAAAATCGATATATGACATTTTCACAATCAATGTCAACAATGCCAATTAATCCCCATCAATGACCATTGAGACCAAATTATACTCAAGATGAAAATAAAATCAAACCAAACTGAGATATTCTTTTTGTGTGATGTTGATCAGAAACTTACTCGGATGCTCTTACATTAGACATGCAGGGTAGAAATCTACTAAGCATAGGATCACAAAGGTGGAGTTGAGTAGTCAAACTACTCTTCCAGGTTGCAACCAACCTATAGAGAACTCCATCGTTGATTATTGTACATACAATAATTTCTTCTTCCTCTTTTTCCAACATCTTGCTGGAACACACACCATCTTCCTCCAACAACAATGCACCCTCTTCTTCCTTCCCCTCGTGGACTCATGTCAACCATGTGTCATCCTCCTTCACCAAATTATTATTTCTCTCTTCTTCTCCTCCTCCGTGGGATTCAACCCACCACAAACTGACCACCTCCACTAAGTGTTATGTGCAACATCCACTACAACTCCTATATGCAAATATGTATTAGCTAGACTCCACTTTGTAACTACATCAAAATATGCTTTTACTACCTCATGGAAATTAAAAATTTCCATTTGCATGCTCTTATTTCTCTACATCCCCTTCTACTTTCACCAAATAATATAAATAATCATCACAACAAAAATTTACCTCATTCCTTTCCACTATTCTAACTTCTTTTTCTTCATCATTTGTTGCAACATTCATGCACTCCATCGCTTCGCCATCTTCAATCACTGCTGCTACACTTACATCCTCTTTCCCATTCTTTTCTTCTTCTTTCTCCATGCCTTTCTCATTGCATATCTTCATTGCAACTTCTTCATTTACTTTGGTAGGGGCTTCTCTCACATCTTTCTTTTGTTGTAGGTTGCAACACTCATTTCTTCCACTCTTCTTTCTATTGTCCTCGTTCTTATTCTCACTCCTCTTTACCAATCTCCTCTCATCTTTTCCAATTTCTCTATCATGGCTTGGATCTTCCCCACTTCCTCACTAACTATCTTTCCCATCTCCTCAAAAATTTTATTCTCCACTTCATCCCAATCACTCTCAAAACCAAATTCACACAGGTCTCCTCATGATCCATTCCATCTTCATCTGCTGCAATCTCACCTCAATCTACAATCCATATCACACTTAATATTAAATTGAAGCTTCAAGCTCTCTCGTTGCTCATGAATCCTACCTGTGACAACCCTCACACAAGATTCTTCTCTACTTCCTTCACACTTTTCTCTACCTGCAGGTCCTACCATAGGCTGCCTCACATTCAATGCTCTACCTATATGCTCAAAACCTCTAGATTTGATACCATTTAATGCAGATGAAAAAAACAATTCTAAAATTCACAAACAAATCTTCAAATTTGTAATCGTTACCATTTAATTTGACAACTTTAGATGTCAATTAAATTAAACCAAACAAACTTAAACACAATTCAAAAGAAAATCCATAATCTAATTTATTCACATGCCACTAATGGTTACAATTCACAATCACAAATTTTTGTTTGAATATTTGAACACTCCTAAAATTCTGCTCTTCCTCACTGGTTCATTACTTTGTTCCTACATAATTCTACTCTCCCATATGCTGCAACCATTCCTATTAGCATAAAAAAAATCTTAATTCAAATCTTTGTGCAAATCTGATTTACAATCTTGTACCAAGCACCACACACACCCTTCACATGCACTATTTTTTAATCTCTTTTAATGGCTTTGAAACCAATGGAATCTTCACATTTCCTACTCCCCAATTTGCAAATATTTTAAACTCCTTTTGGCAATTCGTCCTACACTTGTCTGGCTCAGGTGTGGCGTAGCATATTTCTCTCCTCTTTCCATGTCATGCACTCTATTTCCTCCTCCTCTGGTTGATTGTGCCTCTATGTCTCTATTTTGCATTCATTTTAATTCATTGTATGAATTCAATACATTCATTGTGTTCCATATTACCATCCCAACGCAACCCCTTTCTCACTATGTTGTGCTCCCCTCTAATATCTTCTTATCTGTGTATTTTTTAATTCAAATTTAACTATATGTATCCCCCTTCCTCCCATTTTCGATCTGCATTTTTTATTGAAGCCCTTCCTTCTTGGCCGTGACTTCTCCTTCAGTTATTTGTTCTTTTTCTCAATTTCCAATAGCTCGACCCTTTTCATTCTGCCATAATTATGCTTTTATTCATCTTTTATGGGATTCCATAAGGCTGCATGGGTTTTCACCTTCTAAGCATTGAGTTGTAGTCGTTCACTTGCACCGATTTCATCATTCCTCTATTTTTTATATTTTATTTTATTTTATTTGCTGCTTCTTTTATTTTCTTTACATGGTGACCCCTCACCATTGACACTAAAATCATGGAGAAATTGTATGGAAAACAAATATAATAATCCATGGCCAACAATTTAATAAATGAAATTAAACCTATGAAATGTTACAATGTCTTCTTAGAGTTAAAATTTATATATGACATTTTAACAATCAATGTCAATTAATCTTCGTCAATGACCACTGACACAAAATTCTACTCAAAAGATGAAAATTAAATCAAACCAAACTAATATATTATTTTTGCATGATGTTGATTGTGCACTTACCTAGATGGTCCTAGATCACTCGCCCTATTGCAAACATAACATGAGAATGATTATCTTCTTGATTGAGAGGGTTTGTTTCAATCATGTTTGGATCTCTATAATTGGATGCATAGTTGATTTGAAGCTATCACTTCTCCATTGAGACCTTTGTTGCATAAAAACATCATTTGATAAATGTCCTACCAATTGGCCTCATGTACAACACAAATGTATGTAAAAAAAAGATCAAAATTTTCCCTAATTGACCTTCCACACCTCTTTAGTGTACCCATTGCACACCAGGGTGTGATTGCTAATTTATTGAAGCTCAAAAATATTACAACTATTAAATAATTATTTTATGAAAATAATCTTCCAACTATTGCTTCATTAGCATTCATGTCTTGTTCCCTTTTATTTATATGAGGTTAGTGATGTCTCTCTACTATGAAACAAGAATCCCATAAATTATCCATGCTACTAGGTGTTAATAGATTTATTTTTGTACTCATACTCTCTTTAATTTACATCTATTTGAATCTATCCTAAGGAAGACTACATCTAATGAGGTCTCATCTTCTTGGACAACTCAACTTAGTTGAAAAAAATATTCCTACTTGAAAGAGACTTGCTTTCTAAATAATTTTTCATGTATTTTGATAGTATTGTGCCTCTCATGAGGCTCATGCCACCTCTCTCAATGCTTGTTTCATCCTCTACCCTCTAATCATCCCTTTCCTACACCAATATGTTATTACCATCTCCTCCTTGTTCATTCACATGTTCCTAGAGGTTATCCTCATCAACCCACACTATAGCCAACAAGGCTTGCACTCTTTCTAAATTTACTTATATAATCTATCATGCTTTGGAATATAGGTATCCCTATCTACATGTGCCTCATCCATGTCTTATTGGCACTGTTGAAGGTCTAACTATAATCAGGGCTAACATCACCAAGGTTAGGCAATGCTACATATAAATCAAACCCCAATAAACAATGAAGCACAAATAAGCATAGACATATGCATGAAACAATATTACCAAAAGGTCTTCATACCACCATTGATTCACCTTCATTGCACTTCTCCATTTTTCTTGAATATGATAATTTCCCTCAAAATTTTGAGTATGCAAATAGGCCTAATGACAAATGACAAAGCAAAATATTAAAGATTCTCAATGACTATGGATGCACTTGACTTGATGTTGATAGACTTGATAGAAAGATAGCATAAAATTGTATAAGATTGCATAAGCTTGTGTAGGTAGGTGACAAATGACAATGACAAGATCTTTTATAGGAAAGACAATTTTGAATGAAGGGCTCAGATTAGATGTCAATTAATCAATGCCTAAGAATGAAAGATGTAGTATGGATAGGGTTTGGGTAAATGATAATGATCAATGGTCAAGATTAAATCATAAATAATTTAATCAAGGGTGGAGGTTAATTAAGACATGGATAGATAAGGATCAACATAGATAAAGAGGTGAGAGGAAATTAAATAACAAAAAATATTTAATTTAGGTGGTCAATAAATAATTAAATAATTTAAAGTAATTATTTAATTATAGAGGAATGTGACAAAGGGGACATTTTGAATTAAATACTAATTTAATTCAAAATTCAATAGAGTGAACCAAATTAAATAAATAAACAATTATTTAATTTACATAGAAGAGGTTAATGAATAATTAAATAATTTAAAGTAATTATTTAATTATAGCAAAAAATGGATAAGAATTAAATAAATAAAGATTTATTTAATTTTAGAAAGAAGGGGAATTAATTAGTGATGTAATTAAATAAATGAAATTTATTTAATTAATCAAGGACGAATAAAGATAGAAATTAATTAATTAAATAATTAAAATGATTTAATTATTAAAGATGAAAGGGGAAATGATGGAGAATTTAGAAGTCATAGGCCTAGGACAAATTTTAGGTCTATATTTTGCCCCTCTTTGATACAATGCAACTCATCGCATTGTGTCAAAGAAATTCAGTCTAAACATGCCCCAATGTGAAGAGGCAAATCTATGCCCCATTGGAAAAATTTACAATTTTTTGAAAAATTTCAAAAAAATTGAAAATTGTTCTGAAAAGTCAAATTAATAGCTAGAAATGCCACATTGATGAAAGAATTAAGTTGTAGGACCCTTATGGTATCCAAAATAAGGTTTCAAATTTCTCATAGGTACAACCAACACAAACACTAGTCAAAAACCCAATTTAAGTTTGAAAATTGCGAGGTCAAATGGCTCATTTGTGCATTTTAAGTTTGAAAATTGAGGAGCTCTGAGAGAAGAAGCTGCAAAGATGTCACCCGTTCCACACACCACGCATTGAGGATACTACGTGCGAACCTTCAAACGACCGAAGGGCATAGGAGAGCTGGTAAGTGCCTACGAACCCACTTTGTCAATTTTTAATTTCACGCATTTCTAGGTAGTAGAAAATTGTAGCAGTCAATTACGCTACTTCTGGTTCACTGCAAGTGACATCACGAATGATGCAATTGCCTATGAAACGATGCAAGTGATGAAATCATTCCTAGGGTAGGTTTGATTTTTAAATTTTACAACGCAATTGATTTACAATGACGCATGTGCGGTTTGCAAATATGTAACTGTGAATGCACAATGCAACTGACTAGAAAATAACACAATTGATTAGGAAAGGACGCAAATGTTATGATTAGCCACAATTTATTGGGATTTGTACGTAATTGAACCCTTGTGATGCATCCACCAAGGAATGTGACGTAATTGCTTTAAAGAAACGCATATGAAGCCCATGCAATGTAATTGAGATTGTGTGATGCAATTGCCAGGCTATGCAACATAATTGATTGTTAATGAATTTGTCGTAGTTTATGCTAAAATTTTGTTTACAACTTATGTCTAATAGGTTTGACTAGGTGTTTTGAATGACACAATGCTTGTATTTGTGACCACAAGTGACACTAGATCCCATCTATACACAAGAGCCTGACCTACCACCTACCAGCTACAAGATTAGTTGACCAACGTTGAAAAGCGTAGGTTATGGCATCTTGGATTATATCATGTGACCTTCATGCCCATTATTAGGGAAAACAAGGGTATGCTGACTACACTCATAGAGAGATGGCACTCAAAGACATGCTCTTTCCATCTACCGATAGGGGAGGTGATGGTTACCCTTGAGGATGTGTATAGGATTATATGACTACCTATTTGAGAAGAGCAGGTTAGATATGACCTAGGGTGAGGATACTAGGAATTGCTAGAGTACTATGTATATGAGGATGTTAGAGACCTGGGGATAGACATATATGAGATCAGGTGAGAGACTCTAGCTGAGAGATATGAGCGGTTTGATTGCATTTTTGTACACTAATTGTCAGGGTCATCATTCCAGACCATCGAGGACATGGATTCTCAATTGGATGGGGTGAGATGCTAGTAAGGATGGCAGCGAGGGACACATTGTATGCATGGAGGCCATGTTTGCTTGCTATGCTTTATTTTCAACTGCATAATAAAGCATACATAGATGGATAGTCTATGAGCTGCAGGGTTACACTCCTGATGGTTTGGGCTTAGGAGCACATTGTCATGTTGCATCCGCCAATTGGTTGTCGGTTCGGGGCCAATGTTCCTGTTGTCACCTAGAAATGCACCCTATGCAAAGTTGTAAAACTGAGCTTTCTAGTGAAACATTGGATCACTCATGGGCTGTGGGTCACCTAAGATTGGAGTGAACCTCCAGAGAAGGTCGGCTTCCTTTGGTGTCACCTAAATTACTGATTCTTTGAAGGGAAAAGGGGAAGGAGAAGTTCATAAAAATGGAACTAAACTTTTGGTGATACACCGTATTAATGAGAAATCATGAAATGAACACAGGGAGAACATACACTTGAAAGTTTAAATTCTATTACTTCATACACTCAGAACGACTTCTTTCAGATTTAATGCTTTAGTCCTAACAGGTTTGGCCTACATACACATCCTGGGAAGGAAAGATCAATTTCATAGCCTTAAGACATAAATGCAGAATTATAAAAACACAGTTAAAGACTTGCATAATCCAAGGAAAGATATAGAGATGAGAACAATACAAACATGAACACTAGCTTCCAAGGTAAACTCTGCGTTGTATTCAGGATTCCAGCTGAGTTACAGAAACATACATTAATTGAGAAAGGATTGATGAGAAAAATCACTAACTCTCTTGAATGCATAAATCCAACTCCCTACAAAAAGGAAAAAAATGCCTTATATACAAAGAGATATCGGCCCCTTAGGGCTTACAAAATATTAGGCTTAGAAAGATCTACCCTCAGATCTTTTGAATGAATTAAATGCAGAACCCCTGCGTGTCTATCCTGTGTGTGTCGGTGAAGAGTTACTGTCTGGAGAATCCCTTTTATCCTTCTACAACCACCGCATTCACTCCTCTATCCTCATGTCCTCTCGAACCTCCTCAGTCGAATGCCTTGAATGCTACTGAGTTCACCGTCGATTCGTGTTGCATTCGTCCTGTGTTGGAATTCTATGCTCTTATCAGACTGCTACGGCTCATCTCAGCTCCTCCTGGTTGGTCGAGCGTATTACACGCAGGCTCTATAGGCGGTCAAAGCTCTTTCAAAACAAATCACATCTCGGCGAGACACTAAAAGTGTCTCACCGATGCGATTATGCCCTTTGAAGCTATCGATGTAGCGTGTGACAGTTAACGAGAGTTCCTATCGAGCCCACCGGTCATGTTGATATCACTGAAACCATCGGCAAGACACAATTCTATCGTTGAAACCTCATGATAAATTCTCTATTCCTTAGTGAAGACATCGGTTTGGGGAGGCTTTACTGGTCGGTGAGACCCTGTGGTGAAGGGATCCTTCTCCCTGAGCTTCACATTCTCTGTTGAGTCGCTATTGGGTTGGTAGGACATCCATGGGTCGCTAAGACCTTTTGCCAAATTCCCTTTGTCTGCCCAAAGCGCACTTCATTTCGCCAAGACATCCATTCTCGCTAAGACTTCTTAGCTCGAGCTCCTTTACTTACTCCGAAGTGCCCAGTCAGAGTAACCTTCATCTTTTGGCAAGAGGCCTTGCCGAAGGAAATACCCTATGCCGAGCCCTCCTGTATTTCTTTCTTTCCTTTCGGCGAACCCTTCTCATTTTGGAGGCTCCACTGTTCGGTGAGACTCTTGCCGATAACACCTTGTATGTCGCCAGGACTTCTCGTTGTCGGCAGGACCTCCGGGCGACATCTTTAACTGTTGGTGAGCCCTCTCATGTTTTGGTGGGGCCTCCTTTCAATCGGCAAGACTATCTCTGTTTTCTGAGACTCTATATCGAGCCCTTTGACTCTTGTCGAGCTCCATTTCGTTTCAGGGGGACCTTTTATTGGCAAGACCTGTCCTGAAACATGCTTCCTTTTGATTATTGGGGAGACACTGTGGCCTCGGCGAGACCTCCTGACGAAGCTCGCTTGCTTTGTCAAAAGCTCACTTTGAGTTCAGAGAGAGCTTGCTTGGTCGGCAAGACATCCTGCCAACCCCACCCTCATTCTGTCCGAGCTCTTCTTTTCCTTCGCTGAGACTCCTGCTGGTCGGGAAGAGCTCATGGTGACTTAATTTACCTTTTTTGAGAGCCTTCATTCTGGTCAGGGAGACATCTTGAGATCAGTAAGACGCAACCCCGACCACTAAGACATATGCCAATAGAAGCCTCCACGGTCTCCAAAACAATAGAAACGTCCTACCGAATGAAGAATGCAGAAGACCTGTGATCGCCGTGACATCGGATGAGTCTTGTCGATAGGCAACATAGACTCATGCAAGTAGAAAACGTAACATGAGTCAGGGAAATAGTCACAGACCTACGCCGATAGGAACTAGAAAATAGAAAATGCAAGGCCCAAGGGAACATATGATGCAACATAGATTCCTTGCCTGATTGAGCCTGAGGGTGAAAATTTAGGCAACAAATCTGGGGACCTTTGCAGGATGTTTGCCTGCTAAACATGAGAACCAGTGACTGGTCTTGTCCATTGGGCATGGAGTCGTTAGAAGGCTCAGAAAACAAACAAAATATCAGTCTTGCACATGGCCTCAACCTCATGAAATCCACGGGTCATAATAGGTTGCCAAAAAAAATGAAACAAGGGAAAACGACAGAGAGAAATACCACATTAAAACAACATTAAGGGGATAGATCAAAACAAAAAACAAACGAAACATAGTGCAAAGCACTTATTGAAAACATAAAACCTAACTAGATATGTACAAGAAAGGCACTTATCAGGCTTGAAAGTAGGGTTTAAGGTGTATCCCATTGACTGGGATAGGAAGCAAATCCCCTTCTGTCATAGCCAACTGATAAGCATTGTGCTCCTTACAATCTCTGACAAGGAATGGGCCCGTCCACATGTTGTCAAACTTGGTGTGATGGCTTGGCCTACTTTTCAGAATGTCCCATTTGAGCACGAGGTCTCCTACCTTGAAAACCTTTTCTGTAGCCTTCTTGTCAAAAGTTCTTTTCGTTTGGAGCTGATGATACTCCAAATTTTCATTGCTCTATCCCTTGATTCCTCGAGTTCCATGAGCTATGCATACCTTACAGACATTGGGTCTTGTCCCTCAAGCACCTCCAGCTAGTGAACAACATCTAGAGCCGAAAGCTCCACAGATAGGGGAAATCTTGCCTCTTTGCCATAGACCAACATATATGGCGAGTTACCAACATACCTCTTAGGGGTCACTCTGTCTACCCAAAGTGCATTCTTTAAACTGACATGCCAGGTCCTTTGATTATCCTCTATGGTTCTTTTAATAATTCTAATGAGATTCTTATTCGTGCTCTCATCTAGGCCAATACCTTGAGGGTAATAATTTGAAGATGTGCTCAAATGAATGCCATGCTTAATGGCCCAGTCAGTTACTCTTAGATTGTGAATGCCAGAGCATTATCAGATATGATGGAGTCAGGAACTCCAAATCTGGTGACTATATCTTCATAGAAGTTCAAAACTAAAGATATCTTCTTTTGGCTCTGTTCAGACCTAATGGGCATTGACCAGTTTGTAGAAATTGGGTCATCTCTTGAACCCAATTAGTTATCCCCATGGGCACATCATCTTGAGCATTTTGAGGCTCATTTTTATTGGAAAGCACAACATCCTTTTCTAGTTCACTTTCACTGCTCAACCCTGAAGCAAGTTGTTCACAAAGACCTTTACCTCTAACTAGCTTGGTGATCTTAATATCTACATCGTACTCCATGACCTTAGTGATCCACCCTGCTCTTTTTTCAATCAGATCCTTATTCAACATAAATTACTTCACACTTGAGTGTGCAACTAGAATATGAACCTTATTGTTTGAAAGCAAAGGTTTAAACTTCTTCAGACTTCTAATCATAGAGAGAACGTGCTTTTCAACAAATGTATACCTTTCTTCGTAATCAGCAAGTATTTGGCTAAAGAAGGCTATGGGTTGTTCCAAATTGTCACTATTCTTCTAAACCAGCATTGTGAAGATTGAACCACTACTACCAAAAGCATATAAAAAGAAGTCTCTAGAGAAGTCTGGGTTTACCAATGTCGGAGCAGATGCTAATGCCTCCTTAATTTCTCCAAAACTGTGCTTTGCCTCCTTTGTCCAACTGAAGACTGCATTCTTCTTTAACATGGTTGTTAGAGGTTGTAGTAGGTTTGCCACATCTGGGATGAACCTTCTTAGAAAGTTGATCTGTCCCAGAAAGCTCTATAGACCCTTTGACCCTTTGTTGTGATTAGGCAGCGGCAACTCAAGTATGGCTCTAACTCTTTCAAGGTCAATAGTGATCCCCTGCTTTGACACTATGTGTCCTAATAGTTTCCCTCCGTGGACAACAAAGATACTCTTCTTTGGATTGAGGGAGATACCGAACTCTTTGCATTTTTCAAACACTTGTCTAAGATGTAACAGATGTTCATCAGCATTCTTGGAGTAAATTGTAATATCATCTAGGTAAATCAGTATAATCTTGTTGATTAAGCTTTGAAAAGCCATGTCCATAGCCCTCTGAAACGTGGCACCAGCATTGGATAAACCAAAAGGCATCCTTTTGTATGCCATGGTGCCCCACTTAGTTGTGAAATCGGTTTTAAACTAGTCTTCCTCTTTAACCAGCACTTGATTATAGCCCGAAAAACCATCCAATAAGGAAAATATTTCAGAGCCAACAACTTCTTGTAAGATTTGTTCCATGGAGGGTAGTGGGTAGTGGTCTTTTAGAGAGGATCGGTTAAGATCCCTAAAGTCTACACAGAGCCTTATCTCACCACTTTTCTTTCTAACCAGTACAAGATTAGAAACCCATGAAGTGCGCTTGATAGGGAAGACAATATCCCCTTCAACTAGTTTAGTTAGCTCTTTAATCATTAGGGGCTCAAGTTTAGGATTCAAGGGCCTTTGTTTCTATCTTACTGGCTTAGCATCCGACTCTAACTCAATTGTGTGCTGAGCAATGTGGGGATCAAACCCTTTCAAATCTGAATATTCCCAAGCAAAGACATCATAAAATTCTTGACATAAAGCAACAAAAGCTTGTTTATCTTTAGGTGAACATATTTTTCCTATCTTAAGGAGCTTACCCTTGAAAATATCCAGCTCTTCATAGTGCTCTTGCTTGATCTGCAAGCTGGCTTTACCCTTTTTAAGCTGATCATCAGTACTGAAAATTGACTCTAAGGTAACAAGGCCTTTGGGTAATTTATTTGTCTTTAGCTGTATGACTTGATCACCATACTGCTACTTGAGTTTTGCTTGATTCACCATGGAGAACTGATCTTCTTCGAGCAGGAAAGAAAGGATCTATTCATCACTGTCAAAGACTTTCCAGTGAATGTTGTTGTCAGGAATTGATGGTCTGATTACAACCTTCACATACTGCTGCACCTTCTCTTTCCTAACGTCACCTGAAATATCAAATTGTGCTCCAATGGCTACAAGCCTATCAACATGTTTATTCTGATTTCTTGGGATAGACACTAAATTAAAGGCATCAAATTCCTCAAGCATGTTCCACACTCTGTTTCTATAAGACTTCAGTGTGTCATTTTTAGCCACATTCAGGCCCCTTACTTGATTAACAACTAGTTTGTTGTCTCCATGCACTTTCAAGCGGGTTATTCCTCTCTTTCTTGCCCACTCGAGACCTTGAACTAGGCCCTCATATTCAGCGGTGTTGTTAGAGCATGCAAAAGCAAAACGAAAAGCAACATAGTATTTATCACCTTCCAAAGATACCAGCATTGCACCTCCTCCAGCGCCATTTTTGCTTCTTGAACCATCAAAATATATCTCCCAAAGTCCATTTAGTGGTTGCAACAATTGATCTGCATCTTTCTCCAAGTTTGGGATCTCTGTGTCAGGCTCAAGAATGACATAATTGCCCATACCAGCATCTTGAATGAGGTCCTCAAGACTGTCCAATACATTCTCAACTGCCCATTCATGCAGCAGTACATCAGGGACAACTTCTGATTGGAGTTCTTGAGCAGCAGCTAGTTCATTGTTAGAAAGAATGACACAACTTGTGTCTGCAGCAGTAGGAACAACATTAAAGAGACTTGAGTTATATGGTTCAATGTGATCTTTAGCCAATCTCTCAGATTTAATGGTAACCTTGGTTCCATATCTTGTTCTAAATAACATATGTGACCAATCAACTGATACATAACCACCTATCTTGGCTGTAAAGTCTCTAGATAAACACAAGGAAAAGAAAGGTGGAAGGTCTATGACACATATATCTTGAGGAACTGAAAAGTTTGGACAAGCATGGAGGGTGAGATTTAAATCCTTGATAATACCCAAAGTATTAACTAAAGTAGCATCCAATTGGATCACTCCCTTCTCTAAAGGCTGATATTTTAGTCCAAGTTTGTCAGCAATCTATTTTGGCATGACGGAGCTGCTAGCTCCACTATCTACCATACAGTTATGGACTAATTTATCACCAATAATCACTGACACGTAGAAAGGATGTGGTTTGACTTCTTTTCCTACCTCTTTGCTGGAGTGTTTATCTTCCGCTTGAGCATTATTTGTCAAAACAGCCCTATCCTGACCTAATGGGGATTCAGACTCACCTGATAACTTAAGATTTGACAAGGCTGAACATAGAATATCTTTTTGACTAGGGATGACCAATGAATCCCACATAGACATTGTCACATTTGTCTTTTTCATACTATCAAGAATGTTAAAAGGTACCACTAGGTTTACTCTATTGTGTACCTTTACGCCAGTGTGATCAGCTTGTAAGCGTGGCTACTCTTTAATTGGGAGTTGTTGATTTCCTTGCAAAACACTAGTCACTCGAGATGCAGATGGTTCCACAGCTGATTCCTTTCCTTTGTAGGCTGCATAATCGAGCTCAAATGCTCTCTTCTTTGCTCTCGTATTGGCTGCAACAAGAGAACTATCCACATTCAATCCACAAAACTCTTCACCCTGCCAGTTGAGTAGAGTAGCATCATTTGCAAACTGACCTTGGTGTTGTGGAGATGACTCATTAGGTGCATGTTGTTGTGAGCTTGAGGCATTCTGTACCATAAGTTCCTGATTAATGAGCCCATTTGAGCAAGTGGCCTAATTGTGGGGTTGATTGCAAGGGTAGCACCATTCATAATCTGCTGCTAAATTATTTTGAGTAGGAACCAAGTCTTTGACTACACTAACAGGTGCTGGAGCATACGCCTGAAAAGGCCTTGTGTTTACATTCTGTCTTGGGCCCTAAAAATTGCCCTGGTACTACTGTCTATTACCTTGATAGGCTTGTTGCTGGCCTAGATTCTGTTGCTGATAAGGCCTACTATATGATTGCTGCTTCTCTAAGCTTACAAGCTTGTTACCAAAAGACTGCCATAGACTTTTGATTTCCTGTAACTTGTTTGGGGAACTGGAAACAGTGTTTTCTTGTGTTACAAAAACTGGAACAGCAGTTGGTAGCGTTGGTACAACTGGTAGAGGTGTGAAAGGAGGTATCTGCAAAGGAATGTTTGCATGAATCTCTGGGAATATTGGCATTGGTGGCCTGGGAGCAAGCTTGCTAGCTTGTATTAAGCTATTTTCAACTCTGATAGCTATTTCAAAGGCATCTGGTAAGGACACCCCTCCCATTGACTATATCATGATAGTTATATCACTGTTTAGAGCTCTCAAAAAGTATAGGAATGCATACTCTGGAGGTGGCCTCACTGTTGCAGGTATCCTATCCCAAGTCCTCTGAAATCTAAACTTGAAATCATTCATCTACTCTTGTGGAGCCCTCTTAATTGTAGTTAATTGCTCCAGTAGAGACAAGTTGTCAAACCTATCTTGGAATTGCTTATGCAACTTATCTCCAAATTCGTCCCATAATGCAATTGAACTGATTGGTAGGCTCCTATACCATTGTACAACTCTTCCTTTCAGTGAAGCGGCTAATAATCTGATTACAACGTCCTCTTGGGTTATGTGATGGACTCCACATAATGAAGCCACATCTCTCAAATGTTCAATGGGAGTAGTCTGGTCTTCTCCTATAAAAATTGGCAGACTCTTCAAGGCTGCCATTGGAATATCATTGTGTTGTGCCAAGTTCAAAGGCCTCCTTCCATTAAAAGTAACAAAGGGGTGATTCCTTGGAGCGACCATTGGAGGTATCTGAATTGGATTTACTTGTACAACAAAGTGAGATCCCACTAATGGAGGAGTACACTGAGTTCTCCTAGAATAGATAACTGTTGTTCCTCTTTTTTCTGTTCCTCTACCTTTCCTTCTTGGTGGTCACAGCTGCAAATATTCGAAGGGGCCTGAGCTACCTCTGGTCTGAACTTTTCTCATAAACTGAAGAAGGCATTGATTTCTGGAGCTCTTTCCTCTTTATGGAGTCACCAAGTATGCCGAAGGACTTCTATAAAGCTTGAAATTCACTAGTTGCATACTAAACCAGTAGTTTAATCTAGTTCACTGTCCCACCGGGCGTGCCAGAAACTATTGTCACCTAGAAATGCACCCTATGCAAAGTTGTAAAACTGAGCTTTCTAGTGAAACATTGGATCACTCTAGGGCTGTGGGTCACCTGAGATTGGAGTGAACCTCTGGAGAAGGCCGAATTCCTTTGGTGTCACCTAAATTACTGATTCTTTGAAGGGAAAAGGGGAAGGAGAAGTTCATAAAAATGGAACTAAACTTTTGGTGATACACCGTATTAATGAGAAATCATGAAATGAACACAGGGAGAACATACACTTGAAAGTTTAAATTCTATTGCTTCATACACTCAAAACTACTTCTTTCAGATTTAATGCTTTAGTCCTAACAAGTTTGGCCTACATACACATCTTAGGAAGGAAAGATCAATTTCGCAGCCTTAAGACATAAATGCATAATTATAAAAACACAGTTAAAGACTTGCATAATCCAAAGAAAGATATAGAGATGAGAATAGTACAAACATGAACACTAGCTTCCAAGGTAAACTCTGCATTGTATTCAGGATTCCAGTTGAGTTACAGAAACATACATTAATTGAGAAAGGATTGATGAGAAAAATCACTAACTCTCTTGAATGCATAAATCCAACTCCCTACAAAAAGGAAAAAAATGCCTTATATACAAAGAGATATCAGCCCCTTAGGGCTTACAAAATATCAGGCTCAGAAAGATATACCCTCAGATCTTTTGAATGAATTAAATGCAGAACCCCTGCGTGTCTATCCTATGTGTGTCGGTGAAGAGTTACTGTCTAGAGAAGCCCTTTTATCCTTCTGCAACCACCACATTCACTCCTCTGTCCTCATGTCCTCTCGAACCTCCTCGGTCGAACGCCTTGAATGCTACTTAGTTCACCGTCGATTCATGTTGTATTCATCCTGTGTTGGCATTCTATACTCTGATCAGACTGCCACGACACATCTCAGCTCCTCCTAGTTGGTCGAGCGTATTACACGCGGGCTCTGTAGGCGGTCAAAGCTCTTTTGAAAAGAATCACATCTCGGCGAGACACTAAAAGTGTCTCATCGATGTGATTATGCCCTCTGAAGATATCGGTGTAGCGTGTGACAGTCGACGAGAGTTCCTATTGAGCCCACTGGTCATTATGATATCACTGAAACCATCGGAAAGACACAATTCTGTCACTGAGACCTCATGACGAATTCTCTATTCCTTAGCGAAGACATTGGTTTGGGGAGGCTTTACTGGTCGGTGAGACCCTGTGGCGAAGGGATCCTTCTCCCTGAGCTTCGCATTCTCTGTTGAGTCGCTATCGGGTCGGTAGGACATCCATGGGTCGCTAAGACCTTTCACCGAATTCCCTTTGTCTGCCCAAAGCACACTTTGTTTCATCAAGACATCCATTCTCGCTAAGACTTCTTAGCGAGCTCCTTTACTTACTCCGAAGTGCCCAGTCGAAGTAACCTTCATCTTTCGGCAAGAGGCCTTGCCGAAGGCAATACCCTATGTCAAGCCCTCCTGTATTTCTTTCTTTCCTTTCGGCGAACCCTTCTCATTTTGGAGGCTCCACTGTTCAGTGAGACTCTTGCCGATAACACCTTGTATGTCGCCAGGACTTCTCGTTGTCGGCAGGACCTCCGGGCGACATCTTTAACTATTGGCGAGCCCTCTCATGTTTTGGTGGGGCCTCCTTTCGATCGGCAAGACCGTCTCCATTCGCCGAGACTCTATATCGAGCCCTTTGACTCTTGCCGAGCTCCATTTCATTTCAGGGGGACCTTTTATTGGCCAAACCTGTCCCGAAACATGCTTCCTTTTGATTATCGGGGAGACACTGTGGCCTCGGTGAGACCTCCTGACGAAGCTCGCTTGCTTTGCCGAAAGCTCACCTTGAGTTCAGAGAGAGCTTGCTTGGTCGGCAAGACATCCTGCCAACCCCACCCTCATTCTGTCTGAGCTCTTCTTTTCCTTCGCTGAGACTCCCGCCAGTCAGGAAGAGCTCATGGCAACTTCATTTACCTTTGTCGAGAGCCTTCATTTTGGTCGGGGAGACATCTTGAGATCGGTAAGACGCAACCCCGACCACTAAGACATATGCCGATAGAAGCCTCCACAGTCGCCAAAACAATAGAAACGTCCTGCCAAATGAAGAATGCAGAAGACCTGTGATCACCATGACATCGGATGAGTCTTGCTGATAGGCAACACAGACTCATGCAAGCAGAAAATGTAACATGAGTCAGGGAAACAGTCATGGACCTACGCCGATAAGAACCAGAAAACAAAAAATGCAAGGCCCAAGGGAACATATGATGCAACATAGATGCCTTGCCTGATTGAGCTTGAGGGTGAAAATTTAGGCAACAGTTCCATATGTCTATAACAGAGGAGCAGTGACAAAAACCCATGTGGGGGATGTGAGGTGTTGGAGACATGGTCTTGACACTCTTGTTAGTTTGGTTTGGAGGCTGTGGAGAGATTGCACCCAATGGCCTGACAAGGATCAATACTTGTCTTGGTGCAGACAACAAAGATATACTTGATTGGATGGATTGTCTAATCCCACCATATTATAGTGAAGTATGTTCTAGGTCAGGTCCTGCGATAGTTTGGAGAGCAGCAAGGTATACCACAAAGTTATGCAGAGTTTTCTTGATCATCCAGAGAGGTGATACCATGGGGGCTAGTGATACCAGTGACTACAACAGAGTAGGACATTGATGGATTGTAGGTTGTGTAGTGGGTATGAAGAGGGGGTCCAAAAAATGTAGGCATGACAACGGAGTATGACACATGGTGGGAAACACATAGGCTAGTGCCATTGACTGATCCCAACAAGCCCGCACTAGTTGTCCGATGAGGTAGGGGCCGACAAGACAAGAGAGGTGGAGGACAGGAAGAGGAGATGGATGGAGAGGAGGAGACGGAGGATGAGGGGGTGGGAAGGGTCATGATGGTGGGAAAGGGAGAGGTAGAGGTTGAGGATGAAGACATAGGGTAGGGAGATAGTGCATATCACTCTCTCCTATTAGAGAGGAGGGATAGGAGGAGAGAAAGGAGGAGGGGAGATAGGAGGAAGTTTGACAGGAGGAGGGGATGGTTGTAGAGGAGGGAGAGAAACATGTAGAGGAACTGGCTCTAGAGGTAGGGCAACATGATGTGGTGGTAGAGGTAGTGGTGTTGGAGGTGGAGCAACTAGAGGGGGAGAGGCAGGATGAGGAGGAGGATATGGGCAAGGTTGAGCACATCCTCCGAGAGAGGATTTTCGTAGGAGAGGATGGGTTAGAGGATGTACCCATCAAAGATGGAGAAGGCAAGGTGGATCAAGGAGTACAGGATTTGTAGGTCTGGGTGCAGGAATTGGAGGCTGAGTTAAGGACACTACAGGTGGAGAGAGATGGACTTTGCATAGAGTGAGACACTCTACAAGTTGAGAGAGATGTTGCAGTGATCAGAGCACAGCAGGAAAAGTAGAGGAGTCTAGATTTTATTACCACTTGTAGCGATTCATCATTGGATATGGTCAGGGAGGTTACCAGAGCTAGCTAGAGAGAGCAGTACTACCAAGACCTTTATGAGGCTAACATACCACCTAAGCACAGGGCACCCAGTGCATCAGAGGCACTGAGCAGTGGACAGTCCCATAGCAGGTGATCTGATAGTAGGGGAGAGAGTAGTGGAGGAGTCTCAGGACCGACACAAATAGGTCCCTATAACAGGGCACTATCAGAGTGCAGGACACCAAGGTCACCACACTGATCACCTTTTGGAGAGCATGGAAACTCAAGCTAGGGCCTATTTTTACTTTTATCATGACACTTGTATTTTGTCTATCGAGCCTATGAGCTCTATTTTTAGAGATACATTATGACATTGTATTGTGACACATTTTGAGCGATATATATATGATATGATTTTTGGCGATGATTTATATGATGTGCAATTTATTGTGATTATGTGTTTATTTTGTCATGGATGATATGTGCTTTATGATGTTTATACAATCTATATGATGATGCAATGGTTTTATATGGTAATGCTTAAATGATTCCTAGATGGTAGATGTATGCATTTATTGTTATGATGTTATGGATGACATTTATATGCCATGTGATGCTTATGATTATGAAATGTAATGTCATTTTATGTTTATGTGATGCAAATGTAAAATGTATGCAATACGATAAATGGTCATAGATTGTCATTATGGATGTTTATATGGATCTTATGATTATGAATGCAATGGATGCTTATATGGATGCCTATATGCCTATATGCCATGTATATTTTTGTATTTTCTGATGCAATGTATATGATTTACTATGTATGATTGATAATACCCATATAATGTTTCTAACATGTATGTGTATGCAAGATATTTGTTTTGTGTGTCACAGGACATTGTCAAAATGCAAATGGAAGAAATGTTAGAATGAAAGACATGGATGTTAATATAGAAGAATAACTTCAATATTTTGCCAAATACATAATAGCCCTTGCATTAAATCATCATTGGGTGGTAAAATGAAAAAAATGGATAAGTTACACCATGGTATGACATAAACCTAGGTGTGCAAGGTCATCCACTTGCAAAATAGACAGTCCCAAACAAGGAATGTCCTGAATCATACTAAGGACAAAGTTGCCCTAGTCTTTTTACCAAGACAATCTGTAAACATGAATCAAAGAATAGAGTCATGAGACATCATCACTCCTCTAAATCCTTCATGGGACATCCTCAAGGAAGCTAGTAACCTGACTCAAAGACAAACCAAGAAAAAGATAAGACAAAAGAGACCACAATTTAAACATCCATTCAGAGTATTTTCCAAAATATAATTGTTTGACGTTTAATTGACTAGGTGATTGACAAGTTGATTGTTTTACGAAGCCTCGTTTTAGGAGAGGAAACATGTCGTATAAGACATCAAGTCTAGTTTTGATCATGTGACCACTTGTATAATTCAAATGACTGATTTTGACTAAATGACAATGTATCATTTCAGGAAGGACACATCTTGTATAGGACATATATTGATTGGTTTGATGTTTGACTATTTTACTATTCTGGCAATTTACTTGGTTTGACAGAGTGACTTTGTTGGTTTGCTGCCTTGTTAATATGTGACTTTCCTGATGTTTTTGACAACTGTTTTTGTCTAAGTTGACAATGTCTGATTTATTATTACTAAAACGACAAACCCTAAAGGACCAACCTAGGTGGCCTTGAGGGCTCATCAACAGATGGCCTTTCCTACATAACAATGCGTAGAGACCTCATAGTTTGACTAGACACGACTTTGTTTTATTTACAAAGGACTAAGTCATGGTTTTATTTGACCAAACCTAAAAGGTGGCCTAATGCCTTGGGGACACATCGACAGATGGCCTTGCCTACGTTAAGTCACAAAGGCAACGTAGTTTGACAATGACATGGACTGACATGACTAACTTTGACTCTATTTTTAGGATTTTTGTGAGTTATTTGAATGTTTTTTGTGTTTTCGTCATGTTTTGATTTTATTTTTATTTTTGGGGTTTTATGATTTTTGTCTTTTTGAGAATATTTGATTTTTTTTCCTTTTGAGGATATTTGATTTTTTTATCTTTTTGATATAGCGGCCTCTGATAGTAGGTATAAGATCGAATGACATAGGTCAAGTATTTTCCCCCAGTTGGGTATAAGACCAATTTATTAGGAGTGGAATGGGATGAGATATGAAAAGGAAAAAGGACGCATGATGCCAATTGTTCTTGGTTATGGATAGGAAAATCAATCATTGTCATGCGTGATATGGGAGATGCGAATGATAGTGAAAAGTCAAGTTGGAATGATGGTAGATGATAGAGCAAAGTTAACTACACATGGCACTTGTTTGCTAAGTTTTCACCATTGTACTTATCCAAAGCGCCACTGAAGTGGTTTTCACTATTGGACGAATTATTTCTCTTTACTATTTTTTTATTTTTATTTTTTATTTTTTGTGTTACCAAGACACTTGTTTTTTAGGTTTTCGTATCAATTTTTTTTTTCTTTTTTTCTTAATTTTTTTTGTATTTTTTTGATGTTACCAAGATGCCCGTTTGCCAGGTTTTCATCAAGGTAACAATTTTTTTGATTTTTGATTTTTTTATCTTTTTTTTTGTTAAAACAAGAATTTCTGAAGCTATGTGTAGAATTTGCATAAGTGCAGACTGTTGATCAATTCTGACAAGGGTTCCCCTTCAAGAGTTGAGAGTTGATATGCTCTTGATCCAAAGGTTGTTGTAACAATATAGGGACCCAACCAATTTGGCTCGAACTTTCTTGGATTCTCTCATTCTGCTTGATTATTAGGATTTTCCATTAAGACCAGGTCACCAATTTCAAAATGTTGGTTCAAGACTTTCTTATTGTAGCTACGACGAAGATCGTTCTGATATTCTTGAAGATGATCCAATGATTTTTGTCTACATTCATCTAAAAGTTCCAACTCGTGTAGCCTTGATACTCGATATTCCTCATCGTCAATATGCCCTTGCATGGATACCCATAGGGAAGGAATTTTGACCTCAATAAGTAAGATAGCTTTAGAACCGGAGACTAGGGAATATGGAGTGGCACTGGTAGGAGTGTGAATGCTGGTACAGTTGGCCCATAAGGGAGGGTTAAGTTGAAGGTTCCCATCACGACCAACATCATTGATAGTCTTTTTGAGGATTCTAAGGATAGTCTTATTAGACGTCTTAGCTTGGTTGTTACCTTGTGGGTAATATGGAGTGGAGAAATGGTGTTGGATGTAGAATTTCTTGTAAAGGTGGTGGGATTCTTGGTTTTTTAATGGTCAAACTTTATTGGTGATAATGGATTGAGGAACACCATAGCGACAAATGATACAGTTGAGGATAAACTTAGAAATTTGTTTTCTAGTTGTGTATGTCATAAGAATGGCTTCAATCCACATAGTGGAATATTCAGTCGTGATAATGATGAATTTATGGTCATTGGAGGAGGTAGGATGAATCTTACCTATGAGGTCGAGTCTCCATTGGGAAAAGGGCCATGGTGATGTTATCAGGTGTAATTCTTGTGTTGTGCATGTATCAAATCTCCATGTATCTAACACTATCGACATCTTTTGATGAAGATATATGAGTCTTTTTCCATTGTAGTCCAATAATAACCATTCTCATGATCTTCCTAGCCAGGGTTGGGCTGCTAGAATGGGATCCACATATACCATTGTGTACCTCACACAAGATTGTTTGTGTTTCTTCAACTTTGAGACATTGCAAAAGGGTATTGTCTAGGGAACGTCTATAAAGGGTGTCCCCAATGATGGTGTACTTGAAGGATCTACAAATAAATGTCTTGTGTTGGTTAGCGAAAAGGTCAAGGGAAAGGACATGGTCATGGAGGTAGTCATATATGCCTTCATACCATGGGGAATTGGGACCAACGAGTTCACAAACCATTTTGAAAATTATGGATGTCGAAGGCAGGGATCAACAACTACTCTACCAGAAACTCAAATTTATGAATATTATTTGGTATGTCAAAGAGAGAGTCGATGGTAGTCATGGAATCTACTACTTTATTTTGAATACGAGTTACTTTATGAAAGAGGATTATGTCAAAATATTTTCTGAAGTTGTCTACCATTCATTTGTATGGGGTGAGTTTTTCATAGTTGGTGTCGTAATCATCACTGACTTGTTGGATTACAAGTTGAGAGTCACCATATACTTGAAAATATTTGATCTTCCATTTGATTGCCATATGAAGGCCTATGAGGAGGGCCTCATATTCATCTATGTTTTTTGTACATGGAAAGGTGATTTTCAATGACTTAGGAATGGTATCACCTTGCGAGGCGATAAATAGTATGCATGCTCCATAATCGTGGTTTGTGTGAGATCTGTCAAAGTATAGCTTCCATGTTGTTTTTGTGTCTAAAGTGAAAATAGATTCATTTGAAAAATCTAAGACTAATGGGTGATCAACCTTAGTTGGTGCATCTATGAGTTGATTGGCAATGACATTTCCTTTTATTGCTTTTCTTTTTACATACTGAATATCATATTCACTAAGTATTGTGACCCACTTAGCCAGTCGTCCTATCAGAGTTGCCTTATTGAGAAGATACTTTAATGGGTCTATCTTAGTAACCAACTTTATTTGATGGTTCAGCATGTAGTTCCTTAGTCGTTGAGTAGCAAAGACTACCACAAGACAAGCACATTCTATGGGACTGTAATTTAGTTCATAACCAACCAAGGTGCATCCAATATAGTATACTACTCGTTCATGACCTTCATCATCATTTTGTGCAAGTAATTCCCCCAGTGCAAATGTAGTTGCTGAAATATATAGGATAAGAGGTCTCCCATCGACAGACCATGGCATTAATACTAGTGGTGTAAGTAGATAATTCTTGATTTGTTGAAAATATTCCTGACATTTATCTGTCCATACAAACGGTACCCCTCTTCTAAGTAAATGTTGAAATGGATGCATCTTGTCAGCTAATTGTGCTAAGAATCATCTAATTGATTGGAGTCATCCTTGAAGTGTTCATAGTTGACCGATGTTGGTTGGGGGAGGCTTTTTCAATTATAGCTTTGACTTTTATTGTGTCTACTTCAATGCCTCGTCTGGAGACTATACAACCCAGGAGCTTACCTAATGTCACTCCAAACACACTTTTTAGGATTGAGTCTTAATTTATATTCTTCCAATCTTTTGAAAATCTTGTCCAAGACTCACAAGTGGTTAGCTCTTGTTAATGACTTAGCTAGTAGATCATCCACATAATCCTCCATTAGGGTATGCATGAGATCATGGAAAATAGTGGTCATGGCACATTGATATGTAGCTCTAGTGTTTTTAAGTCCAAAAGGCATGACATTCTAGCAATGGGTTCCCCATGGACAAGTGAAAACTATCTTATGTTGATCTTCAAGATCAATTCTTATTTGATTATATCCTGAGAAGCCATCCATGAGGGATAACATCTCATAACTAGTTGTCAAGTCCATGATTATGTCAATGTTTGGCAAAGGGAAGTCATCCTTAGGACATGCCTTGTTTAAGTCTCAAAATTCTATATAAATGTGGATGCCACCTGTTGTATTTTTCACTAGCACAAGGTTGGAAATCCATTATGCATAGTCGATAGACCTGATAAAGCCAACATCCAATAACTTATTTAGTTTAGTTTTGACCAATAAAGAAATTTGCAGATGCATCTTTCTAAGCTTCTTCTTGACTGGTTTGGCATTGGGGTGCAGTGGAAAATGATGTAATTTTAACTTGGGGTCTAACCCAACCATGTCAGCATAAGACCAAGCAAATTTAATATATCATTATGTGAAAAAAGTGTTAAACTCTAGTTGTTCGAACTCTATTAATGATGTAGGAAAGTGGATAATTCAGGGATTGTCTTTAGTGCCAATATTGAACTCCATGGATTTCTCAATAAGCATTCATGACTTCTCTTGGGCAATGGGGAGAACACCCAACCCTCCATCCTTGGATGTCTCCGAGCAGTTTTCACCCTTGGATACATCCTTTCTTTTTACTTTTCATAGGTTAAAGGCATGCCTTTCAGTTTTCCCCTAAAGACTCTTTTTTTTTTCATTTTTTACTTTGTTATTTTTACTTTTGCGACTAAAGGGGTGGACAGACTCCCTAAAGTATGCCATATGATCCAATTCAATGGTAAATCTAGTCTTGTGGCCACCACTAGGAATTCCTTCTCTCAATCCCATAAACTCAACAATTGCTTCGTCGTTCTCGAATAAAATCAATGAGTTGAGGATAAACTAAGGGTAGTCCATCATCGGTATCATCAAGGTTCGGGATGGATATAGTATTTAGACGAAAGTATTGTCAGGGTCTCAGATCATGGTATCAAATAGGTCAAGGTCGGTGAAGACTTTGTCTAGTTCATATTCACTAGTTGTACGAGAGTCCCACTCATATTCTTTGGAATCGGTTCCAATGTGGTTGTCATCACATGTGTCATATTGTTCATGGGTGTTGGGTAATGTAGATGTCTTGATAACCTTATAAACACTCACTTCCTCACCTAAAGGTATTGTGGTACTAGAAATGCCAATCTTGATCGGTTTGAACCCAAGGCCTAGAACTTTTGGTTGTTTAGACATTGTGACCAATGACATGGTGAAGGTTAACTACACTCGATCCATACAAATTCGAGGCATATTTAACCCACTAATCATTAATCCCAATAAGATCATTCACTGTAAAAAAAGATAAAGAAGCCATTAAAACTAACATTCTAAATCATGAAAGCTTGAAAAAACTCTAATCTAAGACATTGAAACTTATCCTATTGGGGGAGTGGTGTTGCATTGATGTGGAATGGCGACCCTTTCCCAATCCCTTGGATAATGGTGTTTGCTTTTCATGTAAAAAATTTGGTCATAGGGAAATTAAGTGTAGAAGTAAAATGAATCAGTTTTATGGACAATATTTTTCATGCAAGAAATTTGGACATAAAGCCACTAAATGTAGATCTCAAGTGAGAATGGTTAGTCAAGTGATGATGAATAGGTTTAATGGAGACAAAATGAATCAATCCTTTAATGGCTACTGATATACTTCTAACAAATTTGGACACAAAGAAAATCAATGTAGATAAAGGGTTAATAGAGGTCAGACAAATCAGAAAAGTGTTGTCTATTATAACTGCAACAAACCCAAACATATCTCAAAAGTTTGTAGAAGTAAGAAAGGAAAGCAGTATGCTCCGGTAGAGAAAAATGAGCCAGTGAAGAAAATTGACAAAGATGAGGTGAATCAAGAGATGAATAAGATATGGAGGAAGAAAGAAGAAGAGCCAGAGACAACATATGTGTTTGTGCCCTCATCCGGTACAAACAATTCCTCTGGGAATTAGACCTAGCATGGTCTTAGGGGGAGCATTAAAAGAAAACTATACAAACTCCCTAGATGAATGGCGTGTCAGATGTTGGCACAAGGATATATTGTAAAAAATGAGTAAACAGAGGTTAGGGAAAGGAAACCAAAAGAAAAATTGTAGGCATGTTCTCTTATGGATCAATTTAGGGTTTATAGTGCAAAGAAACAAGGGTTTCATCAACTTTTTGAAGTCTGCCACATTTAATACTAATTAGGGAAAACCAATGGTGTATAAAGTAAAATTCATAAGTTTTCTTCGATCACTTGTGCACTTGAAGAGTTTGAAAAATGACTTGGAGTAATCCTGAAGCGATCCTGAAGCAATTTGAAGCAATTCTGAGGTAACTTGAAGGAATTATTACAGATAATTAGGAGTTATTTCTCAGCTTACAAAGGGGAAGAAGGGAAAAGGAAGAAGTTTTGATTGAAAAATAAAAAATTCAAGAAAGATAAGCACAACGATGGATAGAGGATCGAGTGGCAATATTCCATTGAAGCTGAAGGGTGTTGAATTATAAGAATTCAATCATAGGAAGATGAAGGAAATGGAACTAGGACTGAAGACAAATGAATTGTAGAGCATAAAAACCCTAGGTATGGATTTATGGGGAGAATTTCCCTGGTTTGTAGACAAAGAATCTATCTTGTTCTTGTCAAGTCGATTCAAGAACGACAAAATTATGTTGGACAAACCCTATCTGATCATGAAGGAGGAAATCAAAACTACTACTAGTTTATGCAATGTTGGGAACCTCCCTGGGAAGAAAACTGTGAAATACAGAGATGTGGAGGAACTTACTGGTATTGAAAAAGACCCTCGAGCTCTATTGATAAATACTATTGTTGATTCTACTGTAAGGTATGTTGCATACGACATCTCTTATAAAATCTATTTCAAAAACCATGAAGGTTCAACTTCGGCTATTGATGTATATCTTGCACACATGATGGTTAAGGAAAACAAGTAGTTTGATTTGTGTTGCTTATTACTAGAAAACCTATTTGAGAATTTCAAAATGTCTTTTGTTGAGGGATATCCTTTTCTGTTTGGTTCATTGCTCATATGTTTGATATTTTACTTTTTGAGATCGCTATCGAGTAGAGAGAATGTTGAGTGGGAATCTGGTATCCCTGTCGAAAAATAAGTTTATAGGTATTTGGAATCGATGGAAGAAAATGTAAGTGTTTTTAGAACCTATTTCACATCCCTGAAGATGAATTTGTGCTCTGGTATGTCAGTACCTAGTTAGTTTGAAGTGGTCTCCTCGTTTGGTAAGAAAGAATTGGAAGTTCTCATTAGTGAATCCTCTCTGGAATCTAAAAGGAGAAAAACTATCACAAAATATGTCATCGCTATCTTGGAAGAAAAGAATAATGAAGAAGAATTTTTGTCTGGATTTGACTCCTTTGATCTAGAGGATATACTGATGATGTCAGATAAAGGTGATATGAAGAAATTCAGTGAAATGTGGAGTGCATGCTCTCCGATCGAAAGACTTAAGATTGATTTATTATTATTTTCTCAATAGGGGTATTTCAGTTTTAGATGTGTCTGACTTATTACCAGATGATATAGTAGAGGTTATTGAAGAAAGAACATTGTTGGAAGGACCCAAAGGCCACAAGTTTGAAGCTATGATTGAAAGAAGATGTGTAAAAGCCAAACAAATATTATCTAAAAAAATTAATGAGACAAGAGAATGCATCAAAGAAGCATCTGACATCTACAAGTATTATCTCCAATGGCCAACAACTATTGAAAATTTTAGAAGAAAAATTCAAGCCATTAAATCTGAGATGAATTGTATTGGAAAGAGTTTTTATTTATTCAAAGAGAAAAATGGAAAACAGAGAAAAAGAGTTGGTGAATTGCAAGTGGAATTGTTGATTGCTCAGAGGCAAAGAGAAGACTTGGTTAAAACCTTTTGGATGGTTAAAGAAATTATTGAGGTATGGTTGGATCATCTCTCCAGAATACTCTCTGATGCAAAAGATTGTGAATGACAATGTTTGTCTTCGGACCAGACATCCTCTTTTGCGCAGTTGTCTTTATTGGATGGTATGAGTGGAAGGATTAATTCAGTTATGCTTGCTTGGAAAAGGATTCTTGCAATCATAAGAGATAGGTACAAGAAAATCTTTCATGTAAAAAGTGTCATTTTCACTTGAATGATTGAAATGGGGAGTTGGAATTTCTTTGTATATACAATGTTATCAAATACATACGTTTACATCCTATTTTTGGTCGCCCTTTGCCATTGATGTCAAAGGGGGAGAGAGGTGTGCAGAGAGGAGTAAAAAAGAAAAGAACAATGTTGTTAAGGGGAAAGAATGTTGTTTTAAAAAATTTGGCACATGTTGCCATCAATGACAAAGGGGAAGATTGTTGGAAGAATGAAGAAGAATGGCTAACTATACAGTTTTTGTGTTGTCATCAATGTCACTATGTTATACGGGTTGCAACTGCAAGACTATGTCATTATTTGATCAAGTATTTTGGTTTGGTATCTGAATCGATATACAGTTTACATCCTCTGGTATTTTGGCCCACAATACTCCGCAGTTGATGGTTGTTGCTTGTGGTTTTGGGAAATAGTTTAAGGATATTGAAAGCATGTATGTTTGGAATCTCTCATGCTCAGGTACTTGTATGGTGTATCGGCATTATTTTTGTTGATTGAATTTTTCTATTAAGCCCATCTCTAGCCGACCTCTTGGATAATTGGTGGTATGGTGAATTAATTTTGTTTTGCAGATATATGTGTGACCTATCTTAGATCCATGCTGACATGATGTAGCGTGTTGAGTGTTTGAATTGTCTTTGGAATATTTTGTGAATGCTTGATGTCGACAATTGATGAACAAGGATTGCATCTAATTAGGGAAACCTAATTGATGCTTGTGAATAGGTCAGATATATATGTCAGACAGTTTTGAAGATTGTAGCAATGAGGAGAGAAAGGAATGACATTGATGTGCATGTGAAGAAGTGAAAAAATGATGAAGTGTGTTAATTCAGTCTACTGAGCATCACTGGAACTGTATCAACACTTGTTAGGTGCACTCTCATCAGTTCATTTCGGCAGTGAAGTCAGTTTTTTTTTGTAATCCTTTTGTTAGGCAGTGAGCATCCTTATGTAAGCAGTGAGTTTTTGTATCCAGATAGTGAGTCCTACTCAAGGTAGTGAGCCCTTTTATAGTGAGCCTTATATATTTGGTTTTTTCTATCACTTTATATTGTGAGTTAATCCTCACCATGGCTTTTCCCTCATTGGGTTTTCTATCATATTGTGTTGATTTTTCTTTCTGTTACCTACATTTCATGTTCATACTTAATAACATAATAGTGTGGTTGTGAAGTTGATAAGTTTTTGAAGTTTTGTATTTGAATTTGGTGAAAACTCATTCACCTCCCTCTCAGTTGTCCCACGCCTCTTAACATGACTATCATAAAAAATACATATACAAGAGGCTATCAAAAATGATCTAATGAATGTATACATGTATACAATAATCAAGATATATAACAAAAAGGTGTCTACAAAATCGAGGGGAGGTCTATCCCTGGATGCCTGTCACCATCTCTTGGTTGCCATGGCTGCCTAATAGAGGTGGAGGCACTTGGTTGCACCTAGCTCCGGTGCTCAAAATTAGGTTGTTGATGGTGTGGTGGGATGTCTCTGTAGTACAATGTCTGCCAGTATGCCACCTCCTCCCTCAATAACCCATGCAACTACACTGACATTGTCTGTCCAACTAGCTCCTGTGCCTGTTGAGACTCTTGTTGAGAGACAAACTCTAACTTTTTTTTTCGGCTAAACTCTTGTGCCAACTAAACATAATATTTTTGTCTAAGCTAGCACTCATGGTCTCTCTCTGTCGTCACTACCACAACCTGTTGTCAAGCCTAATCCTACTTAGTTGTCACTACCTGCAGCTACTATCTCCACTGTTGTATCTAAGCATCTGGGGGATCTGGCCCCTATGGTGGTTGCTATACGAGTGGCTGTTGTGCGGGTGGTTATTGTACATGTAGTGGAGGTGGTGGTGGAGGTGCATCAGGGACTTGTCCATCATGTTGATGGCCATCCTGGCCATCTTGTCCTCTACCCTACCCTCTACCCTTCCCATCCTACTGCTGACCTTGACCTCTACCTACTCCCCTCCCTCTTGACCTCCCTCGAGGAGTGCTGGTATATTTTATCTAACTTTTTCATTTGGTGCTTTCCTAATTTGGCATGCACAAAAGGTGCAATTTTGTGATTTTTATAAATGTGTCACATTTTTTTGTCACAAATTGGTGCACACACCCTAAAAATATTTTGGAAAACTTCAACTTTTAAACTATGATCCATAATAAAACTCATAAAAGCCTAAGTTCCTTAAGGGTGGCCCTTATTCTAACATCAATTCTATAGACGTGGTTGTTATGCACACCAAAAGGTGGATAAAGCTTTTCTCAAATGAACAAAAGAACCTATATTTACTTGAAAGAATCACTAATATTTTATGGCTAAAGATGATCTTATTGTTAATCACGAGGGGTAGATCTAGTTTTTAAGTTTAATGGTGGTTATAGCAAATAGAGTATTGCAAAGATATAGTAAATTTAACATATATTGCTCCACAACTTCATGAATATTAATTATTTACAATAATATTTCATGAATTCAAATATTTCAAAACATTTGCAGGAAATATTTAATATTTAACTAAAGAAACATGTAAAATCCTAAAATTAAAGATCTCCTTGCTAGTATCCATGCATACACCATGAAATAAACTAAACCAAAGAAAAACTACTCTACACTTCAGTAGATTGCTTCACAACTAGGTATAGAATGATGCAAGAGTTAAAAGAAACAAGAGATCATTTATCACCAAATAGTGTCAATATGCACCCAAATCTAGTCCAGCACATTGTCTTCTTTGATAGGAATAAACATTTAGCTACGTAAGATTTCATATCAAGAAATAGCTTTAAGGTTGGCTTTGATATTAGTAAACTTCAATGGAGCATACAAGTTTTTAAATTGGAATAGAAAATAAAAGAGGAAACAAAAATAAAATTGGTGAAAAATGCTAATATGTTCACGTAATTCTACAAATTCTAAACCTAAGAAAAATAACAACTCTCGACCTTTTATAGAACACAAGGTTGTCAAAGAGTTTCAAAAGCACATGGTTAAGTGAAGCTAAACCAATCATAAAGTAGCATGTACCACATGATAGTTGGCAATAGGATATTTCCCCCTATTCTAAAAATAGATCAAAGGTAATTTGAATTTCTATTCCACACATACAAAGCTTGAGAGATTGAGGAAGAATGTATATAAGCCCCTCCCTCCTTTTTTCAAACAAAATGTAGGGACTAATTGGATATTCAAAGCGATCAAGAGGTGTAGACACTTAAACATGTCCTGAATGATATACACACTTGAATCCGATATATTAACACCATTTCATCCTAAAATCTATTCTCTTTTTTCTTGTTTTATTAAATTAACCTAGTTAATTAATCAAAGGCCTCATTTTCATCTATTAATTTGATTAATCTAATTAGGTTAATTCATACCCCTTTCATGCTAACCTTTCGTCCTGTTAAATTGGATAAATCAAAATATTTAATTTTAACATCCTAAGTCCTCTCATTTAAATTAAATAACCTTAATTATTTAATTAAATGTCATTTTGATCCCTTTTCATTAAATAAGTTAATTATTTAATGGATATCCTAAATTCCTCTAAATTGCATAATTGAAACTTTGTTTTAATTATCAAATTACTAATTAATTCTAACTCTCCCACTTGTAAGGGAATATTCCTTGAGAATATTCATCCTTTGCACATTCCTCCAAAAGGGAATATTCTCATTGAATATTCCTTCCCTCTTCACTCATTCAAAAAGGGAATATTCTAAGGTAGGGGGCCTAGCTCGATTAGCTAAAGCATCCTATTGTAGGCAAGAGGTCACGAGGTCTAGTCTCTCCCCAAACCCGTGGTACTCGAGGGTGTGTCATGTTAGTACCACCGGTCACATGAAAAAGGTTTACTAGGTGCATTGTAGTTTATAGGGGGATGGGTACCCGACCGATTCCTGCGGTCTAAAAAAAGGGAATATTCTTCCTTGTTACAAACTTTCAACAAACTTCTTGTGCAAGTTTTGAAAGTGTGCTTCTTTGCATGATTGTGAGCCCTTGATTAAATATCAATTTGCATTATCAACCCTTGATGGGTATCCATGATCCATGCTTCTATTTTATTTCCATCCTGACCATTGATTGATTCTTTCAATCTTGACCATCAATTTCTCATTTTCTCTCCTATAAATAGATCACTATTTGGAGACAAATGGATCCACCTTTTCAGAGAAAACTTATGTTGTTGAAAATCACTCTCATTTGCATCCATGTTTTATGTTCAAAATCATTTTAGGGTAATCTTTATGCATTGTTAGATTAGCATCCATTAATGGCTTCCATGATAACTTAGGTTGCATTCATTTAGTATATTTTGAATCTAGGGCTTGCATATTTGAATCTTGTGCACATTTAGAATAGCTTTGCATACACTTACTATGAATGGTGATCCTAGACCTGCACAAACACAAAGAACAAACACATTATTAGTCCAATATGCAAGTTAGAAACAACATTCCCCATAAGATTCATTTGAGATATCAAGAACAAGAAATAAATGAAGAACATGAATAAAAACTATCTAATCTTGCTCAAAATAAACAAACTCTCAATCCCATTGGGGAATTGGTGCTATTTTGATGTGGAAAATAGCCCTTTCCTAATTCCTTGCAAGCTTTGATGATCTTTGATGAAGATTGATGATCTTTGATGAAAATCCTCCATAACCTAGCTATGAAAGATGAAATGTGGATAAAAATGGATGAAAATGCCTAAGAGTGTGGACCCAAATGAGCATGGTGATCTTACCTGGATTGTGGATGATCAAATATAATAGAGGAGGCCTCTATTTATAACAAAGAAGGATGGAGGATTGAAGAATAGGATGAATGTGGGATTAAAGATGGACCAATGGCATTGTGCCACTTGTTAAGATGCTAATGGAAGGAGGTTGAACACATTTTGATCAATGTGCATTCATTTGAATTTGAATTTGAAGAAGTGACATGTTTAGGGGGGATGTAAGAAGAGTTAAATGCCACTTGGCTTAATGCAAAGGACATGTAAGAGGCTTTTAATGCCTTGTTGGAGATGACGAGTCCTTTTGGAGGGACTTTTTGAATTTGAAGAATATTCCATCCTTGATGCCTTTTTGAATGAAAATGGAGGATTTAATAAATCAAACAAATTGATTTATTGTGCAAGTTGCAAAATCTAGAGGATTTGAGTGATTAGGATTAGGATTAATCAAGATTTGATTAATTTAGATAGAATTTAGTTGATTTGAGAGTTTGATTTAGATTTTAGGATTTAAATAAATTAAAATGAGAGGAATAGTGATTTTAGACTTAATTAAATAAAGTTTGATTTATTTAATTAAAAAGAATGGTGTTAGATTTAAACCAAATAAAGATTAATTTATTTAATTTAAAGGAGATGACTTTATAGCTTAATTAAATAAAATGAACTATTTAATTAAAAGGACTATAGGATTAATTAAATAAAATGATTTATTTAATTAATAGGAGATGATGACTTAATTAGATAAATTTTATTTATTTAATTAAGAGATGAAATGTGATGAATTTAATTAAATAGAAATTATTTAATTAAATGATTAGTAAATGAGATGATTTAGGATGAATTGGTGTTAGTAATTAGGATTAGGTGTATAGGATCAATCTGTATATTTTATGTGTCTACATTTTGCCCCTGTTTGAAGAAATGCACCTGTTGTGTTGGTTCAAAGAATAGCCTTGTTGTGATAAAAAAAGTGAATTTTTTTTTTTTTGGGATGCCCCACTACTACCCCAGTGGAAAGAAGTATACTGGTACAGTACCCCCTCGAGAGATTCAGTGAAAAGTTCAATTTTGAGGGTTGATCTCACGACAAAGCGGTTCAAGATTAGTTCAACTCAGAGAGGACTAGAAAGCTCGAATGTTTGATGTAGACAATTATATGATGTAGACAGTTCATCGGCATGGGTAGCCTCATGTATATTTTGATATATTACACACACTTGATACTTGGATAGAAATGTTAGTAAAGATAGAAGAATGAGAAGAATAAGATGGATGAGCCCTTGAGTCTGCGATGATGCAGGAGTCCAACAAGTCCATGAGTCACCGAGACTTTATTAGAGATGATGACAATGATGATGATGATGATGATTTTCTTATCAGGAATTGGGATTTTAAAAGGGCTTACTTACCTTATGTTTGATAACACACATAGGTGTGATGCATCAAGGTATAAAGAACTAGGATGGCATTGCACCTAGTGTGATGGACTTTGACTTGACAAACAGATAGAAGTATCCATGTTCACACCTGACATACGAAACCTCATTTAAAATGCAGTTCAGATATTTCAAATATCTCAGACCAAAACATAGAAAGGAAAGCCTTCCTATGTGGTTAATAAGACACCTAAAACATCCTCCCTACACCCAAACAAAGCATGCATGACGAAGTTATATTACAAGAATATCCAACAAGCACAATAGATAAAAGATAATGATCGTTGCCCCAATTATCTCTCTCTAAATCCTTTTGTTTGGACATCATTGAGAGGTCATCGAAATGAGCACAAATCAGATAATTCAAAAGACAAAGATAAAGTAAACAAACTTGAGCTAATGTTCTTCATACCACTAGCCAAGACTAAACTACGGTGATGCCTGATGTTGATGCCCATTGTAGGAAGGATGTATCCAAGGACATGATGTTATCAGATGATTGATTTGGGACTGATTGGATGATAGGCCCTATTAATACCAAGAGTTGACCAACTTGTTTACTTACTAACCTAGACTTGAGACCTTGATGCTTAAGTTTTCACTATTGTACCTGCTAGACTTGTTTTCGACTATTTCACCAAAGGTTGAGGGTGATGATGATTTATTATGAGTGAAGGTTTATTTCGGGTGAACGCAAGATGGGATGGATGGATTTTTTCAAATATTTGGATGTTTTTGGGTGTTTTGAAATGTTTTGAGGCTGTTTTTTGTATTGTTTTAGGTTTTGTAAATGTTTTGATTTTCAATTTTCAATTTTTTTTGGGTTTTCTAAGATTTTGACCAAGAGACTAACCTAAAGACCCATCCTAGGGGCCTTGGGGGTTGATCAAAAGATTAGCCTTTCCTACATTATACACGAAGAGACCACATAGTTCGACTGTCACAAACTCAATTATTGATGAGATATGATCAAGTGGATTTCCAGTTTATTATGAAAAACTCCTAAAGGACTGACCTAAGTGTCTCGGGGGAAGATCAAAGATCAACCTTTCCTACGTTCAGAGCTCAGAGACCCGTAGTTCAACAAGCATTTTTTTGACGTTTTTTCTATTTTTTATGAATGTTTTGGATTTTGATATGATTTTGGATGTTTTTGGATTATCTTGGTTTTTTTGAATGTTTTTGGATTTTTCACATGATTTTGACGATTTGGATATAGATATGTGTGATGATATTAGTGCTCTATTTTGGGATTTTTTTGAAAACCAAGCTAAGGTTGATTGATCTAATTAATGGATTGATGATGATAACATTGTTGAGGATACACAACAATGCAAGGATAGTGTTAAGCAACACAAGGATTGGGAAGGATATTGTGAGATGATGATCTGAATTGATTGGATTTGATTGATCAAGATTTGATGATGATAACATTGTTGAGGATACACAACAATGCAAGGATAGTGTTAAGTAACATGAGGACTAGGAAGGATATCCCAAGATGATGATGGATTGATTGGATTTGATTGATTAGGATTTTGAAACTTGATTTTGGAAAAAAATTGTTTAAATGATTTGATGTGATGCTAAATTAGATGCAACTGATATTGACTATTTGGATCGATGAAAGATAAGGCTTGATAAGGAACATCTTCTCGCCAAAATATGCCATGAACTAGTGATTTGGATTTTGGCTCAAAATGTTTGACCAATTTGATTTTACGTTTTCCAATGTTCGGATCACCACATAAGTTGGAGGATATAGATCAAGATTTATTCCTGAAGCATGATGTAAATATCTACCCCTAGTGTCTAACAATGTTTAAAATGTCATGGGTGGATTCTTGGATAGGTGTATGGATGGATGGATATGGATTATCTTGCAATAAGATAAGGTGTTTGAATAAATAATGCTCATTTGGATAATGTTGCATGGCTTAGATAATGTTGGATACGATAGGATCAATGAAAATGACCCATGTCAAGATGTTTACCATAAGCAAGCATAAAGTGTGCACCACATTTTTTCAAGATCAAGATAACTTGGACTATGGATGAAAATGGATTGGATAAATGGTTTATGGATGAATGGATTTATTATGGATGAGATGGATGGAATGTTGGATTTATTATGGATGGGATGAGATGCTTCCACCTGAAATGACACACATAGATGCTCAATTCTACACATGACGCCTATTTTCTAGGTTTTCATCATGGTATTTTCCCAAAGCACTACCATAGTGGTTTTCATTGGAGAGCCATTTTTTTCTTTACTGTTTTCAATCCTTTTTTTTTATTTTTTTTTGAATTTTTATATTTTTTAAATTTTTCTAAAATATTTTAAGCTCATGTTGAACCATCTAGTGGTGTTGATGTAGATGCTTTTGTCATAATGTTTCATTGATATCCTACTTGAAGAATTTGCTTTTCCAAGATACGTGCATTTCAATACAACTTTTAAGATTCCTGATCTACTTTGTTGATACCAAAGTTAACTTTTTCTTTATGCGTGCATCACAATAGAATTCCTTCTGAATCCTTATGATAAAGGGTGGATTCCAATACATGGTCAATGTAAGAATTGGATATCATGCGTGGAGGCGTGGATGGAGTGTGTTTAGAAATAAAATATGGATTGGTTAATAGTTTGGAACCTTTGACTCTCCAAACTTGGGAAGATGAGCAATGATGGGTGGATACAGAGGTGTTCATAGAATTAGGACCAACTGCTTGATATACTTTGTATGTTGCTTGAGAAGCCTGCTTTTTCCTTTGTAGACATCTTTGATGGATACTTCTCCCTTTTTTATTTTTCCACATAGTTTCTTTGACTGATGGAGTTTGATAGGGATGGAATTTCTTTGTATTTTTTGGTATCCATGTGTATTTTATTTTTCCATTATGCTTCCCACCTTCTTTTTCTTTGATGATGTTCTTTTTGCTTTGATTCACATCCTTCTTTTGATGTTGGTCCCAATTTTTGGATGGGGTGATGGGTGGATGAAGATTTGTGATGTGGCTGGTTATAATATTGGCATCGGTTTCATCATAAGGATTCTTCGTGCTCCCTATGTTGGCGTTTGTTTGAGACGAAGTTTCCCCCAGTACTAAATAACCAAGACCTTGATGCTTAGGATTGCCGATAATCTGCACCAGTTCTAGGATACCATGTTCATGTAGGCCTAATCCCCTACCTTGATAATTCATCTATTGAACAATTTTATTTGCAATAGGATATGATTTACCTTGGAAACAAGGTTCTAATCCTTCTTTGCTTTGTTGTGGATCTTCAAAGGTGATAGCTTCTTCATTGATAAGATAGCTTGCCCTAAAAAAGATAAGTGGTCCAAGTTTATAAGTGATAGGATCCTCCATAAGTGGGATAATTTCCTGATTCATATCTTTGGCTTGCTCTTGTGGAATATCAGTATTCAATGCTTCTTTAAGAGGTGTCGATGATTCACTATCCCTGTAAAATTCTTCCTTATGACTCATTTTTTATATGCCTTCACAAGATGTTCTTGATTCACAACTTCTGTAGAAACCTTCTTCATGACCCATTTCTGATATGTCTCTAGATTTTTCTATATCTTGATCATGTGTACAAATGTTAAGAGTAGGAGACTCTTGTCCCTTGGAAATGATATCAAGAGTATGAGACTCTTGTTTTGAATGAAGATCATCTTCATGTCCATTAGGAGTAAGCATCTCATGGGTAAATGGAGGAATATGTGCTATATGGATATGATCATCATTTGCGACATCTTGTATAGATATGAGAGTGTCCATTAGATCATTGTAGTACCTTGGAGATACAAATTCTTGATCTTGAATGATTTTAGAATTGCTTTCGACATGCTTTGGATCAAGTTCTTGACATGGGTCAGTTTCAAAGGATGGATTGCTTATAAAGGGTTCTTGGATGTCTTCATTAGGCATAGGAAGCAGCTCAATATCCTCTTGATATTTGAGTGGACTTCGATCAAATGTTGAGTTGAAGATTCCTTCAATATCTATGACCATGAGGTTGAAGGATGTCAATATGTCTTGGAAAGGACCATTGCTAGACTTTGGTGAAAGATATTGATCATGCTTTGGGATGAATTCTTGAGATATGTCCTCGAACTCATTGGATGAGGTAGAGGTATTGTCAAAATGATCATTGGTGGAATGATCACTGATTATAGGATCGAATAATGTTAATAGTCCTTGAAATAGATCATTGTCAGATATGGTCGGGGGGTTTTTATCATGATAAAAAAGTGACTCTTGATGTATGTTGAGTTGATATTCAGATGAGGTAGAAACATCTTCAAGGTTTTCATTGATGGATAGATCTTGATCATTGTTTTCAACAATTGTAGCAGAGAGATTGTCAATGCTATCGCTATTGGTTGAATCATGATCATTATTCCCAAAAGTTATTTTTTTATCAATAAGGTCTTGGATGATATTTTTGATTCAAATACAATTTCATGTTTTGTGTCCCTTTATTTTGTGATAATCACAAAGGTGCTTCTCATTATACCCTGGTGGTTTAACTTGAGGCTCTTGATAGTTTTCATACATAGGGATTTTGATGAAATTTTCTTGTATCAACTATTGCATGATCGATTCAATTGGTTCCCCAAGTGGTGTGTATTTTCATTTGTTACCTTGTGAGATTTGTACTTTAAATTCACCTTGTGGTGATTTATTTTGGATATGTGGTGATTGATCTTTGAGATGTGGTGATTGATCTTCGAGATGTGGAGGTTGGGTTTGTTTTTTATGTTGTTGATCTTGATATCTGACTTCTTGACATTAAAGATATTGCTCTTGATGTGGTTGTGGACACAACTCAATGTTTTGATGACAAGGTTTAACCAATGGAAGGGTGTATTGATTTTGGGGTGGAGATGTCTCTTGGTGCAATGAGTCAATTATTTTGGCAAGTGAAGCAATTTGATCTTGATTTTGATCTTGACACCCTTGATATAGTTGATTTGGTTTTTGTTCAAGCAAATTTGGAATGCCTACTTGTGGTGTTTGCATGGGATCATGGACAAATTGATTTTGGGGAATGTTCTGATTTGGGATGACATTTAGATTTGGCATGATAGGCTGAAATTGAACATTGTTGTGGTTGGGAATCACATTGCCTTGATTTAGGTAGCTTTGATTTTACATGGTGTTACCTTGACTTGGATCAATACATGGAGTCGTTATCATTTTGTTTGGAATTTGAACAACATTTGTATGATTCACAAACATATCTATCCCAAAGTTTACCAAGTGTGGACTCGAAATGTTCATGTTTGGTAAAGTTGTACTTGGTATATTCACATCTGGAATGTATCGATTTGGTGGGATAATGTTGTTTTGTTGAAGACTCATGCATTGATTGTTTGGTTGATAGATTTGTAGGTTTGGACTTTGATTTAAATCTACCATAGGGAAAGTTGTTCCAAAATTTAGATTGGGCATACTCACATTTGTTGTACCATTGAGTTTTGTAGGAGATAATGATCCCATGTATGGATTGTATAAATGTGAGTTTTGATAATCAATTGGCATTGTAAGGCTTTGATAGTTTGGTTCACTTAGATCACTCATGATGTATCAAACAAGTTTATATTCCATGTTCTTCTTGTGTTTTGACCTTGTTGACATCTAAGGGATTTAGGACCAATAATGAGATGAAGGATGAAAAGGGCGAATGATATGGGTGTTGAAATTTTAGGAACTTTGGATCAATGATAGACTATAGGATTTGATTTTGACTGGTTTGATTTGATTTGGATAATGGACTAATAAACCCCAAGATGTTATATGTTATCTTGGAATAAACTTGTCCACAAGGATGATAATTTAACTAGATGTATGAGGAAGGATTCATCCACACACACTTAGCCAAACAAGGTGATTTTGATGTTGATTTGAAGGATTTTACCAAAAGTCTAGTATGAATGATTTTTCCAATGGTTCAAAAGTTGTTTGTGAGATGGGATTTGATTGATGTTTGAGATGGATGAAATGATTGGTTGTTTTGATCCTAAATGAACCTAAGAGAGACTTGTTTACAAGACCAATGTTTTGAAGAACATGCTTTTACCTAAGAGTAGTTCAAACCAAAAGACCAATTTTTTGCTTGGAAGACCATAAGACAAATGATAACAAGCACATGTGTGGGGTTCAATTGATTTAATCTTGGTTAATGAATTGCTTTTACCACAAACACTTCTTGCTTAGCCTTTTCAACCAAATGTCTAATGTCTCAATTTCTTTTCATCCCACAAGGTCCATTATGTGGAAATCAAGGAAATTAAGGCAAAAGTTACCTAATGTTGACTTTAGTGAGAGAAAATTAAGATGTAAACCCAAATAGTTAGAAGCCTCTAAGGATAGAATCCCTAGGGCAAGCAATAGCACTTGGATTTTGTCAAAGGTATTTGCTCCTCCTAAAGGGTTTGAAATTTGATGTTCATGTTGAATGTTTGTTTTCCAATGTTTTAGATCCAAGCCAAGCGTTTTGATTCCAAAATGATGCACAACCCTAGGATAAAATGAGACAATCTTTGTTGAGTTCCCACTTGGATAAATCCAGCTGTGCATATTCTTAGCAAATGATTAGAAGCTTGACCACATTGGCTCCCCTCCATGACACACACTTCTCGGGTTAGCCAAGCTTCAGTACCCATGAAACTCCCATGTCATACTTCTCATCTCTACTAAGAATTGCAAAAATGTGGGACAGCTTTAGAACGACCTTTCTTGCACGAGCAAATAGATAAGGATTTGGGCTTCTAAACAAAAGGTTCTAGTATAGGAATTTCGTTGATGGGGGGTCATCCATACGAAAAGAGATCATTGCTTCCCTTCTTGTTAGAAAAATCCTCGTGATACTTGAACTTTCCTCAAGTACCCACACTTATATACTGGGTGGAAGTCGCTTGGCTTTAGCATGTTCCCAATTGGGTCATTCCCTAGGGTGATTACTTTTTCCCACCAGGCAGGCCCTCTAAGGATAAACAAAAGCAAGCAAGCACATCCGTAGTTTGATCAATCTTTGTTTAGAAACAAAGAGAGAACACACGCGATAAACTCCACTCACACTAGCAATATTTTGTTCAATTTTAAGAATCCAAATTGAAGTGTGGAGGTAATCACTTATACAACTTAATATCACAAAAAGCCTTTTGATTCTCAAGATCATCGTGAGGTGCGAGAGAAGCACATATGTCTTTTAGATGATATTACTTTGGATAAGAGATTACAAAACATAAAGGAACATCTTCATTTTAATCCTTCAAAGAAAGAATTTGATTCTTTTTAAGCACCAACTTGAAGCATGAGATTTGTTTGTTCAATTGTTATGTCTGAAAAAAAATCTAGCAAGTTGCCTAAGGTTCTTTTTAATCCCTTTATTTTGTTCTTTTTAGAGCCCAAATGAAAATTAGTAAGTCCTAAAGCTTGAAAGATGACAAATCCTTTAGAATGGAATTATTATAAGTCTTCCAAAGTGTTTAAAAACACTTGATACAATAAAATGATGATGTCATAGAAGTCTTTGTCCTTGTTTCCTCCCTTCACTTTCGATCAAGCCAACCTACAAAAATTGGTTAAAACTTACAGGAATAGAGGCCAAAACCAGTTAGTAGTCAAAAGCAACCAAAATAAAAAAAATATGTGTTGAAAATAATTTGAAAAGTTCCTTTTACCCAACTCCAACAACACAATCTGCAGAGGCGGCACAGTTTGAAGAAGTCAGTGACACTGTATGGCGTTGCTAGGACTAACAACGATGGACTGCAGCAAAACTAGTGAACGCAATTGCGGCGCTGTTTTGACAAGCGGTACAGTTTGGAATTTGGATGACCATTCGATAGGAAAATAGCCCAACATCGCAGTTTGAAATTCAAATTTCTGGGCGGGAAGAAGGTAACGTCACAGTTTGGAGTTTGATAGTAGCGCTATATGGCGCCTCTAGACTGCTAGCGGTGTAGTTTCTCTGTTAGCGGTGCACTTTTCGTGTAGACACAAAAACCATATAATTTTTCAAAAAACGTGTTAAATTTCTTCAAATCCACCCTCCTTCTAGTGCCAAAATGTGAATGGTGATCCTAGAGCTACACAAACACAAAGAACAGACACATTATTAGTCCAATATGCAAGTTAGAAACAACATTCCCCATAACATTCATTTGAGATATCAAGAGCAAGAAATAAATGAAGAACATGAATAAAAACTATCTAATATTGCTCAAAATAAACAAACTCTCAATCCCATTGGGGAATTGGTGCTATTTTGATGTGGAAAATAGCCCTTTCCCAATTCCTTGCAAGCTTTGATGATCTTTGATGAAAATCCTCCATAACCTAGCTATGAAAGATGAAATGTGGATAAAAATGGATGAAAATTCCTAAGAGTGTGGACCCAAATGAGCATGGTGATCTTACATGGATTGTGGATGATCAAATATAATAGAGGAGGCCTCTATTTATAACAAAGAAGGATGGAGGATTGAAGAATAGGAATAATGTGGGATTAAAGATGGACCAATGGCATTGTGCCACTTGTCAAGATGCTAATGGAAGGAGGTTGAGCGCATTTTGATCAATGTGCATTCATTTGAAATTTGAATTTGAAGAAGTGACATGTTTAGGGGGGATGTAAGAAGAGTTAAATGCCACTTGGCTCAATGCAAAGGACATGTAAGAGGCTTTTAATACCTTGTTGGAGAGGACGAGTCCTTTTGGAGGGACTTTTTGAATTTGAAGAATATTCCATCCTTGATGCCTTTTTGAATGAAAATGGAGGATTTAATTAAATCAAACAAATTGATTTATTGTGCAAGTTGCAAAATCTAGAGGATTTGAGTGATTAGGATTATGATTAATCAGGATTTGATTAATTTAGATAGAATTTAGCTGATTTGACAATTTGATTTAGATTTTAGGATTTAAATAAATCAAAATGAGAGGAATAAAGATTTTAGACTTAATTAAATAAAGTTTGATTTATTTAATTAAAGAGAATGGTGTTAGATTTAAACCAAATAAAGATTAATTTATTTAATTTAAAGGAGATGACTGTATATCTTAGTTAAATAAAATGAATTATTTAATTAAAAGAAGGACTATAGGATTAATTAAATAAAATGAATTATTTAATTAAAAGAAGGACTATAGGATTAATTAAATAAAATGATTTATTTAATTAATAGGAGATGATGACTTAATCATATAAATTTGATTTATTTAATTAAGAGATGAAATGTGATGAATTTAATTAAATATAAATTATTTAATTAAATGATTAGTAAAGGAGATGATTTAGGATGAACTGGTGTTAGTAATCAAGATCAGGTGTATAGGATCAATCTGTATATTTTCTATGTCTACACTTACTAATAGAGCAACAAACTCCCAGGAAAACCAATTGCACAGAGACCTTCACAAACGAGAGAAGCAAAGCTATTTTACTAAAGAGGAATGCTCAATATGATATGATAAAATGCATTATAATACAGGCTTATAAAGCCATGAAAAAGGAAAATGGGTGAGCAACCACCCAATACGAGAATACGAGAAAGAAAACTAATTTCCCAGTTTAATAAATTAAATGCAACTAAACTATAGTCTTCCTAAGTAAAACTCAAGTAAATATGCATTTACTCTAACACCCCCCCTTAAGTGCAACTTAGGGAGAATGAATGCAATATGGGTCCTGGCTACACAACCATTTTAGGTACCCATTTACAATACAAAAAAACTCTCACAAGTGGAGAAAAGGAGAAAAACCCAATGGGAAAAAACCCCTCTTCAAAAGAGAGAAAAGAAAAAACAAAAATGACGCATTGATGGAGGACTCAATCACACCCCCCAAGTACTACATACATCATGTATATACAATCAATTCCCCCCCATAAGAGGGAAAGTGAGAGACTATATAGCCCCCCACAATGAAGAAGCTCCATTATTGATGAAGGATATATGAAGATAGAAGATGATCTAGTGCCTGTAAGCAACACCTCTTCCCTTAGGAAGAAACAGGTCCACCAAATGAAGAAGAAACCACTCCATATCCAACTGAGAATGGGAAGGAAGTATCCAAACAGAGAAATCCATCACATGATCATGATCAAACACAGCCAAGAAATGCGACAAATCAAGAGAAGGTACAGCCAAGTCAACCTCCAAAAAAAATCTATGTGAATCAACTGGCATGTTGCAACTGTCATCAAAGAGGAGAGAAATCCCCTCAAGTGAATCTCCCAAATTTGCAAGGTGAGTCTCTACAAACAAATCAGAGATGCCTACTAAGTACTCATCCAACAAAACAAGATCTGAGGGATCAAAGATAGCCTGATGTGCTGGAAACCCAACCTATGAAGCAACGGGAACAGTATCAACATGAGTCTGAAGTACCCTAAAATGTATATGACCAATTTACTATTATCAACACTGGCCAAGGGTGTGTGAGGTACATAGCCATACTCCTTAACAAAGTGAGAGAAGCTATACAGTAGAGACTCATAATCAACATTACCAACAACAATGAGTTTTCCAAAATCAATTTCTCTAATAAACACATAATTGGTTGTAAGCTCCACAGTCTTAGGGACTTCACTATGCTTTATCTGGTATACAGAAAAAAGATTTGTGTGCAACTATAGAATGCACAATACATACCGAAACCATCCATCACCTAAGTCAACAATGCCTATCCCTTGAACATCCAACAACTTATTGTTCCCCAACAAAATTTTGGAAGTGTCAGAGGGGTGCAAACCCATGAAAGGATAGGGTGAAGAACTCATGTGGTGAGATGCACCAAAATCCATGAACCATCTGTCACATTGAGAATCAACTGCATAAGTGACCATTGCATGTCCCTTACCCATGTAGTGCTTATCTTCTTTACTGTTTGCAATTCTTGCACTACCAGACTGTGTGGGCTTGGTGGATGGAGAAGATGAAGATGCAAAGTTTGTAGAAGGAGTCACAAAAGATGGTAGTGAGATATTTTTTTTCTAAAGAAGGTGTGAGAGTTCATCAATCTTCTTCATGTAACAATGATGCTCATCGTGCCCCTTCTTTTTATAGTATACATAACTCAATTTATCCTTCTTTGGATTTTCTTCTTTTGCAGTGGTGGGGGTCTCATTTGACTCTATTTTAGGTTTAGGATTCTTCTTCCCCTTACTCTGTGAGCCATGTACAATCAATGCATGATTTGTAGGGACCCCTTGCAACTGGGCAAGTTTGGCTTGCTCCCTTGTTAACCGGTCATAGAAGGTCTCAAAAGAGGGCATCTGGAATGCACTACCTAAGGCATCCATTGTGGAGTAAAAGGTAGAGGAAAACACATGAAAAGGGCCTCTTAACTTAGATAGTATCAAGAAAATAGACTACTTATCAGTTTTGGGCTTTCCACATTCTACTAGTTGTGACCTTACTGATTTGAATTTCACTAGGAAGTCATCAATAGTAGGAAATGCTTTAGGGATAAGAGAGTTTAACTCAACCTCCAATTGCAATGCATGGATCCTGCTAACCTGACCAAATAGGTTTTCTAACTTATCCCATATTTCTTTGGGTGTACCCAACTCATCAACATGGAAAAGGAGATTATCTAAAACATTTAACTTCATCAACCCCATAGCTTGGTTACATTTATTTTGATGGGGAAATATTTCATATTCTTTGGTGAAGGTGGGTTGGGTGGCATTTAGAGTGGACCATAGACCTTGGGACTGAAGCAATCTACACATTTTGATTTTCCAGGTGTGGTAATTGTGGGGAGTCAATAATTCAATAGATGCAGGGGGATCCATGATAAAATTGCACTAAAAGGAAAAATTAACCCAAACTGATAAAAACACCCAATAAAGCAGCCTCTACAATTTAATTTTCACCACTTTTAAAAAATTCTCCAACCAAATAGCTGATTTTAGGAAAAAAGATTTGAGAAAAAATATATTTATGCACCTTGACCTGCAATCCAATTGTGGCCACTTGGTAGACACTCCACAACGCTAAGTCACCAACTCCACAACACACAAAGGGTCCACTACACCAACAACTTGGGCACATGAACTTCCACAAAGACTCCACGTGAGCCTTTACTAATAATAACATATGCAGGGAAAAGGTATATAAATACCAGGAAACCTTCTCACACAACCAATGTGGGATTAAAGATCCCAAGAGAACTTCAAAGAAAACTTGACATGGGCCCACCTCCAATCACAAAACCCTAGATAATTCAGTTTAAACTTTATATTTTATAAAGTTTGAAGTAAAACCTTTGTAGTTTCAAAGAAAAATTGATGCCTCAGTCTGGAAGAAATTGTCGCCTCCACACAAAGAACTATGTCGAGTAGGAAGAATGTGCGGCCTCAGAAAAATCACGCTCTACCTAAGAGAAATGAAAACATGACTACCTCTTAGTCAAACGCCTCCAACTTCAAATCGAATGCCTTGCTCAAGCACAAAAACTCTGTAAAACAAACAATGTAGCCTTCCAGTCATGTGCCTCCTCTTCAAACATGTGATACATGAAGGATTTTGGGCTCTCTAAGAGCTCCCACGCATATCCTCCTCACTTATATCTATGGCCTCCAGTCAAAATTCCCAACCACTAGTCTCAGCGCCTCTTCTGGAAATTAACACAACCAATACAATGAAGAAAAACGTGCCTCAACAGCAGAGGAAACGCCTACAACAAAGTCACGCCTTCAAAAAAATGCAAATCAAGCCAAGAACTGGAAAAAGCGCCTTCCACAGTCAAAATGTGACTACTAAAATAGGGAAAACGCCCAACAAATGATAATTCACAACCTCTAAATGCGCCAACAGTAGCAATATATCACTACTTCAGACTGAAATGAAGTAATCGAGAAACAAAATGAGGTAATCTTTGAAATTTACAAAAATTCAAATGTCGATCTCACAGATCTCCAGCCACAACTCTCCAACAAAAACTCTCAGGGAAGATGTTGCAAATTGGGAGGCTCTGATACCATGATAGAGCAACAAATTCCCAGGAAAACCAATTGCACATAGACCTTCACAAACAAGAGAAGAAAAGCTATTTTACCGAAGAGGAATGCTCAATATGAGATGATAAAATACATTAGAATACAGGCTTATAAAGCCATGATAAAGGCCAAACGGTTGAGCAACCACCCAATACGGGAATACGGGAAAGATAACTAATTTCCCTGTTTAATAAATTAAATGCAACTAAACGACAGTCTACCTAAGTAAAACTTAAGTAAATATGCATTTACTCTACACTTACACCAAACATATTAGCTTGCATCATGTTAATTTAGCTTTTATCATGCTTTCATTCATCTTTTTCATCAATTTCCATCGATTTTAATCAATAAATTCGATTGGAAAGGTTCATATTATCCAAGGGATTGGGAAAGGGTCACCATTCCACATTAATGCGACACCACTCCCCCAATAGGATAAGATTCAATGTATTAAAATAGATGTTTGTCAAGCTTTCATGTTTTAGAATGTTAGTTTTAATGGCTTCTTCACTTTGTATACATTGAATATCTTATTGGGATTAATGCTTAGTAGATTAAATATGCTTTGAATCTGTATGGATCAAGTGTAGTTAACCTATACTATTTCATTGGTCATAGGTGGATATAGAAATTTTATATTCTTTCCTTTAGCTTCCACTTCCATCCTTCGGGCTTGAGAAACACATATGTTGACACAATCACTAAAGAATTTGACTCAATGTTCACTTTCCAAGGAAAATTAGGGTTCACGATTCTTTGATTATTTGCTTCCCTATATCAAAAATTTTCCCACATACCTTCTTCTAGATTATATACTCCTTTTGTTGCGACACCGTCTAACTTATCCATGGCATCAATTTACCTGACTATCCATATCCTTGTTGAAATATACCATCTGTCACACCAGCAATCAACACAACCTATATCATTTTTGTGGTTACAAATAAAACTTTTAATGCATGTGTTAGAAAATAAATCTCTACCAAATATAATCTATGCAACTCCAACTTCCTAAAATATTGCAATTAAAACCATGCATTCCTTTAATAATTTCCTTAATACCCCATTCATTTAGGTTTTTGGGTATTCAACGTTATCGTAAAAAATTAAGTGAGACACTTAAGCTTTAATTTCATTGTTATGCTTCCCCGAGTACCCAGGTACCCAACTACCTGAACACCTGAACTTCTACACTACCACTTAAACATCCTTTAATGAAACTCCACCTAATTGCAGATCTTTTGGCAATGCATCCCATTCATCACGTCTTTTGTTCCCATGAACCTTTATTCACCGTAGTGGTAACTTGTTCAACTTTTTCCTTATGGAAGCGAACCAACCATATCATACATCCGCATCTACGCTCAATTTTCTTGAAATCCCGGTTATTCAACTTTTCAATAATTTCTTCAATTTAAGCTTCTTCCCAAAGTATTTTGAGCTTCCCTCCATGGTTATTATCTTCTGATCTCTAACAAGTCTAGGTAATTTTTTTAACTTGGATTCCTAAGCTTTACAATATTGGGGCATGTTGTGCAACCACACAACACACTTGAGAGCTACAAGATATCTAGGGATTGTGGTTGCTTTGAGCAGTGTGGACCATGGTTCTTGTTAGTATAATTTTGATGGTTTTGTATCTCCTTAAGATAAAAAATAATTATAGAAATCAATTCTTTGAGAATAATTTTGCATGAAGAATTTGGGCATGTAAACTATAGGTACTCACAACAATTTAGTACATAGATCTTGGTGCTTGGTCTTCCTAATATTTCTTATATTAAATAGGTTTGTCAAGGTTGTGCTCTTGAAAAAAATCAGCATGATCCTTTTACTAAGTGTAAGACCCCACATGCTAAGTCTCCCTTTGAGTTGGTACATAGTGTCCTTTTTTTTTTCTTTTTTTAGGAGCCCACTATGTGGTCACATTCATTGACATGACCTATCACAATGCATGTGGGTATACTTTCTTAAGTACAAGAGTGAGTTACTTGTTACTTTTAGAACCTTCAAAGAATTTAGTAAACAGTATGATCTTTCTATCAAGAATATATGCATAGACAATGGGAGGAATCTATGGATTAGTAATTCATGGATTTCTATGGAGAGTGTGGCATTCAATATGAACGCTTCTAAGTTCTCTATACTCCTCAAAAAATGATATTTCCAAGTAGTGATAAATTTAATAAAAGGCCCCTAAAAATTTCTATAAAATCTTGGGGACTCCTAGCTAAGAGAATTAATTTTCATGGTGAATTATTTTCTTTTAAATAAAATTAATTTTACTAGCAAATTTATGTGTACATTACTAGAAATACATATAAAATCCTAGCTAAGATATTTAATTACCATGATGAATCCTTTAAAAATGTGTCTTCCTATGGAAAACAAAATAAACCATAAAATTAAGTGTCATCTAAATTATCAGTCCATCAATATCCACATAGTTGGTCAACACAATCCCCCATATATTATTTTATTTTTGTAATTTTGAAGCAAGGAAACAAATCTATAATGGAGAAGACATTACATCATACACAAATTGATCATTTTGAAATTGATATGAATGAATCTACATGCCATCATTTTATTCTCTAATCTATTATTTTTTAATTATTTCAAGATGTAATAAGCATGTGGGAGTAAAATGTTCATCGATTCCTAGAATTCATTTCGGACTCTTAGATTTTTTATTGATAAATGATAGATATTTGTATATTTTTGGTTTATTTGTGGGAAGTAATAAGGACATGTGATTAATATTTGCACCCTTTCTTGGAATTCCTTTTGGGCAGTTAGATTATATATAGATCAAGGTGGATACTACAATACCCACCTTGATTAATATATAATCTAACGGTCCAAAAGGAATTCCATGAATGATTGCATATTCAATCATACATGCTTAAATTCATTAAATTCATATTGGGGCTAGATTTAAACTTGAGTTAGTGAAGTAGGGGGAATTTTTATGTCATAGGTTTGATCCATGTATAGGAATGGATAAAATTATAGTTTAGGACTAGTCACTAAGTATGTGTGAATAATATCAAGTTAGATTTAGGTTAATTGTTAAGTTTTATAAAAATCATACTACCTGTACACTAATCATTACATTAGGGACAAATTAATCAAACAAAGTCTAAAATGAAAGGAAACAATAGAAGATGTATAATTTTTACCATTCCAAATTATTGTTTTGCTTTAAAAATTTATTTCTAATCAAAAAACATAATTGATAATAAGAATTTCTTCCAAATTATCTTGTGAATTTCACTTTAAATTATTTATACAACACTCATTATTTATATGCTTGTCTATTAGATAGTACTTATAATTGGCCTTGTAAATAGAAAAGTTATCTCCTCACAAAAAAATTATTAAAAACCAATTCTCTGAGTTTGAAAAAAAAACCTTAAAGGACCAACTCAATCATGTCATGTATGATATACAAATAGCATGTGATCAGTGAATACAATTAAGACTATTCCTTTACACATCATATGGATTTCTTGGCCCTTTCAAGGATGACATATTCCCAATATTTAAGTTATTTTTCTCTGCCCTACTACAAAAACCATTATAATTTATTTGTGCAAGTTGAGATTGCACGCTATATTCCAATATAATGAGATAATATAAGTCCAGAGCATAGTCAATGCCTAATACTTACAAGAACAACTAATAACCATGTGGAAGGAAGCTTCTTATGAGCTAATAATAGGGAACATAATTTTCTAAAATTACATAACAAAAACACTAACCAGAAGAATTAACCATTGACCAAACAACATTGTCTTACATTTCTGGATTTTAAAAACATTTGCTAGAACAATATTCTTTCTTGCTAAATATGTCAGCATAGGCAGGCTTAACTACTAATTAAAAAAGATAAGAACCAGTTGTAAAATAGTATTATTAAAACTTTAAGAATTTGACACATGGCCAGCAGGATGGGGAAGCATTCATAGTTGTCTTTCATTCCCATTCCCTTAGTTTATAATTCTTAATTTTCTCAAATTCTGAATAAATTACAACAGTCTCTCAATCATCCTTTGGGGAGTTACAACTTAATGAAATGCCTCCCAAGGCATATGTATTGATTGTGGTGTTTTGGGGACTACTTATGCTGATTACTCCCATTCTCATCACTTGGTCTGCTGCAACAAAACCCAATTCATTTGAATCTTCTTCTTCATTTGGGTCTTCCAATTCCTCGAGTAAGCTTTTAACCTTTATATCATGTCATATAATGATTCATTGTTTATATTGTATGCTTAATAAATGTGGGTACATTTCTATGCAGTTGCAGAAGTTCTGATAGGTGGGGGAGAATTTAGCTTGATGAAGATGTTCATTAGATCACTTCATTGGGTGGCTTCTGTTTCTTCTCCTTCTCCAACAAATTTCAACTGATCAGATTGATTAAACTGTTGGGCTGTGGGGCAATTAAATAATACTAAAGATTACAGTATAGCACAGTTTCAGGCAGATTTGGAAAAGCTAACCACATGTGCATATTTGTATATGAATATGAGTTGTTTTCATTATCATGATTGGGTTCAGCGTGATCTTCAACAATGGAGGTGGCAGTCATCATATAGCTTATAAATTGTATTGACTTGTTTGTGGAATAGTTAGTTTGAATGCTTCTTACTTGGGTTAATATTATCAATTTTTTAATTTTTCATATTTAATATGCATTTCGTCAGATGTAATCTGATGATAATCAAGTATATTCACTTGAATAAAATTTTAGCTAATATAATTTAGCTACCAATTCTATACCTAAGCAGATAAACCCCAACAAAAATACACGAAACTGTCGCAGGTATATGTAAGGAGCCAAACTCTTTATTACAGTTTTTTTAATGACTTCTTTACATAATTTAATATCATCTTTAAAGTGAAATAAAAGCTTAATATTCTATCGTATTGGTTTAATCATTCACTATAAAATATATAGAATTGTAAATGGTTTATATGAGTTAGGTGTAGATATATTGATTTAATGAAAATTTTAAATAGAAAAATTGTATTTAGTTTGGTAACTAATGAATGCACAAAGAGTAAAGAAGATTTGGATATGGTAATTCTTAGGATTGAGAAGTCTCAAGATCAAGGATAGTTTTCTATTGACTTTGTGTAAGGTTGAGTTTAACTACCTAGAACTAATCTATAACTCTAATCTTGTCTGACAACCTCAAACTCATGCACTCTTCTTTTTCTAATTTCTAATATTTAACTCATGTGGTCATCCCTAACTTCTTGTTTGTGCTTTTTAAATACTTAGGGACTTCGTAATCTTTATAAATGGATTAAAAGAATGCCATTAGATCACAAGGAGCTATTGATTAGATAAACTATCAAAAACTAAACAATAGCGAAAACAACTATTTTCAGTCATGCAAATGCTCCTAGCATGATTGTAAATATTAGGTTTCTTTTAGAGTATCAATTGAAGTGTGTAGATGTGAATGATTTATCTTTATGATTGGATGATTAGAATGAATGCATTCAAATAGAAGGGCATATCAGTATATTACACAAATTTGTGTTTATTCAATCCTAAGTGGGAAGAATAAAGGTGGTGATTCTTTCATTTTTTTAGGAAAAAATATTAATTTCTATTGGCGAATCTTTCCTTTTTTTCAAAAAAATATTAATTTTATTGGCGTTTTTTTACATCACTAAAATTTTGTAGAAAAATTTGGCGAATCTTGAAAATAATAGGAAAATGTATTAATTATGATGGTGAACCTATCCAATCTAAAAATAACTCTCATGGTAAAGTAGGGCCCGAGGGTGGAAATTATCAATGGGTTGAAGGGGTAGACTATAATATTTACTTCCCACCATTGTTTTAAAATATAATATAATGGCCCTCATTGTATTATGCAAGGTAAAATGTACCCATAATATGTAATTCTCATGGGGCTCAAATTGCTTTTAGATCATTGATCTAATGACCCTCGTTGTACTCTATAAGGTAAAATTTACCCACAATCTATAATGCTCATGAGACCCAAAATTATGGGGCCCATGAGCATTACAGATCATGGGTACATTTTACCTCGTGGAATACAACAAGGGCCATTAGATCATATTATAAATCAATGGTAGAAACTAAAGATTAGAAATATGGTCCTAAAGCAACTAATAATTATGATACATTATTGGTGAATTAATATATATTTCTACTATAATTTAAAAAAATTATTCGAATCTGATCTAATCATGTATCAAATACTATGGTGAATTTTTGAGTTAATTTTTTTAATAAAATAAATTATTTGGTAATTTAAATAAGATTATAATAAAATTTTGTAAAAATGTGGCAATTCAAGTCGCGTTGTAGCTCGAACCATTAGTCAATTTTGGATTCCCAATTTTCAACTATTAACCAATTGACAAATATTAGCCACTAAAACAATCATTGTATACGAATCTAATCATATAGTAATGTGAATATATAGTAATAAATGTAAATAATATATCATGTATGCATATATGTTGGAGATAGTATCAATGGATACAAATGTTTTCCCCTACATGGTCAAAAGAAATGTTGGTGCGGCCTTTAATTTCCAAGAACACTTGTGTCAGTATAAAGGAAACAGAGAGTAATAAAAGTTTTTTTAGTATGAGTGGTTGGGATCACACTTCATGATCTATTCATTAGGTAAAGTAATTTAGTAAAGCAAGAGGTCCTTTTTTTCAATTGAAGGTTTAATATCAAGTCTACATAATTGTTTTAGTTCCTTGATATGGAAGCATAAGTTTTAGACTAAAATCTCCTCAACTAAGAGATACCCACTATAATTAGTTCTTTGATATGAAAGCATACATCTTAGACTAAAATCTCTTCAATTGAAAGTAAAGAACCATACCCAGTTAATAAGAGTCACGAGTAAAAATCAATGATAAATACCAAAAAGAAAATAATAAGAGAAAGACATAATCATAGAAATGATGTAATGGATGATGATAGAAAACTGCCAAAGTGAGAAGCAACAAAAATAAAGTTGTAAGAGAAAGTATATTAATAATGAGACAAGGCTAAAAGAAGGCAAGGAGAGAGATAAGATGAGAGAAATAATGAGGTTTTACATGAAGACTACCTAGGTACTAATGAAGGAGCTTATGTGGGAGCACCATGACATAAATATTTTGAGCAATAAACAGGTGGATTCCATTAAATAGAAGGAATTGCCATTAACACCTCCAAAGGAGAGGACCACCCATTGTAGAGTGAGGTACAATTCTGTGCAGGGGCCGTACCAGTGATTGGGACACATTAGTTATTATGCACAAGGCGAATAAGAAAGCCTGCCCCCCTTCTTCTTGTAGGTACAATCAGCTTCTTAAAAGCTGAAAGTGTACGTGTTTTCAGGTGCAATTATTGTAGAGGCAGGTGTATTGGGATTCCAGATTGCCGGGATCTACGCTGACGTGGGACCCACGTGGATGGCTACGTGGTGAACAGGGTATACTATTTTTTTAATCATTTACCCACCTAGATCGCTATTTGTGAAAACAGGATTTTGTAGGGAGAATCTTTTCACGAGGTAGTAGATATAAAAGCGACAGGTAACAGTCCCTCAAAAAGTCGCTCTTGAAAAACATTTTTTTATTTTTATTTTTTCCATTTTGGGAGGGAATCGAAAAACAAAAATACAGATGTCAATATAGGAATAGTTGAATATTTATAATGTGTTTGATAATTAAATATTTGAAATTATAAGAAGTTTTAATGCTTATAATAAATATTTGATAATTTATTTTGAAAATGTTATAAGAGTTATTTTTTATAATTAAAGTTTAAAAATATAACAATGTTTTGATGATGATAATGATGATAATGATTATTTTAATGTCTTTTGTATTAAATTATTGTCTAGTGTTTCTTAAATATATTATTTAATTATTTAATGATGTGATACTTTTTTTAATTTTATCGTATAAAGTACTAGAATAATTTGTTCTCATTGTAATTTCTGTTCTTTCAATCAAGTGCTCTACAAGATGAAAGAATCATCTTTACTATTGGTGTCAATATTATAATTTTGTGTTCTTGTTTTAAAACAACATTTATATTTTTAACATCTTACAAAAGAAAAGGAGATATTGGATACTAGTCTTTCATTTTCATAGGTATGAAACATAAATGAGCCTAAACTTCTTTACACCAACATTTATATATTTAATATGGTAGAAATAAAGGTACCTAATAAATATTGACTCTTAGAAGTTCTTGAATATTGTTTGAATGATGAAGAAATTAAGTGATTTTTTAAAGCACAATATCAAAGATGGGACCTCTAGATGAAAATAGTGTTCAATAAATTGTGTAAGTCACATAATAAATCATTATTTTATATTTTTTTGTTTATTTGGACAAACAATGTTGAAAAAATGATTTTGATCATTCAAACAAAGACTAATAAAGTCTTTGTAATATTTTGGTGTCCTCTTATTAATACTTTAAGTCTCATTCAATGCTTTTCTTTTAACTTTATAAGGATGAAGATTTAATTTTTCTTAAGTAGCTTTTTAAACATAGGAGCATTGGAGGTAGCTTTTTAAGAATAGGAGTGTTGGAGGTAGCTTTTTAAGAATAGGAGTGTTGGAGGTAGCTTTTTAAGAAAATTAAAACTAGACTACTCGTTGTGAGAGTAGCAGCATAAAAAGACTATGTTCAATTCTCATTTAATATCCCGCCTAGTCTTTTTATGCTGCTACTCTCACAACGACTAGTCTAGTTTTAATTTTCTTAAAAAGCTACCTCCAACACTCATATTCTTAAAAAGCTACCTCCAACGCTCTTTTCTTTTAACTTTACAAGTCAGGGTGGTGGAATTAAGACACAAAAAGCAAGTTGCAGAGAATTATGTTGCCAGAAGTGCGCAAATCAAAGCTAGATTGCACTAGTTAAAGATTGGCAATCGGGCCTCCAAGGAGTTTTTCTGGCCCTGCGTGCCAGGCACTCATCTTCAGGCATTAAAAAAATTAAAGATGGAATTCAAGTGCTCTCTGAGCTACTTGACATTCTCCAAGCCTTTGTTCTTAATTATAAACAAGTTTTCATTGCTCGAGAGTTTACGCCCGAGCAACAACAAGCCCTTCAGGATTGTCTTGTTGTTGTGCCAAATAGGCTATCTTCAGCCCAGAAAGCCTTCTCAGAACAATTACTCACAGTTGAAGACATAAAGGAAGTCATTCATTCCATGGCTGATGACAAGGCCCTTTGGGACTATGTTGGGCACAACTTGCATAAAGTCTATCTCAAGGCTTTTCATTCCAAATCCCTGGGTAATTTAATAAACAAAGGAAATATTAAATTCATACCTAAGTCTAGAGATCCCAAGGATATCTATAACTGGCGACCTATCACGCTCCTTAATGTTTCTTACAAAATCATCGCCAAAGCTCTAGCTCTGAAGATCTGTCATTTTTTGCCTCAGATTGTGCACCAGAAGCAAACTGGTTTTATCAAGTCCAAATTTATCCTATACAATATCATTGATGTGTGGGAAGGCATGGAGTGGGCTAGGCATTCAGACCATAAAGTTATTTTTCTCAAAATAGACTTTGCTAAAGATTATGACCACATTGAATGGCCTTTTATTTTGGCCATGTTGAAAGCCTTGGCGTTTGAGCCTAATTTCATCCAAAGTGTCCAAATGCTCTTCTCAGACGCCTCTACTTGTATCACCATTAATGGCTGCCAATCTTTTGCCTTTGGGATTTTCTGTTCCATTCATCAAGGATGTCTGCTTGCTCCTTCCCTTTACGTGCTTGCTGCCAAAGGCTTTGGCCATCTCTTAGCCAATGTGGTTTCTCAACAACATGCCAAAGGAATTACTTTTCCTAACTCCCAGGCTCAACTAGTTAATCACCATTTTGGTGATGACTCTTTCCTCATTCTTCTGGAGGAAGAGAATAATATTAAGGTGACTCTTGAATGTCTTAACATTTTTTGTCTAGTGTTTGGCTCCACCATTCAATGGCATAAAACTTTGTGCTATAGACAATCTATATTTCCCACTCCTCACTGGCTTTAGCAATACAGTTGGAAATGGATTGGGCCAGGGGAAATATTTTGGTTTCTAGGCATTCCCTTTTCCTTCCAGGGTTCTTTGGATGAGTTGTGGCAAGCTGTCCTCTCCAGCATTAAGCAAAAGTTGGCCTATTGGATTACCAAGCCTCTTTCTCCAGTTGGGAAATTCCAAGTGTGCTCCAAGATTTTAGCGGCCACACATGTCTACTACTCCTCTTGTTGGGCCCCTTTGAAAGCTGCCTATGCCAAGCTTGAAAAGCTACTTCAAGACTTTTTCTGGGCTTATGCGGAGTCCCACAGAGGGTTTCACTGTCTTTCTTGGGAGTTTTGTTGCCATCCCAGAGACTTTGGAGGACTTGGGTTGTCCACTCAACGACAAGGGACTTCCTTGTGTGTGAAATGGATGATTCATGTTTGTACTAGAGATGAAGCCTAGAAGATTCTCCTCAAGCATTGCATTTAGTTCGCTTTTCCTATTCATAGACCCGCTTGGAAGGGGATTGGCTTTCAAACCCTTATGATCATGAAAGAACCAGTTCAAATTATGGGAACTTTTGTGGCCAAGAGCATTTGGAGAGCCTAGGATGCGCTTAAGCCCTGGCTCCGCTGGGTTGGCTCTAGTTTCCATGATGGGCTTTCACTCAATCAACATAATGTTTGGTGGTCACCTCTCTTTGCTAGTAATGGTCAGCCACTGGCTAAGTCACCTTGGCTTAAGGTGCTAAGATTCCACAAGAAAGGCATTCAAACTTTGCAACAGGGGTTTCACAAACCCACAATGTGCATCATTCTGTGGGAAGATTTTTGTGCCCTTTACAAGCTTCAAATCTAGAACCATGATACTTATGATGGTCTAGTGAATGCTATTCCTATAGAAATGCTTCATAAGGTGGGAATTTTTGGGTCCAAGCCTTGGTGGAAGGACTAGAAGTGGTACCCAGACACCCCTTTCAAGAATTACAAGCCTAGGCTTGGTTATAGATGGCTTTCACCACATTTTCCTATGATTAAAATTCTGAAGCAGAGGTGGCTTCTTCAATCCCCCACTCATGTCTGGTGAAAAAGATTCTCTACCACTTGGTCTACAAGTGTTGAGCTGAAACTTGCCCACTTTGCTTGGTGTATTCTTTTCCAAGGCTTATCTGTGGGTTCTCAACTTGTTCACTTGGGGGTCCAAGACCCTCGTTTCCCTTTTTGTGGGCAAGCTGAGTCTTTTAAGCATCTCTTTGGGTTTTGCACCAAAGCTCAGTATTTTTGGAATTGGATTCATGACTTCTTTCGACCTTTTAGATTGGATCCCTTCTCTTGGCATATGATTTTGCTGGGAGACTTGCCCAGACTTCTTACTAAATATACCCAGCTTTGGCACACTTTTAGAGTGGAAATCCTCTTCAATATCTAGAAAGAAAGAAATGTCTACATATTTACTAACACAAAAATGGATAAAAATGTTTATTTGTATTCTAAAGTTATTATTTGCTCTAATGTGCTCTTGCAATTTTAAATTCAAGCCAAGAAGGATGCACTTGAGGTGGCTCACCTTCAGGAGCTTTTGGATCATTGGGGCAATGCCCTATGTACTGTTGCTCGAGTGTCTATACTGTTGCTCGAGTGCCTACTTCGCCCACTTCCTCTCATGTTCAATTGCCCTCTTGGGGTTGACAGCGAAATGTCTCTACTCGCCCTCACTCTTAGCCTCATCTTCAGTGCGGTTCCCACCCTCATCGGCGGACTCATCCTCCTCCTTCGTGGGTTGGCCAGGGGTGGCCTTCTGGAGGAGTAGCATGGAGCAGTGATGGTAGTTTTGGGTGGCCCTCTGATAATACTCCTACTATTGGCTCTGGTTGGCTAGACTCTAGTAAATGCTTTCCATGTCTGGTGCTTGCAATCTCACCTCGACGCGAGGATAAAGATAAAGAGAAAGAGAAAGATGTTGATGATGGATGGGGTCCTCCTCCTAACGTCACTCCAAACCCCATTGATGTATGGGGGAAACACATGGATGACAAAGACCCTCCTGGCTCTATTGGCACTACTCTGGTCACTTGATGGCCATTTGATTTTATATGTTTGTAATGCTTATGGACTTCTGGGCTAGGCCCAAGTGACTCTAGTTTTTGGTTTTCTAGGCTCTGCCAATATGACTCTCAGGGTGTGCCTTCTTACCACCCACCCTTTTTTTGTGAATATGTAACTTTATCTTTATTAATAATATAGATAGTTGCCTATTCATAAAAAAAGTAATGTTAATAATATTATTTGTAATGTTTCAATATCTAAACCAAAATTCAATGTATGTAGTGTACCTTTTTTAAATTCTATTATGAGTGCTATTCATATTAGAACTAATAAAAATTAAATCATTAAATATTTAATTTTCATAAACTTATGGCCATATGTCATATTTTAAGCACTTATTTTTATAGTGACTATCAATTTTGTGTTATATTTTATATTTGAACATCAAAACAATCTCCCTTGTAAGTTTGTGTTTCCATATTTAACATTAGTTTATTTTTTATTTTATTTATTTTTATTAAAAGATATTTTAAATACATATCTTATCATGAGATGGATTATAGATGGGTAAAAGCACAAAGCTGTGTCACACTTTATAAAGGAAACGACCAACACTGATCCAATTTTTAAACTTGAATCACTAAAAAGTGGCATATATGTTTTGAATTTTGAAATGATGTAAACTAGTAAAATATGTTTTTTTTAGTATATTTTATGTTTGTATTTTTTTAAAAAATATAAAAAATTATTTTAAACTAGTTTTTAATAAATTAAAACTATAATTTAGTTGCTGATAAAATGCTGAAAAATGAAGTTGCATGGGACGTCAAACATTTTATAGTAAATTTTATTTTTTTTCTTTCAAATTTTTTGTGTGTATTTATAACTTGAAATTTTTGTGCATGCATATTTTTTTTCCAATTTTGATAAATATATATTTTTAAATAAATATTAAAATGTGCGCGAATAAAAAAACAACTATTTTCATCGGACGTCAACTTTCATATTAAATATTTATCTAAAATGGAAAAAAAATTATACCATCTTAAAATAGATTCTTTTATCTAGTGCATCATATTTTTTTCAAATTTTTTTAATAATTTTTAGTATTTTTCCTTGACATAGTAATCAACCTCATATTTTGTGTTGAAAACCTACTTTTAGTAAAAATAAAATATAAAATATAAAAAATAATTAAACTATTAAAATAAATATATTTTTGAAAACTAAAATTATGGATCTACAAAAGGGTATTTTTATATTTTTAAAAAAATGTTGTTTACATTAGCAAGATTTATTGAAACTTCAACTTTTTGAAATAACTTAATTTTTTTGGTAAATTGGACTCAAAGTGATGCTCCATACATTTTTAGCCAACAATTTTAGTTGAAAAAGTTGTGGAAGCATATAACTTAGCTAGAATGATTCTTACTAGATCATATGTTTGACCAAAATTGATTTTTAGTTAGAAATACTTAAATTCAGTTGTGCTGATAAGTTGGCTGAAAGTGTGACACAACTTTGTGCTTTTGCCCAGATGCAATGTTGGAGATTGAAGATAATATTAACATATATTTTACTCTTTACTTGAAAATCTTCTTGCTTAGCCAAATAACTTGAACATGCTTAACTTGCTCAATTCTCAATTTAAAGTAGGTAAAATACAAATGAAAAGTATTATTTTTCTTATGTTGCAAATAGAGAGTAACATATTATACCATGTGAATGCCTTGTTGATTAGTAAAACAATGGAAAGCTTGTTCATCTAAGTGTACATTTCTTAGTCTAAAACATAAAATTACAAATGAAAATATATAAACATTTGCAGACTCTCTTTGGTTGGTGAAGTTAAATAGATCTTGTTGTTAACAATGCTTAGAGATTACATTACTTTTAGACCTAAGTAGTTTACAAATAAAATTATTGATTCACCAACTGCATATTTTTTTCTCATATTAACTTAAAGAGCATAAGCTACTATACCATGTTTTCGATCTTTGAAACATGCATATTTATCTAGGATCTTGTTTGGTAAATCATTATAATAATTATGAATTACTTGTACACATATAGAGCCCATGTTTTTTATACACACCAAGATGATTGAGGATTTTGATATGCAATCATAATCAAATCAATTAAATATCCAAAGAAAACTATGCATGATAGAATTGAAGAACATTTATACTATAAAGATGATTTGATCTCTCCAAGAGCTTAATCTTTTATTTAAAGATAGTGTGTCTTCCTTGATTTAAAAATGGACTCTTTTAATATAGGTGCTTGTGTAGGTGGGTATCGAGCCAAAACCTCACTCCAATTATGGTAGTTGCATTAAACAATAACTTTTCTAACTCACAGTGGTTGAGAGTTTCAACTTTTGTCAAAAAATGACATAAGTAAGTCTGTGAATGTAGAACTTTGACCCATCTTGGAGATATGGTAATAATGTTAATTCTCTACCAAACCATTTGTATACAATCACACTTGCAATGTGAAGAAGAGTCAAAAATAATATACAATTATACATGTTCATATGAGCTTGTAATGCACTAAGTTTTTTTGAATTCAAGTCTAGGAAAGCATTGATTGTAAAAAATAAATGCAGTAAAAACTAAAAATTAGCATTAAGATGAATTTTCCTTGTCTGATTTTCTATTGTAACAACTAAGAATTGTTTGACTATTTGCTTTTAATCATTGTTTTACTTGTCATTTCTATAAGATAGAGACATCAAGGCAATGGCTTGACCTTGTTAGATTTGTACAACTCAAATGTTATTTCCTTCTTTCGTGGGCATACATTCTTCTAAGGTGGTGTAACGTGTTCATTTTGATGGTATTGATGCTTGTTAGTCTTTTTCCATAAATGTTGCTACAATCTCTTAGCAATAGACTTAAAATTGTTATTCTTTGATATCTATCAATATATTTGTTTGAAATTTTCTTAGTATTTGAGGACTTTTACTTTGGATTTGATTTGGTTTTCCTTTATTCCTCTATTCAATTGCCTTGTATGATTTCAATGGTATGTGTGGTTGAATAAATAGTGAAGTTAAGTTTTTTTAGACAACCAGTTTGCATGAAGATGTTGCCATTGTCTATGCAACCATTAGACTGTACATTTGACCGTAATGATTAATTTATGGAAAATCAAAATACAATGTAGTTTTTAATTTTCAATTAATTAATAATTATAGTCAAGTGTACAATCTGATAGCTGGATAGACATTGCTGAAGATGCTCATGATCCCATAAATATACTTAAACTAATGTTGAATGATTGAACCTATGACTTTTCTTTTTTTATTGAAGTATTCTTCCCAACTTTTCTCATGATAAATAATATAAATTAAATCATTGGTATGAGTTTTCCACAGTCCATTGAAGAATGATAATATGCTTTTGGATTTAACTGTGTATAAATTAAATACAATATCAAAAATCTAAACTTCAATAAATTTACACATTGATGAAAGTGAATACTAAAATAAGAAAGTAAATTCAAAACCCAATCTATTATTTATTATATAAAAAATAGACAAACAATTAATTAATTGAACTTACCTTTACCGTTTGCTGTGTCATCGCTTTTGAATTTCCTGTGTACTCTGTCAAACGGTCTTTACAAAAGTGATTTGACAGCAGAAAATGACTACCTACTTCTCCAAGGTATGAGGAGGACAAATAACACGTACGTTTTAAATAACTGTATATCAGAGAAGGAATATTCAGTGAGTCGGTGGTACTGGTAGCTAATGACGACGGTGATTAAATCAAATCTAAATTTATTTTTTTAAGTTAATATGTATTCTCCTCGAAAAGCGAGAATTAACTTTCTTATTCAAAATATTAAATATGGAAAATCAGATTTACAGTTGTTGTGCATAATAAACGTGGCATCACCTTCAGTTTATTTTTCCTATTCATAGTTTTACTTTTTTTTAAATGATTAAATTGGAATACTAAGTAAGCTTGTCGGTGAAGACATCGTAGAATAAAGTGTGCTCTTCACATTAACATAAAAGAAGGGTAAAAATTTATTAAAACAAGAGAAAATTACAAAGCAGAGTCATTACATAGCCTTATCCAGCTCTACCAAATGGTCCAACTGTTGAGACAAATCAGGGGGTAATTGACCCCGATCAACCAAATTCCAATCATGAATATGATCAGAAGCCCATTTAGCCAAACAATCAGCAACACCATTCCACTCCCTAGGAATATGAGTGAAAGTAACAAACTCAAGAGAAACACAGAGATTGAGAATTTGTTCAATAATCAGAGCCAAGTGCCAACTGACATCATCTAACCTACACCTGTTCAACAAGTTCACCACAACCTGGGAATCAGATTCACAAATAATCATGTGCCACCCCAATTGCCTGCCACGCTCCATAGCCACTAAAATAGCCCGAGCCTCCATAAGATTATTAGTATGCAGACCCTTATAAATAGAGAAAATAAATTGAACAATCTCTTTATAAAACTAATTTTCACGTGGATTTACACTTTCAAAGGGTAATGAATCCTTATTTATCCTCCTTGTATATATATATATATATATATATATAGAGAGAGAGAGAGAGAGAGAGAGAGAGAGAGAGAGAGAGAGAGAGAGAGAGAGAGAGAGAGAGAGAGAGAGAGTTTTGTCTCAAAGGCGTTTATTTTTATTTATTTGTTTCATTATTGGTCTATTTACATCTATGCGTTTATTTTTTATCTTAAAATTTATATTTTTTTGGTTGATTTTGCATCACTTAACTTTGAGCTTGAAGGACTTAAGATTGATCATAATTTTTTTTTAAAACAACTCAACTTTCCAAGATTTTATCCATTTCTACTAGTTGTTGTGAGTTATTTTGTATACATTTATTCAATTTGCTATTTGTGATTCTAATTTTTGACTTAGCAAAATTTTGAACTTTTCGTATACATTAAAGGACATGTGTTGACAACCTTTTAAATGTTGCCTAAGTCTTCCAAAATTTCATGGAAGTCTCTTCAATTTAATCAAATAAAAAAAATTAATATCTACATCAGAAAGTCTTGTTTGCAAGTGTTTTCACTTGTTTTGAAATGTCAAGTTGCTTGTCAAGTCAAAGTCATCAATAAGTTGGTCATAGTCACAAATGGTTTGTAACCAAGATTGAGGTCCTAAAAGTTTTGCAAGATGGTTTAATTTGAGTCACAATTTCTCTAATAATTTAATTTGCATGAAGGTGATCAAATGACTAAATAACCTCAATGACAAAAAATCGAGTTTTCAATGTAATTTGTAGTCTCATAAAGTCACACAATAACTCAAAAGATTGATAATAGGTTGTAACTAGGTTTCCTAAAGTTTTGACATGTTAATTCCAAAATATATTAAGTCCAAATACAAACACAATAGATTTGTAAAAGTGAATTGTCATTATTTAAATGTTCAACATATGATTAAGTATATTTTACAATATGATTTTATTAAATTTGTTAAATTTTAATTACACAATTAATTAAATAACTCAATTGAAATTGTAATGTTCAACATTTAAAAGATGTTTGCTCAAACTCGTGAATATTGATTGAAGTCCAAAAGTCATAGCAAAAAGTGAAAATAGATATTATTTTTAACAAAGTGTCCGCATTAGTATAATAATGTAGAAATGTGGAGCTCTCATTACAGTTGACAGCTTTGGCGAGTTCTATTCTCCAAACACATAATCCTACAATACTTAAGATAAATACAAAAAACTGACATAATATGAAAAACTATTTAAACACTTAGAAATATCATGAACACTTTGACTTCTCTGCATATCTACAGATCCCACAATACTATAAAGACAAAAGAATAAAAAGATTTAAAAACCCTTATAAAGTTGGAATTGTGGAAGCCATGGGGACAGTAAGAACTACTCTTATCAAAGTTCAGTAATTCTCACTTATCACTCATAAACTTCAGTAATTCTGTTCCTCCACCTGGCGTGCGAAGTTGTGTGTTTACCTAGATGCCATAACCGACAGATGAGATCCAAGTTTCTAGAAGATTACTGCTCAGATGTGTAATTGAGTTATAATTGTTGGAAGGATATGAAAAGGAATAAGTAGTACATTTTAAGTATTGGTTTAAGAAATCTTGTATTCTTGTGGAATGTTATAAAAGTAATTTTTTTTGTGTTTTTTTTTTAATTAATAGAGGTAGATGAGAAAGAAAGCATATAAATTAGATATCAAATTACTTGACTTTTGTGTTTGGATCTAGCGATTTCTTCACACCGTGAAGATAAAGACAAGGATGACGATGGCTGGGTTCAACCTGATGTCACTTCAGACCCAGTTGTTGTATGGGGAAACCAAGTGATAAAGACCCACCACCCTCTACTGGTACTGTTGTGGCCGCTTTTATTATTATTGTTGTTGTAATGTTTTCTGCATTTTGGGCATGGCCCAAGATATTATGACTTTCTGGGCTTTGTCCATGTGACTCTCGGGGTGTGTCTTCTAACCACCCACCCTTTTTTGTGAATATGTGTATTTTTATCTTTTATTAATATAGATATAGATGTCTATTCATAAAAAAAAATCACATGACTTTATTCTTACTTGTTTTGAAAAGAAAAGAAGAATGGTTGAAGCTTATAAGTTTTCAATAAAATGAAGGTTTGATTGAGTAAGTAATAATTTTTTAAAAAATTTCAATAATATAATCATGTAATCTATCAACATGGGTAAGAAAATGGTTATAAGTTGTTTGACAAATCATCTTGAAATGTCCATTTGCAACACTCACTCATGATATGTTTGACAAATTGTGTTAGGGATAATCATCTACAACCACCGACATTCAATACATGACAAATGTTTGACCAAATGCCATGACAATCATATACTCGTCAAAGTTATGCAAAGAACTAATATTTAGTTGTAAGGTTCTTATTTCTAATATTTATAATACAATATTTTTAGAAATATATTTACAGGGATTTATTGTATTTTATTTCTGAAATATTAGTAAATTTCAAAAAGGTAGCTAAAAGGTTGTACGAGAAATGAACAACTATTTTTCCTACAAAATGAAAAATTATATTTTGATAAAGAGGTTACAGGGAGTTGGAACTTAGAACAAACTATCTTTAGATTTATTTTTGAAGTTAGACTTATTCTTATTTATTTAAAGGGGTAAACCCTTTTCACCTGGAGCTATGAACCAGTGAGTCCACAATCGAGAGACCTCATCCCCAACATAAATACTCAACAATTACACTCCAATGAGGTTTGAACCTTGATGGAAAGAACAACATCACAACAACTTAACCATCACAACATGTCACTATTAGCAAAGTTAGACTTTGAATCTTTAGATTACTTTGGGAAATACTAATACCACATCTAAAGTCTAAATCTCTTGTAGTGTTATTATTATATATTTACATATGTTAGATATGATTGTGGTTGTATCTTATCTTATGTTAGATGCACCTATTTTTTCTAAAATTCTACTTTGCAGTTTCAAAAATTTATTGTAAATTCTTCTTTTCAATCCATCAAATTATTTTCATATTTTTGTATTTTTATAATTTATCAAAGTCTATTCTCCCACTTGATAAGTTTACACATTTTGATTGTATATGTGTTAATACATATCATCTTTTAAGTATGTTTCCTACGTGAGGAATTGATGGGTGCCTATCCTTTCTTACAATTTACATTTTGATTTCAAATTACTAAAAACACCCCCAACTCTCCCATCTTATGAGGGAGTTGCTTCTCTCAAACATAGAGGAAAAATTCCCTTCCTATGGCGATTTCTCTAACTATTGTGAGTATTTTTTGCTTCCCATTAGGAAAGTTATGCTAATTTTATTAAAACATTGCAATGACAAATCTATTTACTATCAAGTTATTATGTCTTAATATTTAAAAACATTTATTTATACTAATTAAGATAATGAACAATCATTCAATTATCAAGGAACAATCATTTTAGGAACATTTGGATTTAGAACTTGAAAGGAATCCATTACATTAGAATATGCATATAGGCCATTTGTATAGTTGTGTATGCTATCTTTAAACATTTTCTCAAGGTCATAAAGTTGATCCATCAAGGATGTTGACCTAGGAGAACTTGGCCACAATGATTTAACAACTTCTTTAAAGGTATTTTTAAACAACACCATCATTGTGCAAATTTAAATATCAAAGCTTATAGTAAATTATGAACTATAAATTTTGGTGTCTACCATATTAGATATTTGCATCAAAGGACATATTCACATTTCTTAGGATTAACCCTAAGCTACTTAGGATTGAACTATAGTTTGAATTCTAAGTTTGTTATCATTTTGAGATAGTAAACTTGTCAAGGACATCATTTCTATACAATTATGAATTGATTTTACTCATTTCCATCCTTCATATTATATCACCAATTTAAGATCTAAGTGCACCTACTCTTCTCATTAAAATTATAATTATTAAAACCCTAGCTTTTTCCCAACTATTTAAAATCTAGGTTAATTAGTTCTTGATTGCATGTGCATTTATTTAATTAACCAATGTTCATATAAAATGAATTATAATCCTATTGATAGGTTGAAATTTAAACTTTCATATAAACTTACATTCATGTGAACATCAACCATGAGAAGCCTATGAACATTGGGTGAGACTCATAAAATAACCTTCAAGATTGAGAAGCTAAATCTCATGTGATTTTCAAGGAGAACTTCTAGCATTTCTAATTTATCTTTCATGAATGAGAAAAGAGAGAAATATTAAAAAATGAAATATGGGATTGAAAATTAATCTAAGTAATAATTGAAAATGGATCCAAGAATTTAGATGAAATAGAATTACAATATCACACGAATTACAAGAAAGCATGATCTTTAGTAATGATCAAAAGAGGTGTATATAAAAGAATTTTGAGCAAATTGAATTACCAAAATTTAAGTAGAAAGCTTGTTCAAAATTTATAAAAAATTAAGATAGATAACTACCTCTCTAACTACCAACTCACCACCTAAGATAGTGGTTAAATTGCATAGTAAAATAAATGGCATAAATAAAGGTTAAATATGAATTTTACACCAACACCCCCATAAGTACTGCTTAGGTGGGGACAATATATTGGGTCCTAACAACAAGGCCCAATAAGGTACACAAGTATAATGCACCTCATAAAGAAGAGGGGAAAAACTCCCCCCAAATGAGGGTAAATGAAGAGAACTAGAAGCCCCCCCCCCAAAGGATGATGTTGCTTATGAAGTGTCTACACCCCAAGAAGAGCTCATAAATGAATGAACTTTCTCTCACTAAAAGGTTTGGTAAATTTGTCAGCAACCTGCTCTGAAGATTGGAAAAAGACTAAGTCAATGATTTGACCATGAATGAGCTACTGAATGAAATGCATATGAATCTCAATGTGTTTTTTCCGTTGTTGCTAGAATGGGTTCTTGCCTATTTGGATAGTACTTTGATTGTCACAATAAATGATTATGGATTGCCTAAAGGAAATACAAAACTTAGTGAGGATACCCTAAATCTAAATAGCCTTAATAGCTACATTCGCAACTTCTTGATACTTGGCATGTACGAAGGATAAAGCAATATCATGTTGCATTTTTAGACCAATTGAAAGGACTAGAACCAAGGGATAAATTGTAATCTAAAGTGGAAATACGATCTTAAGAATCACCAACCTAATCTGTATCTATATAGGGGTGATCCCACAATAGTGGTTTACAATTTTTGGCCAAACTAGACACTGAAATATATATTTTTAACTAAATCTTCACTTTCAGGCAACTATAGCGGCTAAACTGTGAGGAATTTGAAGATGGTGCAAACTAGAGTTTCATGAATTTTTTTTTGTAGATTCTAAATATATTTTTTTCAAGATTTTTGGAATCAAATTACACTTCTTTTTCCATCTCCCTTGAAAACTATTTTTTTTTTCAAAAAACAACATTTTTAAAAAGTGATGCTCACCGTATCACACATAACTTTTTTTCCATGAAGGATAAATTTCTAATTCTTTCGAATTTAGATTTGTAACTCCGATATCTAGTGCTTCCACTTGGTTAGATATTTCTTTATTGAATATTTTTTCTTTAATCAAGTTTCAAAGTTAAATCAATTACAATTCAGACATAGCACAACTGTATAACGTGTAACTTTTTTTGTATGTATCAAAATTGATTTTTTTTTTGTTGGATCAAGAACTTCAATATATGGTGCACTCATATTTTTCAATTTTTTTTTTATAATCTGTTATTTTTCCACATGTGCAAAATAGAGAGCTTGATTTTCGAGAAAAACCTATGTTTAATAAAATTAAAAAAACAAATACATAATAAAACCAAAACATATTAAAATTATATTCGTTGGATAGCTCGTTCGAGGACTACCTGATTCCAGTTGGGTTTGTAAAGTCTCAGCCATTTTCATCTTCAAACTGAGCTCCGAAGTGCAAAATTTTTTATTTTTTTTGTGAACAAGGTCAAAAATTAGGGAAAGGGGGGCTTTGAGCGAACCAGGGTTCATTTGAACCTCCTTCCATATAGGGGTTTCCATTTTTTTTTTTGTCAATTGGTCTATACATGCATTAAATGGGTTCACTCGAACCTTGGTTTGAGCAAACCCTCTTTTGGTTCGTTTGAACCAACTAGTTTGTTCGAACCCCCAAAATGAAATTTTTTGGCATGGGGTCATTTTTTACAATTTTTCCTTCCTCATTCGAATTGTAAACCACTTTTTTGGGTTTACCCATAGCCAACAAAATCAACCTCTATGCCAACTCTATAATAAATCCAAATCTAATAGTTGCTTAAGGATAGTGAAATGTCCTCTTATTTTCATTCCAATACGACTCATGAGGCCCCTACATAAATCTTGAAACCACATGCTAATAGCATATGCAATTTTAAGCCTAGTATGAGTCAAATAAATGAGATTTCCAATAAGTTGGTGATACAAGGTAGCATCAATCAATGGTGTAGTACTGTTAGCCTCAAGCTTGAATCTAGAGAGAAAGGGAGTTAGAGATTAATTATATTCACTCATGTAAAATTGAGAAAGAAGATCAATGGTGTAATTGGGCTTAGCAAGAGTGATCCTTGTATCGAACTATGAAATATCAATGCCAAGAAAGTAATGCAATAAACCCAACTCAGTCAAGTCAAACATATTTTGGAAGCTAACTTCACTATTGCAATAGCAGATGAAGAAATCCCAGTGATTAGTAGATCATCAACATACAATTCCAATATCAATAATGAATCATACTACCACAAGAAATATAAATTACATGATCTAAATGACACCAAGTAAAATTAGAATCTAGAAGGAATGAATTTATCTTGACATACCAAGTTCTAGGGGCTTGTTTGAGGCCATAAATGAATTTCTTGTCTATATGCTGAGGATGAATCTTGAACAAACCCTAATGGTTACTCCATGTAGATCTCCTCCTCAAGGTCTCCATGAATAAAATTACTCTTCACATCCACTTGATGCACATTCCAACCATATGTAGTGGCGATAGCAAGTGTGAGTCAAACAAAAGTCATCTTAACCATGAGTGCAAAGGTATTAGTGTAGTCAATTCCATCAAGTTCTAAAAAACCCTTGGAAACCAATCGTGCTTTATACTAGATCAAATAACCCATCTGCTACAAACTTGGTTTGATAAACTAGCTTACATCGAATCATCTTCCTTCTCTTAGGAAGTAAATTCAACTCCCAAGTGTGATTTTTGAGTAAGGAATAATATTCCTCCTACATAGCCCTATCCCACTCAAGTATGCTTGATACCTCATGAAATGTATATGGATCGGAAACAATGGTTGAGAGAGTATGTGGCCCATTATGATAATATGACCATGTACGTGTACCATTTTCTAGATTCCCTACCTAAGTTCCTACATTATCAAGTATTTTTCTAACTCAAAGAGGATGAGAAGTGGGTGAGTCAGGTGCTAAGGCATCATCCTCCAAAGCATGTGGCAAAGTAGATGGAGATGGCTCCTTATCACTATTGTCACTATAAGAAGAAGAAGTCTCTATCTCAAGAACTTGCTATGGATGATTGGATTCATTAGAAGAATCATCAAAAACCAAGTGAATTCTCAATAAAAGGAGAAATTTTAAGTATAAAATCAATTGAAATCTCTTGAAACTTAACAATTTTCTCAATGTGAAACTTATGTGTGGTTGAGTGGAGAATTTGATATCCTTTTATGTACCATCTAGATAACCTACAAAGACACAAGGTTTAGATTGAGGATCCATATCCTTGCAATGTTGCATAAGTATTTGTGATATAGCTAGAGATACAAAGACCTTGAATTTCTCAAATGATGGTTTTGTTCATGTCCAAGCTTCAAAAGGAGTGATACCCTTCAAGGCTTTGCCAGGAGTTGTATTTTGTATATAACAAGAACAATTAATTTGTTTTTCCTAGTAATGTGGTGTAAGACCTTTGAAGTGTATCATATAATTAGCCATCTCTTTCAAGGATATGTTCTTACATTTTTTCACACCATTATTTTGTGGAGTATAAGGAACTATTTGTTGCATGTCTATCTCCTCTACCATGCAAAACTATTCAAACTTAATATTGATATATTTCCCCCATTATTAGTTTGAATAATTTTGATGACATTCCCTAGTTTTTTCTCAACTAGTGCCTTGAAATCTAGAAAATCTTCAAATAATTTAGATTTATGTATAAGAAAGTAGACCCGTGTATATCTGGAAAAAGCATCTATGAAGGTGAGAACATCTCTGGTCTTAGTAAAGGATGGATAGGGAAATGCGCTTGATACATCACTATGAAGTATCTCCAAAGATTATGTTTCCCTCTAGGATTTTCCTTTATCATTTTTTCTTCAAGATGCTTGTACCAAGGGTACAACCCTCACAAAAACCCTTAAATAAGTGTGAAAGTGTACTACAACACTTTACAACACCATAGATAAGGTACAAATTAAGTACATTTATTAAAGGGGGCCCTAGATTAATCTGAATGTGTACAACACATTACAACACTAAACCAAGGCATAGTCAGGTTAATTCAATGCCAATTATTCCCAAACTAAGTAAGGAAAAGGGATACTTTTTTCGTTACTACATTTTTCTCCCACTTTAGTGAGAGTTTTCCCCCATGACAAAATCGCACTAAAGTAGGCATTCGAGACACTTTAGTTTGCAACAATAACAAAGATACATAATCATACCCTATCAAAGGCCAAGAAAAACAAAGGATCAAGCACAACTATTCTAACGCGATGTGGAACGGGGCTATTTTTCCATAACATACACTACTCACCCTGGGGTAGTGGAACCTCAGTCTGTCCACTATGTGAGTTGTCCAAATCATGTGTTGCTCACTTAAGGGGTAGTGGAATCCCAGTCTATCCACTAGGTGAGTTATCCCAACAAGGTGGTTTAGTGAGAAAGTCATGCCAGTGTGTCGGATTATCATCATACTAACCATACCAAAGTTATCCTCCTGATAACTTCAATAAGGCACCACTATGCTTTTCTTTTGAATGCTTTTTGAACATCATGTATGTAAATTTCTTGTTAAAGGGTATTTTTCTTTGTTCATGTAAGGTCTTCTTCTTAAGGAACATTGTGCCTAATATCTCCAAGAGAGGACAAGTCAAGAATATCAAATCACCACTTATGGGATGCCTCTTGTTTCACATCATGCCATGAAGGGAGATCGTATGCTTAGAAATATTGCACTCTTGGAGGACATCAATCCCAATGACACCACAAAGAAAAAGGACACGTCACAAGAAAAAAGAAAATCATGCCATTAAATATGACAAAAGATATCATTGATGCATTCCCCCACTTTAAAGTAGTTGTTGCACCATTACTATGAGAAATCACTTTAAAGTAGCCAATGTTTTCTCCTAAGATGAGAGATTTCCTCAGAAAAACCAATGCCAAGTCATATGTTTCTGAAATAAAGCTACGCCATGAAATAAAAAGGGTTTCCCCCAAAAAAATATAAGGGATCTAAGGATTCAGGGTCAGTATGTCTTTGCTACATTGTTGTTATAGAGCTCAAAACTGCCATCATTCCCCAAATACTCATATAACTGAAAGAATGACACAAAGAGAGAGAAAACAAGGAAAAATACTTTTGGTTCAACATGGAAGAGACCTAAATGTCTCGACACCTTGCGGCATCCCCAAAAGGAAAACACAAGACAAAGGAAAAAGATAAAGGAAAAGTTTTTGGGTTAACATGGAAGAGACCTAAATATCTCAACACCTTGCATCATCCCCAAAAGGAAAACACACTATAAATGAAAAATGCTTATGACATAGAAAAGAATGTAGGTACATATAGAGGAATGTCACAAAAAGAGAGAGATACATCAAATGAAACATCATGGGGGATCACATTATGCACATGCAATCACATAAAGAAACATGAAAAAGAGAAAGACTAGTAAGGAACATGTGAGTCAACCTAAAGTAGGTTTTCCGCATACCAATCTTGATCGATATAAATGAAAGGTGGAAACTAGCCAAAGGCACAAGAGCAAGTATCGAACTAGGGGAAGCACCAAGTTCAACACTCTTTTTAGAATATTTGTCATTTAAGTTCATAGAAGAAGAAACCAATGTGTTCAATTCACCATGCACTTCTTCATCAATCTTTGCAATGTCAATGTCATCATCTAAATTTATCACAAAGTGAGGTTGAATGACAATGTCCATAGAATCTTCTTGTTTATGTTGCGGTGAGGGTATATGATCATTATGCATTGCTTCAGGTAAGTTCAGATTTTGATTCTCTATGTTGGTCTTGTCTTCTTGAGTTTGTAACTTATGAGCAATAGCACGATGTCTATGCCTACACTCTCTAACACTTAGATTCTGTTTCAATCTATTGTCAATTTGTGTTTGCGTAAGATTCAGTTTATAAATCATAGGTTCCTTCTCCTCCTTGGGAGGAATGGAAGAAACAACATTAGCTTGTTCAACCACTTTCTCTTTAACTTTGTAGATTTTTTTGACTCTAGGAGGGACAATGAGATTGTTTGTGTTATCTCATGGTCTCATGTAGGAAATGGTAGGAGGACTTGCTATAGGTTTTTCTTGAATGTTCAAAAAGGCTTTTGGTTCAATCATTGTTTCGTCAAGGATAGGTGTTTCAGTTATAGGTTGAGGCATGTTCCAAAAGGATAATTCTGCTATTTTCTTTGCCTTAAACTTTTGATATGATTTGAAAAAGAATTCCTTGCGAGGTTTAATAGGCTCCATAGGCTCGGGCCAAAATAAATCTAATGAAAAGTTCCCTCGAGCTGATGCAGGATTAAATCCGCTATAATGCATAGTAAAGATATCATTTCCAAATGGAAACTTTAGAAATTTATGCACAACCAATGGGAAAAAATTCATGGAGCGAAGCCATGGATAGCCTAGCTTCACACGAAATTGGTCTGATTGTGGGATGATGGAAAATGAGACAATTAATGTTTTTGGTTTGACTTTTAAAGGGAGATCTATTGATCCAATTGCAAGATAAGAAAAACCATAATGCATCTTGATCCATGCTTTCAGTTTGTCATATGTATCTTGGTATAGATCATGCACATATAAGAATTCTTCAGTGATCACATTCTCTCCACAGACGAGATCAATCAATATCCCATTAGTGGGCTTATTATTGATTCAGCCAACTATCTAAAGAGGACCATCAGGTACACGTTTAAGTATGTCATTTTGTGAGAAATCAATGTCAAGAGGCTTTTTAGTCGAGCCCTTACAAGGTCTAGCTTTGATAAATGCTACTATTTCAATTGGCTGTTCTTCATTGATATCTTGTATGTTTTCAGCATCCGTGTCAACCTTCATTACATCATTCTTTGTTTCACTATCTTAGACAAATGAAATAGTGTGCTTAGGCATGAGATTTGTAAAGATTTATAAATTTTGGTTAGGCGAAGCTACAAAATTATTACCTTGATCATTCACGCCTCCAATTTGTAAGTGATTAGAATCAATAAGGTCTTGTACAAGATGTTTAAGACACTTACAATATTCCATACCATGTCCATTTTGTTGATGATAATGACAATAAGTGTTTTGTCAAAATCCTTTAGGAAATGGTATATTAGGATCATGCTCTCTAATAGGAAGTAAGGTAAGCATGTTCTTCTCAATAAGCTGCAACATGATATTATGAAGGGTATCAGGCAAAGGAGTCATATCTCTATCCCTATCCCCAAAACAATTTTTTATCTTTATAGCAGCCACTTGATTATTATTTTGTTGACTTGTTTGAGGGGAATTCAGTTGTAAAAATCCCTTATTCTGCTTCTTGAAAGGTTGATAACTATTTTTGAGTCGTGGATTCAAAATTTTCAAGACAAATAGGGGGATTTTTCACATCACGACCGCAAGTTGAACTTTGATAATCATGAAGGGTTGTACATAACCATGTAAAGGAATCTTAATGTTGACTTGTGAATAAAGTGTTTGGTATCTTGCTATGAAATCGATCATTTTCTTATCCTCTTTTGTTTTCATGTCATTAAATCAGCTAGGGTCATCTTGGAATCCATGTGAATATGGAAGTGGTTGTAAAAGGCATCAACAAGTTCATTGAACGAACCAATTGAACTATTCAGTAAAGAAGAGAACCACTCTAAAGTAGTATCCTTCAAAGACCTAAGGAATATCTTATCCAAGAGTTTATCTTCAAATATGAAATCATTGCACAAGGCTGTAAAAGTGGAAACATGGCTTACAGGATCTCCTTTTCCACCATATTTCTCAAATCGAGGAACTTCTAAACCTTGTGGTATTTGTGCTCTTAATATGTCCAAGGATAGCGGATTGGATTTAATGTATTGCAAAGGTTGACCATTGTTTTGTTGTAAAGTTGCAACTTGTTGTTGAAGGGATGCCATAGTTTGCAAAAGTAAGTTAATGAGAGGATCATTTTGATTGTAAGGTTGAGGGGAATAAGGTGGAGTGGTGTATGTATGTGGAGGACTAGTGAATTACAAGTTGGTGAAGGTGGATTGTTGAGGAGTTATCGTGTTCATTTGTACAAAACTAGAAGGGTTTCCTACGGGAATACCTAAGGAAGTGTACATAGTGCTAGTGGGTATGATTGTTGTGGTTGGTTGAAAGGTTGTGGTAGGTTGAAATGTTGTAGGTTGTTGTAGTTGAAGGATTGTTGTAGGTTGAGTATTAGTGTATGTTGGAATGGACATCGTTATTGTAGAAGATGGAATTGGAATTCCACCTTGGCTTTGAGTAGACCCCAAAGCTTGGGTACAAGTGGTGATGGTAGGGACGATGTTATTAAGAACATTGGATGTAGGAGGTGAAGTCATAGGAAATGTAGTATGAAAACTTTGAGCCATGGAGGGTTGATTATCAACACTATCAAAAAGAGAGCTAGAAAACCCAAGATCCATGGAGAGTGAGGTATCGCGGGACAACATGAGCCTTGAAGTACATCTTACAATAGTATTGCTAATAGGACACCAAGTTGTAAAGATCATACAAGTTTTACAAACCTGGTGTGCAAACCCTAAATGGAAAAGGGGTAATGAAATGACCTAGAATGCAATGCAATTTTTAGATTCCACACAATGCAATAAACTAAAAATGAAATGTTGTAAATGTAACTTTTGAATTTTGACAATGCACTAAAATGAAGTAAATTAAGCTAGATGCAATGAATTTGATGAAACATCATATCATAAAACTAAAACAGGAAAGTAATAGCAGCAAATAGAAGCCTAAAATTGAGATTTCAATTTCCAAAAAAAGCAAATCAGGATCTAACAGTGAGTCATTTTCCAATGAGGGCGAATGGGTCCTAGTTAAGTATTTTTGAAATGTTTCTAGTGATTTATGAGTGATTTTTGATGCTTTTCAGATGCCAGAAAGTATAGGCTGAGCTTGATCAGGGACCCATTCACTAGTAAAGGCGAATGGGTCCTTGATTAGGGTTTTGAAGCTATTTTTGAATGATTTTCAAGCTTTTTGTAATGTCTTTCAATTCCAGGTCTGAGATAGTAACTTGCAGTTTCAAATTTTCTAGAAATGCCATTTGTGAAAATGGAATAAAATGATGAATGTAAAGATCTAATTTGAAATATAATGTTGTTTTAATTTTCAAATGCAAAAATGTATGAGGTGTAAATGGTATGCAAAATGACTGATTTTCTTTTGTATTTTTTAGATTTAGAGAAATGCAAAATAATGCAATTCTAAACCCTAAGCAAGTTTTGAATGCAAAGCAAGAAACCCTAAATGAGATCTAATTCAATTCAAATGAGATGCAAATGAATGCAATATCTAACCTAGGATGCAATGAAAGACTTCAAAATAAAAAAATTGCAATATTCAATGAGTCGGGTTCACCAAAATGTTTAATAGGGTTTACATCAAAATGAGTTGATCAAAATTATGAACCACTAATATTTATACAAAAAGATGCAATTATGTGTGTGATAAGATGCCAATATAACAATAAAAAATTAATCCTAATTTTTATAGCAACTATGAGGGAAGTTTTGAGAGCTTAAAATGATGTGTACCTTGCTGCAAGAAGGTTGTTTTTAGGGCACAAAGGATGCATTCGACTTTAGTGGAAAATGGGTCCCTGTTAGGGTTTTTGAAATTGAGATATGGGTTTTGTTTCTTGATTCCTACACTCTCATATCCTGTGTTGTTAGCTCCCAAAAACCTGTAGCAAATTATGTAAGCTTCTTTCCGTGTTCTTGCACTATGAATGACAACTTTGAAACTTGATAATTTTGATGATTTTGCTTCAATCTTCTGTTGGCATGTGGCGACTGATCATGCTATACTGTATAGCCCATGGTATACTGTACACCCTTGCCCCTATCCTTGTCGGGGTCTGGGGCCAGGTTGGGCCCTAGGCGGGGGTTTGAGGGCGGCAGCCCCCAAGAAAAATTTTCCTCCTACTTTTTCGCGTGATCACTGAAAAAGGGAAAAATCAA